>VZRV01007604.1:141810-245567 GCA_013398115.1 Falcunculus frontatus | reverse complement strand
CAGCGAAGACGCCTGCGGGGCTGCAGGAACCTCTACAAGAAGGACCTCCTGGGCCACTTCGGCTGTGTCAATGCCATTGAATTCTCCAACAATGGAGGCCAGTGGCTGGTCTCAGGTAAAGCGAACGCTCCCGTCCCTCGCCCCCTCCCGCCACCCCCTCCCCAGGAAGCATCTTCCTCCCCGGCCGCCTCCCCTGCGGCCCGGGGGAGGGGAGCCGCGGCAGCGCTGCTCAGAGCCGTTTCCCAAATCCACCGGTGCCCGTGAATGATGTTTTCTCAAGTAGGGATCTAAAATGGTTGACAGGTTTTGAATTCTACTATTATCGGGGGGGAGCCCTGGACAAAGTTTTTACGAGAGTGTTTCCCGGGCGCTGGGGGTGGAAGCTAGGGGTGCCCTTTTATTTGGTGGCTCGTGTGTCTTTCCTCGTAAAAGGGGATTTTCTTATTTTGGGGGGACGACGACGGAGAAGAAGCCGCCCCGCGGCGCGCATTGTGGGCACCGGGTGACATTTGTCAGCGCCGTGCCCCGGGCCGGGGGTCAGCGATCGCTGCCGGGGGCGGGTGGCGGGCCCGAGTTTGGCCGGGGGGGCTGCAGTGCCGCTCGGCATCGGGCGGGAACCGGATCGGTTTAATCGAGGGACTGGTCACTTTGGGGCCACCTCCACCCCATCTTCTTTTGGGGGAGGGGAGTCGGGTTTTGTTTTGTTCCTCCTCCCCCTCCTTGCAGGGCGCGTTTGTGGAAGAGGGGAATGTATTTGTGGTGATGGTTTTTGGCTTCAGATCCCCTCTGTTGCCTGCCCGGGGCTGAGGGAGCCATAGGGGTGGGGGATGCTGTCAGGTAGGAGGGAGGCGAGGGCTTGACATCAGCTGCGACACCGAGGACGGGGAAAGGCTCTGCACCCCCAGCCAGGGAGGGGCTGCGGGGCTCGGCGGCCAGCTGCCCGCCTCCCCTCACCCCAGCAGCGCTTGGCGCAGGTGCCTCTTCCTGCTTCCCCGCCTCCGGGCTCCGAGGGGCGGCAGGGGAAGGAGGCAACTTGAGGCCGGGGCCTGGCCGGGCGCTGCAGGCCGCGGTCTCCTCGGGCGGCTCTTAGCGACAGGCCGGGGAATCGCGGGCCGATCCCGCCCGCGGCGCCCCGGGAGCTCGGGCACTGAGGGGTCGCGGCGCTCTTCTTCCGCCGAGCCCTGGGACCCCGCGCTCCTCTGCGAGGGGGCAGAGACCTTCGAGCGGTGGGGAGGGGGCTGTCGGCCCCGGAGGGACCGCTCGTATCGCGCCGCCCCGGGCAGGGCCGGCTCGCCGAGCGCGGTGTCCATTGCAGGCCGCGGTCGGGGGGCATCGTGTCCCGGCCGCCCCTCGCCCCCGGGGAAAGCGGGCTGGAGGGAGCGGCCCCCCTTCCGTTGCTCTCCCGCGGCTGGGGCTGCCGACAGGTCCCTTCCCAGGGGGCCGGGCAGCAGCGGGAAAGGCCCGTTCCCCGTCGTGTGGGGCAGCTGCCCTCGGGGGAATCGCAGAGGTCCTTGGCACAAGGCCTTGGCAGCTTTGTGGAGAGTGGTCTCCGCTTGCCAGGAGGGTGCTGGTCTGGTTACTAACCGAGGGCCTCGGTTTTGCCTGCCCACCTAAATAGCGACACAGGCTACTGAGGAATGTGATGGGGACATGGCTGAGCGGATACTTTACTGCCTTGCCGTGGTGTCTGGGCAGAGGTGAACTGTATCACACAATGGCATCAGTACTAACTTCAAAGACTGTTCAATAAAAAGTTTTTATGACTGGTTACTTTTAAGCAAGGGCAGAATAGAAACCCTGTATAAACTTAGAGTGGAAGCTGATACACTGAAACCTTCCTAAATTTAACATTCTTACCTGAAGAAACTTACAAGCATATGTCCAGTGATTTCTGAAGTCAGTGTCTGTGAAGGATCTTAGTGTTACTGTTAGGGATTCTTTTATCTTTATGCACATGCAACTTCTGAGATATGCATCCATTTATCTTGTGAATATATGTGTGCATACATACATATATATGTATATAAACATGAGTGTATATTGGAAGGGAATGCTGACTCACCTATTCTTAAGTTTCCATTTGTGCCAGTTGTCATGCTGGTTTGTACTGGTCCTTCTCCAGTAGAAAGTAGAGTGATGTATTTTTACTTTTATAGTGCTACAGAGAGCTCAAGTGTATCTTTCTTTTTTATTTTTCATAATAAGTGATGGAAACACCACCAATATTTTCTTTTCTTCTTGCTCAAGAAGGCCTCGGGAGATACTTTAGGTCTTGCCATATCATTAGTGTACTTACCTATGTTGATATCCATTCTTTAGGCAGAGACATAAATAGCCCAGGGCTGGAATGGACTTTTAAGAATTAATTTTGTCCAAACTGCCTGAATCAAGGTAGGCGCAGTGAGAGAATGAAGATACAATCCACATCTAGTGGATATCTAAAAAAGTGTGTGTAAGAAAGAGGAAGGCTTTCAAGCGATGTCCAGTTTTCAATTTCCTAACTTTTCATAAAGCTTCAGAATGTTCAAAGAGGGTAAGGTTTTCCTTCATATGTAACATATAAATGCTACTAGAGTTCTACCCTCCTAAAAAAAAAAAAATTACATGCGCTAGCAGTGCACAAATTTTGGATAACCAAGAACAGGTTATCTTAAGTCTGACCTTCTACTGATGCCCTGAGAAAATGAAGAGCTCTAATTATGGTAACTTTCTTTTTAAAAAGTTTCATGAGCATAATATCTAGGATGCTTTATCTGCCATAGCAACAGCAGGCAGGTGTTTTGTGCTTCAGTCAAGAACAAGAAATTAAAAGTCCAAAGATTTATGGATACTCTGTTAAATTTCATGCCGTTATAAGTCTAAACTTTGTTAAAATTACACTCAAAGCACTCCTTTTTAAGGCCATACTTGATCTTGAAGCTATGAGAAATAGCAACAGCAGGAAGAAAAGCAATGAGGAAAGGTAAGGGAAGGATGTAAACTGCCTCTACTCTGAAGTTGTGTAGAAGAGTTGCTTCAGAAGACTTCCAAATGCAGATAAAGCCTTAGAATTCGTGACATGTGAGCCTCTCTTCCCTCAAAATGGTCAGCATACAGAAGTAAGGATGAGATGTTGGATGCTTCCAACTGCACTTTTATAGCAGCTAAGAGAGTTAACATATTGCAGTGCATGAAAAGGGAGAGTGCAAGCAGTCTTTTCAGTTGTTGAGTCTTAACTAATATGTGTATTCTTAACCTAGAGAACTCTGCTTTGGCTGAGTGACTTGTTAACAACTTAGACCTTGTTAGAGCTGTTTTAAGTACAGTGCATTCATAGCAGCTGTACCGATGCCATTGAAATACTAGCCTGCATCCAAGTTAGTGCTGTTCTCATCACTTGGCTGGAATGCTTGCCTTAGGTATGTGTCCCACTTTTTTTTTTTTTTTTTTAAAGTGTCTCACAGAGGCAAGTCTGTTAGGCTAATGATTACTGTTTCAGTAAACAATTCAAACTGCTTAAACAGGGTTTATATTACAGTTAAAGATAATTTTCCTGTTAGGATTTTGGAGAGAACTTTGATGTAGACAAGCCTCAGTAGGCCCTCCGAAAGCATGTTTGAAACTTTTTGGTATCTTAACTTCTTTAAATCTTGTATCGTAAAGTACATGTTTAATAGTCTTTATTTTTGTTCTTTAACATGTTTCAAAATAAAAAAGTTGAGGTCCACAGATTGAATTGGGGGCCAGTCTGTAGGCTCTTTCTGAACCTGTGAGAAACTCAAGTGTCACTTTATAGAGAGGCAGAAGGAGAGAGATTAATGTTTTGGTACAGGAGTGCTAGAAGAAGGGACTGACATAAGGACAAGAATAAAAAAAACTTAAATAATTGGAAGGAGGAGGTGGACACTGAGGAGAAGATGCAGTGTGACAAGTAGAAAAAAACTACCTGTAGAATGACACAAGGGAAGAGGAAAGCTTAACACATAAAAAATGTGTAAGTGAGTTGACATTGGTTAAAACTTGCTTCTGGATAGAATTGAAGGGTTTTATTGGGGAAAATGTGTCTTTGCAACACTTTATGTACTAGACAGTGGTTTTTTCTTTTAACAGTTTGAGAAACACGTGACTGTCCATGCATGGAAATTAAAATCACCATGCAATGGTATGCAACTAACTTCTTTCCTCACATTTGCCAAGCATCTCCTGCAATTTGACTTCTTAAAAGTCAGCTTTTCTTGGTCTGTGTGATAGTCTTTCTCCCATCCTTAGGTTCAGTGGATATATTTTCCTGTTTGTTTATCTGACTGTCATTTTTCATGCCTGCTATCTTTTACAAACATGAGTATCTTTATCAGAACCTTCCACCTTTTTTTTTTTGCGTACTTTAAACTGCATTTTCAAGATAACTTCTGGGAAGTACTGTAATCAGAGGCTTACTTAATCCATGCCAGTGTTCTTTTTCTCTTGGCTTTTTTTCCCTCCTACCAGATAATGCAAAAATTAATAGCTGCTCTATGATCCTGAAGCTGTGAGGATGAAAGAAAGTATTGAAAATTCATCTGTCATTTAGTTGTTATGTAAATCTGAAGGAATAGGAGCCTAAAACAGGGGAATGAGGCGACTTTAGCAAAAGTTGTGCAGTATTATTTCTGGGTAAGGGGATTGTGTATCAAGTATGCTTTAAGGAGGGACACTCAGTGTCTTTGTATCCAGCAGAATTCTGTGTGAGAAGGGATATTAGGTTCAGTTACTGCATCATGTTTTAATTAATGTCTGAGAAATTATAAAATTTCTCAGGAAAGATAGGATAAGGCAGCAATAATTTCAGGGGATAAGAGCTGAAGTTCCAATTAATTAAGATATATTATATGGAAAAAAATGTCATGTGTTTTGACAGGGACAAGTGCAACCTACAGCATGTGTATAAAAATGGTCGACTCTACAAATACACCATGGAGACTAGACCATAGTCATGTAGAAAAGGATCCAAATGCATAAATATCACAGCATAAAATTGTCAGACATGACAAAGCATGTGAAGTAAACCTGCTGTGGTGCTGTTGGGCCCTCAAATGGAGTGCTGTGCTCAGTTTTGGGCACTGTATTTTGAGAAAGATGTGCCCAAACTGAGAAGAGGGCATGAAGAATGATCAGAGGCCTAGAAGAATGAAATAGTGAAAGAAAGGGGTCAATTTAGTCTACAGAAAGAACAGCTGAGTAGAAATGCAAGTCTTGAGCTGCATAAAGATGTTTTTAATTATTGTTACATGAAGTTGTAAACTCCTTTTTGCCTGCTGGGAATAGGTGGAGAAATAGTCTCAAATTATAAGAAGAAGGATTTTAGGATGCTGTTTGATCTTGCACTTTCCCTTCATCCTGTAACTCATTCACTTATTTCTCCTCTTCATTGCTTGCACTGTGGCACTTTCATAATTTTAAGTCTGAAACTGGTATGATGGAAGCATGTGATCAGGGGGACGGAATAGGTAGGGAGAGGTTGTTTGTCTGTCAGTTGATTTTTCTGTCAGGTCAACTTCTTTAACTTACTCCCTGCCTGAATGGCCACTGAATCCAACAGAAGGGAAAATAGCAGGAGCACATGGCAAGGGGGAGTGGGATTCTATGTAATGTCAAACTGCACCCTCAGGCTTGATATAGTAGGGTAATCTGCCTAACAGCAAGGATAATGAAAAACTGAAGTAGGCTGCCTAAGGAGGGTGTGAAATCTACCTCAGCAGTGTTTTTTTAAGAGCAAACTAGAGACTTATCTTCTGGGAATAATTCTGGCAGAGTCTGGTCTTTTGCCTTTGGCCAGGGACAACTAAGTGATCAACTTCTCGAAATACCATCCAATCCTGCTTTCTGTGATTTGTGCAACTTCTAGAGTAGACACAAGCAATAAGACTAATCTTTAACGTTATGATTTAGAAGTATTGCCCACTTGCCAAGTAGGTTCTTTAGCAAATGGACCTGGTATATGGGAAATAAAGGGAAGTAGTAGTCTTGAGCTTTGTCCACAATCAGCAAGGTTAATGTGCTTTAAAACCGAAGTTTTTCAGTCCTGACTGGTATGATTTTGAAGTGCTTCTGTTAGTACGCAGGAGCTCAAGTGTGTTTTGTGAGCTATGCAGATACTGTTTGGACTAGATTTACTTTTGGCAAGGGTATGTTCTGGCCCCCTTCAAACTATTTGAGGTCTAAAATGAATAGACTTCTCTTCCTGTCTCTCTTTGGTTTTGATTATAGAAGCAGGTTTGACCCTGCTCCTGTAACAAGCACTGAAGTACTCGACTAATTAAATCTTTTAAAATGTGGTTCCTTTCTGAAAAGTACATGTAGAATGGCATTGTGTAGCTCTTAGCTGGGTCACACAAACTTTTACTTTTCGAATTGTCAGTCATATGGTCCTAAACAGAATCTGCAAAATAACATGAAAGTAAAGTTTTTTCCACATTGTAGATGTCAAACTTATTGTTTTTAACACCGTGGACTGAAAAATTACAAATTCTCTGTGGATCTTCAATTTCCAGAAAATCCACATGTGAAGGCTTGTTGACTAAGGTATTTTCATATGAAGCCATATATCCAGGTTTTCCAGATATGTAGTAAACCTCTTGCTGTTGGTGTATGCTCTATGTTATGTTAAGAATGTGGCTTCTGCTTCAGTTGTTGTAGAATTGATGTACATGCACAATAAATTCACCATAAACTGAAAGCATTTTAATTAATCTTCATTTAATGATCTACTGCACATAACAAATGCTACAGACCTGAAGTTTCCTATAATTCTCAGACTTGCAACTTATGCTGCATAATGTGCACGCAGTTTGTGTCTGATGAATCATAGTTCCTTTCTACTAAGCATAAAACCGATATATTCACATTTTCTTTGCTTTCTCCCTGTATACCTGTCCATACAGGTGCACCTCCCTCCTTTCTCCCCTCTTATGGAAAGAGTCAGGTTCTGGTAACGGAGATTGCGGGTTTGTACCTTTCCTGGTTTCAGCCACTTAAGACTTGCCTTTTCTTGGGTATTATTTGCCTGTGACTTAACACTACTTGTTCTCTTGTATGAGGATGTAGGGACTGCTGAAGTGTCTTGTTTGCCACAAATCCTCTGTGGTCCAACACATGGGGTAACTTTTTCTTTCTGGTGGAGCTGGCCTTAAGTCAGAAGTATTTCTGGAATAGCTGAATTGGAATTAGAAGGGAACACACTTCCAAAACAGTTGATGTTATTATTTTGTTGAACTTTTATGTCTCAGTGGGGTATGAGAGGAGTAAAACTGGGGAGTGAACAGGTGTAGAAGTTCTCAAATCAAAGATGTACAAGAGAATAGATAGATGGAGAAGGGACAGCATTGCATAAGAATGGGGAGCATTTAAAAGCTCCTAAGATGTGGAATGTGCCACCACCAAAGTTTCGTGGAGATCTAGGTGCCTGGGAAGAGGGAGACATTTGCATTCAACAGGAAAAGTAGTTTCCAAGGTGGAGGCAAACAGGCACTAAGGTATAGGACCTTATAAAAGATGGTAGTGGCAACTTTTCATGCTATCAAACACTTTTCTGCACAGGTTGCAATTTATTCTACTCCTACCATACTGTATGTGTGCTGGGAACCACAGTAATGTTTGTTTTCTGTGGATATCTTAATTATTTTTGTTGCATCTGGACAGTGGTTGGTGGAAATTATTATGAGTTTACTGTTAAAGTGAGATACCTAGATGGCTGGGCTGTTAGGAGAATGTGTAGACTTACTGCAAAGGTTTTGCAAATTGGTTTGCTATGGTAACAAATAACAATATGTTACTATGTTTTGCCCTGAAATGTCTTTTATGGAGGGCAAGAAGTGAAGTGTGATAGAAGCAATGTTGACGTTCACCTGTGTTAAATGTTGCTTAAATTGTTTTTCAGGTAGTGATAACATTATGACATGGCTGTTGGCAGCTTTGGGAAGTAGTCACAATCACTGTGACGATTACTTCTTAAGCTTAACTTGGATAATGTGGTCATATGTTTTGACACTCATGTATTTCTATGTCTCCTTATTACAAGCTCATCTGCAATCACTAGAGTGCAAATACGACTTTCTCTCCTATTTCTGGACAGAAAGGAATATAAGTTCCCATCAGTTTAGTTGACCATAAATTACTGTGACGTTTTGGATCCATCAGATTTGACTCATTCTCAGTAGTTATCAAATGCATCACAAATCTTTTTATCATGTACTCTTGTTGGATGTGAGAAGTGCAAAATCAGGAGGCGGAATACACAATTTCATGGAGCATGGGTAATCATAACATGCTGCTGTACTGTCTATCAAAATGTCATAAAATCTGTTAGGAGACTCAAAGGCTGAGAGACTGTTTACTTGTAGGATGTTTGACATAACTCAGTTCCATGGGAAGACTTCCGGATAGCAACATATGCTGTGAAAAGTTTTAAGAAATCTGATTAACAGTAGTAATGAAATCTATTTATGCATTTACCTTTTCTGTAAGTAGACAGCAGGCCAAGTAATTTTGGTTTCTTTTTTTCTCTTTTTGATGCCTTTGTCCTCTGTGTAGAAGCTCAAAAGGCTTTGAGTTTAGGCTTTTGATTGTGCAAAGATTCAGTAAAATGTTTTAACTGTAATCAGCATGTTTCTGGTGTCACTTTTCACTTCTGATGCCATTCTCTTCCATTTGTTATTAAGGACAGATGCCAAAAATATTTGGAGTCTGACTTGAAGAAACCTTATTCAGATTTTACAAGCATTCAAAATTACTGTTGAGAATGCTGACCAATACAGTAGTATCTTTTTTTTTTTCTTTTCCTAATAAATAATAACTTAATGCAATTGAAGCGCGAACAGTCTAATATTTATTTTATATATAACTGCCAGACAGAGAAGGAGACACATAAATATATTTATGTATAGAGCTCTGAACTTAGAACTGCATGTAGGCAAGCAATTAGGAGTACAGCAAGATGTAAAGCAAGAGAGTTGAACTTCCTTTCTCCAGGTACTCTCTTTGTCAGGACTTCACCTCAGAAATGTCTGTCATAACCTTTACAGATCTAGAAGCCTGACATAACTGTGCATGCTGAAGACTTCTGAATGCTTCAGTAAAATCTTCTTATGGCCACACGTCAGTGCTGAGCCAACCTATGCTATGAAGGCTTTGGAAAGACTGCTGGAGGAGATACAGTTGTCAGTGAAAGGCGGAAAAAGTTTGTATTTAATGAATAACGTAAGCAATGCTGGCAACAAGGAGCTGGCGTAGAAGCATTTTGCCAATATGCGTATGTGAATTTGGCGTGTAATTCATCTACAGCTTGCCACGAAGTTTTACATAGGAGTAAATTTCTGAGTCTCCAGGTTGCTATAGGTTGTCACTATGTGTTGGCAGAATGGCAGCTGTTTAATTCAAACTTTTCCTGCTGATTGCTCTGTTTTCATTCATTTTAGTTGAATACCTGACTGCATGACATCTTAATGTAAATGTGTGTCTATATATCCAAAAAGGAATACATTCTTTATGCTAATTAAGGTTTTAGCAAAGCTTTTTATGAATAGCAGTGTAGTTAAATAATTTGTCTGTAATCAATTTACACTTGGCTCAGGCAGTAATGCACATTTCCTTTATTTCTTCTAGGAGGGGATGACCGCCGAGTCTTACTTTGGCATATGGAAGAAGCTATTCACTCAAGAGTCAAACCAGTTCAGCTGAAAGGGGAGCATCACTCTAACATCTTCTGCCTAGCTTTCAACAGTGGCAATACAAAAGTGTTCTCTGGAGGTAAGGAAGGAAGAGCACCCTGATTTCACATGAATATGTATTGTGAATGCCTTGGAGTAGAAGCCACGAGTGAGATCCTGCCTCACATGAGATCTGGAAGGTGTCCTTAATCAGCAATTGGAATTTTTTTGGAAACAGGGAATCCTTTAGCTAGGACAACATTTTCAATTTTGTCATGCCTTTTTTCAAACCCTGGTGTAAGCACATCATGTCTGGAGCTATAGTGAGAATCCTGGGTCCAGTGTGCCCCTACTTGTGCTGAAGACTGTGGAAGACATTGTCTTTGTTATTCCCTCTTAGCTGTACTAACAGCAGACCCTGCATTCTCTCTGGCACTCAAGCCTTATGCTTGAAAATCTTTGCTGCTACTGTCTGATTTCAATGCACCCTTAGATAGCTCATGAAGGACTATTGCCATCTATTGGTGGATCATGTTTTCTTAGACCTTGTTTCAGTTCTTACTAGGTAAGCCTCTGCCTTGTAGAACTGTTGGCACGTTGAGCTCTGGTAACTCTTGATGCTCTCATCTCTTTTTAATATAGATCTACTTTTTAATAGAAAGTTTAATTCCATCTTAAAAGTAAGGTAAGGGAAGTGGACATATACTTCTTCCGGGGTAATAGTTTCTGTAATTTAGGTCCATTTCACCACTTGATTTTAAAAGTGTTGAGATAGGGAGGAAAATTGAATTGAGAAGAAAAAGGCACAAGAATGTCAATGCAGTCAAGTGTCATTTTCTGCTGTACTTCATTTCCACTATCTGGCATGGTCCATTAACAAACAGCTAGACTTAGTTTAGGGTACTATGAGACTACTTGGTCAAAGCCCTTCATTACCTTTTTGAACCAAGATTTGTGAATTGCAAATCAATGCTAGAGATTGCTTCTGCATGCATGTGAATGGTGGAAGCTTCCCGTCCTTCAGTGTTGTGTTAAAATTATAGTATCTCTTAGAAAAAAAGACATGACAAAGCTTAGGATGGTGTCAGATTTCAAGAATGAAATGATTCAGATATACTGCTCAGGTGGAATAAACCCCTAGACTGTCAAATAGTGATGCCTATCTTCTTATTCTGGGGACTGCTGTTTGTTTTATGAGGAAGACAGCTGTACGTGCTGTCTTCAAATGAATATATCTGCACAAGTAATTCCAGTGGAATTTTGGGCCAGAGTCTCTTTTACTGTAGTTTGAATGCAGACAAATAGAACCTTACATGAATATTCAAGGAATTAAGTGTGCCAAGTCTTGCTGGACCAGCTGGAATGGTATTTGCTCATGTCCAACTCAGCCCTCTGTCCATTGGGCTTTGCTGTCAGAGGCTGCTGTTTTCACAGGAAAGGCAGAAGAGTGGCTTGATTGTACCTTGCTACTGAAGTTAACACCTGCAGTTAAAGATTTATATAATTGATTATGATGGATTTTTGCTAAGATGCCAGGTTAGATGAGCTATGACAGCTGATGCACAGAGAAACTGGCCGTTCTCATATCTTTTTCCTCCTCCAGTTTGCATAAAAACACTGTGCCTCTGCCAGAAATTATTTCCATTGGAGGAGTCAGGAATTCTTTCAGCTGCTCCAGCAAGATTCAGTGAGCTCATCTGCAAGGGCTGTGAGTCTGCCTCTTGGATCCCTTGTAAAGAGTCATTTTGCTGCATGGCCTAGATGTACCATCTGTTTTATCTCTGTTGGTAAAATGGGGCTAGCTATATTTATTCACTCAGTGATGTTCTGGGAGATTCTTAAAAAGTCTGAAAGAATTGTGGGTCCTAGGATCTACTGGTTGTCACACAGACACCCACACCTACACCTGAGTTTGGAGTTGTATTTAAATCATAGAAGTTGGAATACTGAAAAAAACCCCGAAACTAAAAATCAAAATATGGAAACTAGCACAGTTCACACAGAGCTCAATTTATTCTGTAAATAAATGACTGCCAATGACTAATGACTTAGGATCTGATGACCTTTCCCTAAAGCAACTCTTGATAACAGAGGAGAAGGGATTTTCCACTTCAGTACAAATTGGATTGCATCCAAGGAATTTCAGTGCTCTTTGCTTTGAAGGAGCAAGCACCCTATGTAGCTGTTAAAAAAATGGAAGGCAGGAACTGAGTGGACAGTGTTTTGCATATAATCTCTGGAGGAAAAAACTGTCCCGAAGAAGTTCCCATCCCTGAAGAATATTTTTGCCCTTCTCTGTCCACACACACTGAGAGTAGAGCAGCATTTGAAATGCAAGATTCTTTCCTAGTAAACTGCATGGACTTTTTTTTCTTTGCATTTAATGGTAGGTATATGAAATAAACCTACAGGAAATTGAATTTGTTTCTTTTAGGGCTTATATGACAGATATGGGGTTTAGGCCACCTTAACTGTGCTCCTCTGTATGTGCTCTGTGGTATTTCACCCTTACAAGTATAACTGAAGGGAATGGCAGATTCTTTCTGTCTTTCTGATGGTTGTAACTGCAGTTATCAAAACAAGAGAGATTATAAATGACACAGTTGTGTACACAATTATGACCCAGTTAGTCTCAACGAAGAATGAGCTCTCCAGTGTAAAAGTAAAAACACTGTAAGTGGGAACCCCCCTGGGCTGAACAGTAGTGATGTTTTCTGCAAGGATGAATCCTAACCAGAAGCAACCAGTTTGTGGTTAGATTTTTGTCACCACTTTATCCTCCCACACACAGAACAGAGGAAAACAGTGGTTATTCCACTTTCCTTTCATTCTTTCTTTCCCATTTTGGAGCTTGTGATGGGGGGGAATTTGATCCCATGATGACTAGATGCCTGAAACCAGGTGACTGGAATGATTGTGTTCATACTGGATAGAGACTGACGAGAGAGGAGTGTCTGCTGGAGGAAATTTTGTCGTTGGAGAAACTAGGCTGCATTTTTCACTGGTGAAATACATAGGCACTAGAGTAGTTTTACTTATGTATAAATAGTGTGTAATAATATATAATGGGCAGTTCCAAATACAATTAATGACCAAAGGACACTTACACTTAAATGACTTGTTTATTGTACCATGGAAAAGATGAACTACTGCAGTAATCTAAGGCTGGCATGATTTTACTAGGAGCCTGGGTAAAGAGCAAGTGGTTGTAGAAATTCTCATACCTCACTGGTCAAAGAGAAACTTTCTCATATTTCTCAGTTGAAACAGAATACAACTGAAATATGTATGAGATAAATGAAAACTGAGTCAACTGAACATTTAAGAATCATAACATGAAATCTTGCTCCTTCTGAACCTGTCTTTAGTGTGCATTAAGAAAGCTTCACTACTCTACATCACAACTACAAAGATATACAGAGCATAAAAATATGACTTTGCAGACTTTCTGGGTTTTGGGGTTTTTTTCTGAATTACATGTAAAAGTGTATAAAAGTGTGTGTATCCTTAAATATTTCTAAAGAGGAGGTGCCAAATTTAGGTAATAAAATATTCGGTACAGGGACTAAAAAAATGATCTGTTGTTGTAGTTTGAAAAACTCTGCATGAGCTGTTGGAATTACCTCGTGGATGTGACCCTCTTAGCCTGCACACATGTGGTTATTTTCCATTGTATTCAATGGATGTGATCAAAGAAAAGTGATACGATTGTCTGCTTACTTGGTTTGGTTTTTGTTAATACAGAAGAAATTGCATTGGCTGTCACGTTCATGCCTTCTCAATGGTTGCAAAATCCTGAATGCTGACAGTGTTAGCTGGCAGCATTTGATCTGGGAGCCACGTGCATTTCATTTATGACATCTCTTTTCACCTTCCACAATCTTTTTATGGAGCATCCTTTGAGCAGGAAGAAAGATGTATTTTCATGAGAGTTAAAAGTGTTCTGCTGCTTCATGTAATAGTCTTTATTGCAAATGTCCCAAAACTCAAGCTCGAACTGGACAAAGAATGATTAGTGGCATATTTAAATAGAATTATTTGTTAAGCAGTAGCAGATGAAGCTGCTGGCGCATTTGGTCATGACTGGCAATATCACATGGAACCTTTCAAATAACTGAGCAGAGAGTAACCAAGTAGCAGCTGAGCTGGTCTTCTTGGTTTCAATATTGGTTTTGAAATACTAAATTTTTTTATAAAAGGTAGTTTGGGTTTTTTTTTCACTATAATGCTTTTTAACCACTAGAACATGGTGTTAATTGTTTATATTTATCTTTTTAGGCAATGATGAGCAAGTTATACTCCATGATGTCGAAAGGTAAATACATAGTTTGTGTTTCAACTGCTTCAAGAACTACTTTAATGTCAAACTCACTTGAGGCATTTTCTGTTTTAAATTAGTGGTTTAGGAGAAGAACAGTGTTTTAATACTGAAATTTGCTCTTTATTTATCTGAATTCATAACTGGAATGAAGTATTCCCCGTCACCCCATTTTCTTTTTCAGCACTTGGGTTCTGTATTATTTTGACCTCAGGAAAGAGAATGATTATTAAATATATATGCTCTCTTGCAGACAGCATAGGAGGTTCTGAGTAGATTATTCTGGCACATACACAACTGTTGGCACATACAGACTTCTTGTTTTTCAACAGACTCACCTGACTTGTGTTTAAGATGGCTAGTGCTTGGCCTACCTAACTTCCTTTTAAAACTTTGGATGCAGCTGCCTGATTCTTCACACTAACGTGAAGCATATTGGTTTTGATACTTACTTTCTACCAAAACGGCAAAACAGTTGGGAATTAGGCTTTGTTGTGCCACATCAAGATTTGGCTGTTAGTCAAAGTGTAATTAATACAGTAGTGGTAAAATATTAAATTGGACTTCTCTAGACATCATGTCTATTGAGCTTATTGCTTTTGAAGTAAAAAAAAAACTTTAAAATTTTGGTCTGTACTCATAACTTCTGCAGATTTAAGCATTTGACTATTCATTTAACACAAACTCAAGAAAATAAAGAAAAAGCAGGAAGAGATATATGTAAGAACAGAGAAATATAAAACCTTACGTTTATTTGAGTTTCCTGAATAACATAATCTAGACATATTTCTTGATGTGTTTGTCCAAACCCTTTTGCATTGAATTGTTCCGTGTGTATCTGCCTTCCATCATACTTTATGTCAGCTTCTTGCATAAATCTTACATGCAAGCTAGGCCAAAGTAACTTTGTCTTCTGTTCTGATGCTTTCTCAGGAATATCATGTTGTTTAGTGTTTGGGGTTTTTTTGTTTTGGTTTTAACATTTTAAGCCTTTTTGGGAGGAGCATTTTGTTTGGTGATTTGGGGGGGAGGGGATGTTTGGTTTTGGGAGAGTTTTTTGTTCGGTATTCTGTTTTTCTTGTTTTAATTAAATACGGAAATGTCAGTTTTAGATGGTGGTGTGTATTGTGTTCTGACTTTTTAAGCTTCTACAAGATCTTTGTCATTTTAACTTTTATATGTAACACATTTTTTCCTGCTGTGTCTTGTTGAGATGTTTTAACAAGTCTTTTTGATATGTGCATTTTTTTAATGTGCTTTTGTTATCAGGTTTGGGGGTTTTTTAGGTATGCTAAGTCCAATTGTAATCCATACAGAATTCCTTCCTCTAAGGCTATTTTTTGTGATCTTCTAAAAGAAACCTTAGTACTCTGACACACCGAATTCTGATTGATTTCTATGGAAAGTTAATCTATTTTTAATGATAACACTAGGTCTGTCAACTCCTTTTTCATAACTTTAAATGGCTTTTTCTGTTACTGCTTTTTTTCCCCTTTTTTATTAATGGTCCCTGAGACAGAGTTAGTAGATCTGCCACTAAGAACATTAATTGCCATTTGAGCAAAATGCTGATTTTGTATGGGCTCTCTTTGGTGGAGCTTCCATGAAATATAGGATTGTATACTAAGTTTATTCCCTAAAGAAATAAAGGGGCTTTTTAAAGGAAATAAAACAGTCCCAGGATCTTCTGATTTAGTATTTCTGCTTTTGGCCTCTCCATACTACTATTTCCAGCTTTTTAGATGATCCGAAACATTGGGAAAAGAATAGAGAATGTGCTTTTTCTTTCTTTATAGCTGTGCAATGGCTGAAATTGGGGGAATTATTTATATTTTGTTGTTTTTTTGCAGTTCTTTCTACATGGAAATATATAGGTCTGGTCTATCATAAAAAACAAAGAAAGCTTACTGAAAAAGCCATCTGGAAAGTTGCTCTTATGTGAGCTTCAACTGAAATTTTGGACAAAACAGAAACCTGTATTAGAGAGTGAACTTCTGTCTTGTTTTCCTTTTTACATTAAGTAGTAAAAATTGACTCCAGAAGTCACAAGGCTTCTTTCCCTTTCCCATTACATCCTTGCAAATTTAATCTAATACAACATGTGTTCCATAGCGTCTTGCAGTATCTGAAGTTTTTAATGTTTGGGTTTTAATTTGAGAGATTTTTTTCCTTATAGCATGAAGTCACTGTATGTGGGCATTTTGTTTGTTTTTTACTCTAATTAAACACAAGGGTCTTCTTATGAAATTACAGAAAATTTGTCACTAAGTGTTACTAGGTAGATAAAGCAGTAAATATTTTGCTTTATAAAAAAATAGCAAAAGAAGGAAGAATGATAATGTTGTGTCTGTTTTCCAGCACTGAGACCTTGGACGTGTTTGCTCATGAAGATGCAGTGTATGGCCTTTCAGTGAGCCCAGTAAATGACAACATCTTTGCTAGCTCATCAGATGATGGCCGGGTTCTTATTTGGGACATCCGAGAGTCTTCCCATGGAGGTAAGATCTCTAGAAGGAAAAGATAATTCGTTTAGGAAGAATTTGTGCAAGGCAAGGAGGAGAAAAGTTATGTCTGTCTGGGGTAATTGAGACAGTGAGTCTTGGAGAAAGGTGAAAGTGAGGCATAATTCTTTTGGCCACTGATTGGCAAGGCCTGGTCTTTACAGTTCTGTGTTACAGTCTTAAATGACTTTACAAAGTACCAGCATATAGTGCAGACTAGCATAGAACTTGGTATGAAAAGGTTTTAACTTGAGTAAAGGGGCAGTGGAGGGAATGTTTCTTCAATGACAACATCTTGCCAAACTTGCAATCAACTGGGAATATGTTTTTTGGGTTTTTTTCTGTAGCCCGGGGTGAAAAAAAAAAAAGTTTAAAAAGCTGTTATTTTGATTGGAATAGTTTCCAAAGCTATTTATATACTTTCTGTGACCCTGAGACACTTATACATGATGTTTTCTGCTTGTATGGAAACTTAGAGCCCCTATGTGATTAAAGGGAAGTTGAATTATTACTTCAATCTTTGTTTTCTGAAACAGAACTGAATACATAATTGGTTTATGTAACAAACCTGCAGCTTCTCAAAACACTGTAACCTGTGTTTTTACAGCTGCAGTTTTGACACTGAAGAATCTCAGTTTAAAACTGTAGTTACATAAATTTGAGAGACATAGCTTAATAATTGAATTTCAGTGCATGAATACTCAAGTTATACTTAAGTAAATGAATCTTCAAGTTTACCTCATCCTAAAGAACACTGAGCAATCTGCAGGATACAGAATATGGTTCCCTTCATTCATAGCTAAAATAAACATTTATCATTTTTTGTAAGCTGTTTAAATGCAATTACTAGTAGTTTCTACTGGTCTTACAGGAAAATTATTCATGGCACTAAAATCCAGCTTGATGTATTTTGTACACATTTGTTGTTGGGTCAAAGCTGATGTTTTAAGTGAATTATCTTTTTCCATGCTTAGCAAATCTGATCACTTTTCTAGACTGCAGTTCTGTTCCTTTTTGACTTGGAAATGAAAGCTGAAATAAGACATACTTTATATGTATGCCTCTTTAAGCCCTCTAGTATCCTGAGGGCTTTGTTGAACGTGAGTAACCAGAGTTAGGTCTTTCTTGATAAGCCTCACCAGAATACTCAGAATAGATTGCTTATCGATACCCTCTCTACCCCAGGAATATTGCCTTTGTATAAGTATAAATATCAATTAAACATACTAGCACAGCAACCGATTTTGTGCAGTTCTCTGGCACAATCGTATTACCCCTTGTATCTTTTCCATGTAGAAATTTTATTCAACCTTCTGAAAAACAGTGCACACTCTTCATATATATGTATTGCAGGCTTTAATAAAAATACCTACATTGTCTCTTCTGTATCTTTGAGGAACTCATTGGTAACACCCCTCTTGCTTGTAAGTCCCTTATAGCACAGTGAACTATTGTCTTCCATTTAGCCAGTTTCTTACCCCATGCACCTCCCTTTGCTAATCCCAACTGCCTGCAACTAAACTTGATACTATACCATATGTGAATTTAGTCCTCATTACATCTACCACTTTTCCCTTGTATCAAAGGTCAGTTACTTTATTAAAGTAAGGGATTAAATCACTTTGATGAGAATATTTTACTTTTGTAAAATCCAAGCAACACTTCATCCCTATTTTTATGTTTTCGTAATATCCAAATGGTAAGACTAGACACTGAATATGGTTTACAAAATGAAAATGGTGAAATGTTCCTTTATTGCCTTGTCCTGAACCCTCCACCATAAAGATCTATCTCTGTTAGGAGATACCTGTTGCTGACAGTGGATGTCAACAGTCAGGATGACTAGCTATTTAAATATCTGTAAGAAGCATCTGTATGAAGCTGCTTAGTATCATAAGCTAATGTCCAATCTGATCTGACTTTCTGAAATTATATGAAATTAAGTTGGTCCTTCTTTGTTGCAGTTAAACTTTGTTACTGCTTTTACTGTTGCTGAGACTTCGAATGAGGTTGCTGCACCAGTGAAAATTGTGTGAAGACATGTTGTCTGTAGTAATTTTGGGCTTTTTGGAGTTATGTTTAAGTTCTCTGAATTTATAAAAAAAGGGCTTTTCCACACTTAAATGGGAGTCCTGAGTCAGCATTTATATGTGAGCCCTGCCAATGTTTACTGCAATGTAATACTTGTCACTGGGGTAATGCTCTTGTCTGCAATGGTATTTTCATGGAAATAGGCACTACACCTGCTAGTGTGAGTATAGTGAGTTACCCTGAGTGGTCAGCTTATTAAAGTCTTTCAAATAACCTCCTAGTTTAAAATAGTGTATTAAAAGAAGCAGAGGAATCATCTCTTTCTCCCTTTCACTGATTTCACTGATTTATGCAGTAGTTTTTATAAACCTACTTATAATTTTTATTAAAGATGGTGTTGAGCTGCTCCCTTCAGAAACATGTTCGTACTCCAGTGTATAAGAGCTGCAATTGTGAATGAGCATAAAGAACAATAGAAAAGTAATCCCCCTACTTTTCATTAAAATGACTTAGTGCCTCATTAGTTTAAGTCCTGTAATCTCTTTGACAGGCTGAAAGGCAACTTTTGCTATCTTAGAAGAAAACTGTGGTGCCAATGAAAAATGGTGTCTTGAAATTCAGTATGTGTCCTTTTCCATACTTAGGCAGAATTAATGTACACGTGGGTGGATTTTAAAACTTCAGGTTTTATATTGCTTTGGATGTGTCAGCTTGAGAAGTGGTTTGAACACGTCTCCATATCTTCAGATCTTGTTGTGCTGTTTCCATATTCAGCTGCCAAACTCCTTGCATAGAACAGTTGTATGCATTGTTCGTTCTTATGTCTGAAATTTCAACTTTTTCAACAGAGCCTTTCTGCTTGGCACACTACCCATCAGCCTTTCACAGCGTGATGTTTAATCCAGTAGAACCCAGATTACTGGCTACTGCCAACTCCAAGGAAGGTGTGGGACTCTGGGATATTCGTAAACCTCAGAGGTATGATCTGGCTGTCCTTGTTTTATGCTGTCTTAGTTCTTTCCCTTGAGAGGTGACGGCATGCTGCTTTGGTATGTTTTTTTTATTTAAGTCAGAATATATGGTAGTAAGAAAAGATGCAGAACAAAGTTAACAGCAATGTTGGTAATCAATTATTTTGCATAAATAATATTCTTTTTCATACTTACGATCTAATTTGATTTAAAATGGGACTAGATCTTCAGTGTTAAGGTAAGTGATTTTTTTTTGAAGCCTGCCTGGCCTCACCACTGCAGATTAACTTGGATTGCCGTGTCACATTCTCATCATTATATTTAGCACTGTCTTGCTACTAATGGAAGAAGCTGTGGAGGGCACTGCCTGGTTTACAGTTTGTTTTTCCTGCCAGCTCAGTTTTTAGTGGCTGACTAGAGACTGTGGTCAAGGCAGCTTTTTACTCAGTGCTTATGAGTTTTGCATGACTTCCTGACTGATACAGACATCTGTATAATCACTTGGCTGTATAATGTGCTTCCAGATTCGCATAGAATTGAAAACAAATGAAGAGAATTAGGTTGCAGCTTGAAATATGGTTAGACTGGGTTCTAAAGTGGATGTATGCAACATCTGATACCAGACTTTGGCATACATGAGAGATTAAGCTTTTTCAGTCTTTCAGATTTTGAATGTTCATTTTTTCATCATAATGATCTGGGATGGGTTAAATCTGGCTGGATGCCAGCTGTAACATGAATGAATGCAGGTGTTAAGTCTGTGTTCAGCTACCATTTTTCTGGGACAGCCATTAGCTCTCCTCCTTTGCTTAAACAGATATGTACCCAAAACATGGTGAGAAGGGTATGCCTGGCTTAGGAAGAGAAAATTACTCTGAAGCACCTCTGCTGCCACTGCAGGATTTTTTCCCCATGAAACTCTCAAGAAAAGGACTCTTCAGAATGATCTGTGTCCTGCTAGTGGGCTGCCAAAGCCAGAGTCTCTCATATTTAAATAAATTAGGCTGGAATTTTGTCTTTTTAAAGTAACGGAATATTTGCCGAAACCTCTACTTGCCTCTGTAAATCTAATTTGGTAATCTAGAAAGCTGGAACTTGTTTTTTAATGTATTTGTGGCCAATTCACTTGTCTTATGAAGAAAAAAAAATTCATTTTTAGATCAGTTAAGATACAATCCTCACTCCACTGAGGAAGTAGAAGCCAGAATTTACACTTCCATCTGTGTGTTTTAGTTTGTTACAGTCTCTTCTGGGGAAAATACACTTAATTATCAGGGGGAAAATACAGTTTTTGTTAAAGATAAAGTAGTCCACGTAATGCTCTGAGTACTTGTGATAGACTGCACAAACCTGAAGTTGGGATGTGCAGGAGTTTGTGAATATTTTCCATGTTCTTATTAATAATAAAGGACGCTATAGTTGCAGGTAAGATGTGTGCCAAAACCATTTTGGTTGATGAATTCTATAGGCAGAACGGGTTAAACAGACATGAAATTCTCCATAACCTAGGGATAAACAGGAAGCTGCCTGTGTAAGCATGCTGCTAGCACAGCAAAGAAGGGTTACTGCATGAGATGCTTTCCTCGTTGTCAAAAAAGTCTGCTAATGGTGGAAATCCTTGCTTCCCTACATGTTTGTAGCTCTCTTCTATGCTGTCATTGGTATCCAAGAAACTGTAATACTTCCTGAAGTGTAGGAAGTATGAGGGAATAGAGGTTTTTGAGGGTCATGATTTAGAAGTACTTGTTTGATTGTTGCTCACTTGTTGCTTTTCCCCTTGCTGGGATTGTTGAATCCTTGCTGGGATTGTTGAATAGCACAATATATAAACTACAGTAAAAAATTGCTAGATGTGTCTATTTCTTCCCTAGTCTACATTTTTATTTACATTGCTGCACATGATATTCGCCTGTGAGGGATTTTTATGCCTTAAACCATCAAGGGAAATTTCTCCTTTCCTTTGGTATTGATGTAGTCCATCGTAACACTGTGGCCATTGTGGAAGCTTTTCAGTCCTATCATGTGGTGCTAATAGAAAGTACTAGGTCAGATAAACTTCAGCTGTTTTGTCACATTGTGTGGTAGTGGGTTTTTGAATAGAAATTGAGTGGGTAGAAAGGAGGGGGATAAGTGTAGAAACTTTTAAATGTTTGCTGTGGATTGCCAAAATTTTAAGTTCCAGTGGGTTAAGCTGGACCGTAGCACTCTTCCAACACGGGACAGGTGAAATGGTTACATGTAGTTAACAATTTGCTGCTGGTATAACACTTCCTGTAAAACTCATTTCCCCAACTACTGTCAGTTCTCAGATGGAGGCAGAGTAAGATGATGCAGGCACTACTTGGTTTGCTTCATAACTGGAGGCTACTCTGGGGAATACTGCTGATGCTCATCTGCAAAATCCAGCAAGTGAAAAGCTTGGAATTCCAAAGACTAGCTGTTTATGGCCAGTAGCAGTACTGTAGTTAGCAATACCTTGATATAACATGTATGGCAGCCAACAGCCCTGGTGTGATAAGACTTTTACAGATATAGGTGAGGTTTGATAAAACCCACAGGATTTGACTGGCCTTCACTCATTTAAAGGGGATCAGGCTTGATGCTGAATTTCTGTTTTTAATCAGCAGAGGCTCCTCAGGTGAAGTATAGTTTTTCTTTGACTCTGTTCAGCTTGATAATGGACTGTCAGAAAAGGGGATATTTGCTGTTAACTTCTAAACTTGTATGTCAGTCAGTGGAATACGGCTAATTGTGTGGTTTTAAACTAATAGCTCTACATTTTCAAAATGTTGAATAGAGGAGTGATGCCCTTGTAGGTTAGAGAATTCAGATATAGATTCCACTGCTTGTCAGGAACAAATGAGCTACATCTACTTATTTATCCAGAAAATCTGAGGACTTTTACAGCAGAGTATTTTACTGCAAAATACATGGCTCTTCTCCAGTTGGGCTGTGGGAGAATTTGTCTCAGCTTGCTGTTGCATGCCTCCAGCCAGGAAAGTTGGTTTTCTCCACTTCTTTAGTCAGGCTACATTAAACGCCCCTAAAATTTTTAAACTGAATTATTTTAGGGCTAGGAAAAAGGTCCTGATTATGAGTAGATTTTATTCGTATGCTGTGGAATTGGTTAACTTCCTAATGGGAAGCTGGGAGTGCTTTATACTTGGCTACAGTGAGGGAGGTAATTGAAAAGCCAGCATTTCTTGGCATGCATGGACAAATTTAGAGACAGTTGCACAGCTCTGAATTGTGGAAAGTTTAACTCACTTCAAATAATCATAATTTGATTAGTCTTGCTGACTGAGTCAGGATACAGAGGCGGATTCATTTTGTTTTTTCCCAAAGTTCATTCACAGCTTGATATCTCTTCTGTCTCAGATTCAGTGCAGCAATTGAGATTCTCTCCTTCTGCCCTAGTATACTAATAAGATCTGGATGTGGTGGGTTGGGTCCTCAAAAATAGCATATGGAGTGCTATAAATAAAGAACTAATATAATTCTATGATTATAAGTTGACTAGGGATTCTGGAAATCTTATTTTTCTATTTTGAGAATTTGTAAGTATTTCTGTTCCTTCAGGTGGACGTTAAACTGAAACCATCTGTACTGTTTCTTTAAAAAAAAACATTTTTAAAGTGTGTTGAAAAGCTTTCAATGTGGTTTTGATAGTGGAGGCTGCTGTAAGGCATTCACACCACTAGATGGAGTCTGGAAGCTGTGCCTTTTTAAAGAAAGTTTTAAAAGGGAGGTTTGTGCTTCTTAAGCTATTTACGATAGAATATGTATTACAAGTATTGTTACAGAATTGCTGGAGGCAACTCAGCAAGGTAGAGTACATATATATTTCAAGCAAAGACTATGTAACCAGCTATTTTTAGGTACTCCTGTTCTCCCTTCTCTTTTTCCATGCAGCTCTGTGACCATCTCCTTCTCTTTACTGAAATAAGAAGACCAGTTTTTTCCCTAAGAAAATGTTATCATTGTCCCCTTAATGCTTTATTTTCCTATGTTCCCCCGACCCACAACTTACATCAACTTATGTGGAAGTTTTTGAGATCAAAATAATATTGGTTTGTCCTGTTAATGGCTATCACACATTTTTATACTGATCTTCATGCTGCAAAAAGGCTGTTTACAGATGTGTGTTATGCTTGTGATGGGAGCACTGAACCAGCACTTTATGCACACTGGCATCCATTGGGGTGTCCAGTTCAAGGGTTAAAATGCTAAGTCTTGTGTCATAAATACACATCTTGGGGTATTTTATGTGAGTCTGGAAGGGCTTATCTAAAAACTACCAGACCCTCATTCCTATGTCTGTTGCATAGTTGTGTTTGACCTGGTTTTTGAGCCAATTCATCATGTTTAGAAGTTGGAAGACTAAGCTGGAAAGGCTTTGTAGCTTTCTTATGCCCTAGCAAGTTGAACTTGGTTCAAGGAGGGTCCAGTGGTGACTGTAAACCATTGAGAAGAGAGAGTAAGGCCTGTAAGGCTGAGAAGGGGACCTAAGAAGGAAACATGTCCTCATTTGAGGAGCAGTGAACTATAAGATGTGTTCAGCTGTTTGTGGCACTCTGCTCGTTCTGTTTTACTTGCTTTGGTTTCTTTTGCTACACTAACCTTCCTGGTTTTTGCCTCCTCAGCATGTTCTTTACAAGCTTTTTACAAAGTAGAAGTGAAACGTGACCAAAGCTGGGGATGTTTTACCTTCCAAGGCTGCATGTTTCATAAGAATAAACTATAAGCAGAGAGTTTTTCTTTTTGTCATTTGACTTTTTGTGTTCCTGAAGTAAAACACTGTTCCAAGACGCCAGACGTTAGTTTTGGGACATGGAAACACATTTGTCCCCCTAATTCAAGTACTGGATTCAACTCTGAGTGAGGTAGAAATGCTTAAACACAACAGACCTTTCTAAGATTCTTCTGAAAGTTCAGAAGATTTGTGCTGTCTGCATAGTTACAAGTCAGTGTACGCAAAAAGCCCAATGATGAGTTAAAAAATTCCTTGAGCAACAGGGCAAGCCTGGTATTTCTTGGTGATTGTAATCCTTATGGCATATTTTAATAGCTAATTTGACCATACAAATCATAATGAGCCCAAGTTAAAGGAATGTCAGTTTTGGTGTTTTCCATCAAGTCTTTACAGATAAATCCAAAAGGAACATTAATTCAGCTTTGATTTCTTTTTTTATCTTGGCTGACAAGTAACTGCAGTTCAGAGCCCACTTCAACAAACTTTTTTAGCTTGCATTAAATGAATGTTTGTGTCTCAAAAAACACCAGTCAAGAAGACTTTCTTAGTGTACTCCAAACTAACATTAAATTTGCCTCCTGCACTGAGAATTTAGGGGAAGCAAACTCCCAAGTTGTGGACAAGGAATACATGTTGTTAGATATCAGTGAATCATCTAGTGATGAGCTCATTAAATAGTAAGTAAAATAGAGAGATATAGAAATTTCTTCCTTGTAGTAAACTAATTAGATTCAGGGGGATCTTGAGAGAGGACTCTTCTTAGCAAGTTTATAAATGTTCAGGTATGTTGATCTTGCCAATATGTGGAGGACTTTGAAGGTGTGTCTGCACTGTGCTGCCGATTTTGAACTGTGTTTTCTAAAGTCTTTGTCTTGAACAGAGCTTTTCTGCCAAGTGCTAATTACAAAGTGTTCAGCTTAGTCATTGTGCTGCAAGTAAACACAATCCAACTCTTAAAACAATCTATTAAGTCCGTAACTTCTGGTCCACATGTATTGGAAAGCACAGGTACTTTTGAAAATCCAGTTCTTGGCTCCTGATTGCTTTGACTTGTAGTTTCACTTATTTCGTTTAGTTCCCAGCCTTTCAAAGACCCGATGAGTACTACTTTTTTTTGGTTTTTTAAGAGTGATAAAATGCTTCTGGACATAGAAATCTTGCAGGTGGTGTTAGATTGACATGTAGTTGGAAAAGCTAGGTTTCAGGTTTATGAGGCCTCTCTCACTATGAAAATAGAAGTGGTAGCTGCCAGAACTACAGGAAATTTGAGAACAGTTCTTCACAGTTTAGTTAGATGCATGGCAGATAGACCAGCTTTGCAAGAGAGGACTGAGTGTTACCTCTGAATAAAGGCATGGTTAATTCTGTTAGGGTTTATTTTTGACAAGTGGATGTGCAAGGGAAAGGGAGGAAAGGGAGGTGATGAGTATTTGCAAGTCTGTACCACAGGTGATATTTGTAACCTGTTGCATGGAGAGGACTTTAGAAAACCTGTGTGGTGATGCTGAAGGTATTCTAAGGTCATAAACATAGCATTATAAATGAGTTCAAGTCCATAGATTGAGGTCTCCAATGGTTACCAATTTTAGTTTCTAGGGCCATACCTTCAAGGTATTTGATCCTTAAAGATCATACCATAAAAACAGAGATGGCAGTTATTTTCTGAGAAATGCTCATACATGTGCTGAGTTTTTATCCTTTCTAGCTTTCCTTCCTGAGCTCACTCTACAAAGTAACTGTTGCCTTCTTTTATCTGTGTGTTACCAAGATGTCTGGTATGTTGGATGAAATACTGAGCTTCTGGAAGTGCAAGTGAGGGATCCAGTATTCTTGGTAATGGTGTTGGGGATATTAATTCAGGGGCCAGCCACAGGGTTTGCTTCTGACAGTGAGCTTACTGAGTTCAGGGTTCTTTCCTTAAAAGCTAGTACTGGTGGATTGGGAATTTTCTTAATGTAGAATCTGTAGATGTTACATGATGGCAGGAATAGTATGAGGATATTTAAGGACTTTGACTGTTTTGCATTTTGACTTTTCATGTGAAGGAAAGAAGCTTCTGATTGTCATCACTTCCAGTGTGAATGCTTTGGGATTCCCAAAGCTCCTGCAGGTGGAAGAGTTCACTATATCACTGAATTGGCAAATACCTGTTTAAATTATTTCAGCGCAATAGAAGTGTGCTGCATTTTTCTGTTTGGAGACCTTTGACAGTCCTGCTCTGAGCTGAGCACTGTATTAAAGACTGCAGGAGAAATATGTGTATCTTGGCAACCACTTGTTCATTGTCAGGTTTATCATTTCTTTCTCTTCCCAGTGGAATAATTTGTTGTGAATTTTGACTAACTTGATGCTGCTTAAAGTAATCCATTTAGCTAGGTTACAGTATAACAGATTTTAAGTGCTATTTCTGGAACTCACCAATGTGGGTCAACCACACCACCTCAAATAGTTCAAATAACTATTGGTCTTCTCTTGCAGTTTAGGAAATAGAACTCATCCCACACATGTACCATCCTCATCTGTTACACTTCTGTGCTACTGAGGCAGCTCAGCTGATCAGTTTCTCAACCTAGAATGTGAAGATCTCCCAACCAGATCCAGCTTGGCATATTTGCCCCAAATTACACAGAACCTATACATAGATACTTTCCCCCTTATTTGTCTTCCATTATTTCTCAGAAGTTCCTTTTAATGTGATAAAAAGTGAACTGATTATTGCTTAAGTTCATCGGGTTTGAGTTTTTCTGAGAATCTTTGGGATGTGTTGAAGGAATATTTGAATAGTAATGGCATATGGGGGAGTAGTACTTTTTGGATGGCTTTTGGCTTTGATTTCCTTATTGTAAACATAAATAAATATCCAAAATATTTGCCACAAATTTAGCCAAAATCAATTCCTTTTTTAGGGTTAGAAATATCTCAGGTAGTTTCCTCTGCGTTTCCTTCCTTCTTCTCACTGAAAGAGAAAACGGAGCACTTGCAAATGAGCCTTTTTTGACTTTGGGCAAAGAGAGATCATGACAATCATTAAGGCTTTAGTCATGTTGATGACTTTCCTACCTATGGAGACTTTTGTGGCTGCCACCTTCAGTCATTTGATGCTTTTTTCTTTAAAGACAGGAGTGCAGCCTAAAGTTGTGAAATATGTAAATCAGTGAATTTAATGTTAAATATTTTTTTATTCTGAAGCAGTAATTTCTGTTGCTGGTGTGAACATCAACTAATAGATAGTCTGGAAATACTTAAGTGTGCAAGTCTTCCAAAAACTGCCTGGTATTTAAGTGCGTGAAACAGGTGCTGTAGTCTCTTTTTCCCACCCTTATGCCTTGTCCTTATTGTGGAATTTACTGGAATGGTTCCATAGGAAGGGCCCTCTTACTTAGCTTCTGTTTTAGATGTACACACTCCATATTTCATTTGCAGTCCTGCTTTATGCATGACCTTGTCATCCCTCTTGGGATAGAGGGTTTAGCTTAGCTTTCTCTGTGTTTAGGCTGGTATCCTTCCTGTAGTGAAGTGTATTTAGAAAGATTTTTAACTTTCCTCTAGTATCCCTGGATTTGTTGATCAGACACGCAACTGAATTTTGGAGAACTGAGGTTCAAATTGTATAATAAAAAAGAGTCTTGTTAGTAGCTTAGTAGAAAAAGATGAAACTTTTTCACACCTATCAGCATCCTCACGTTAGCACTTTCTTGGTTCTGGCAGGCACTTTAAGCTCATTAGTATCCCTTTGCTCTGTGGTATCCAGCTTGCTCCTGCAAGCAGAGGTACTGTTCAGGTTTTAGACATTCAGCACTGTGTGTAACTGCCAACAAGAAGTCAGGAAACCTGTGTTTGTTTCACAGTGTTGGTTGGGTCTGTTGGTTGACCTTTCTTGCCCTCGGTTTTTCCTGTACCAAGGAAAGGGAAAACTGCCTGCTTCAAAAGCCTCACTATGCTTAATCTTTTTGTTAGCTTTGAAATACTTTAGCACCCAGGTCTTTCTAAAGCAAGAATTTAAAGTGCAAAGTATTGTCCTTGTAATGCAAATTTTAAAAGTATAATCTGTTGTGCAAAAGAAGCTCAGATTGAATGGGTTTTGTAGAGTGCTTTCTTAAGGAAATAGGTCAGTAATCGTTGAAAGTCTTGCCCTAATCACTTCTATACCTTCATTTAATGTGGAGGGAATTAAAAGAGAAACTTTTTTTGTTCAAAAAGAAAAAAAAAAAAGAGGAAAATTAAAAGAAAATATTGGTGACTGAAATCAAAGGAGAGATTCTCTTAGTGCATTTACTAGGAGAACATCTGAAATGTTAGTTTAACCCTATTGTAAGAGAAGGAAATTAGTCTTTGAAACATCAGTCCAGGGGAAACTGTGGTGGAACCAACCTGATGAGTCCAAAGTTATGTCTGCAGTTGCATTCACTTAGCTTTACATGAAAATTTATATTCATCTTTTACCTACTAGAGGCAAAAGCTTTACTAGTTCAAGACTGGACTCTTCTACTGCAGGAGCATTTTGGATCTTGCCAATTTTCCTGTCAAAAGAAAGGCCTACTTTCTTCTTGCTGCTGTTTTCTTTAACTTCTGCTTGTGTCATTTTTTAAATTAAAAATTCGTGCAGCTTCACTAGAGAAAAGAAGTGAAGTGAGTGTATATATATTGCTGGATAAGAGAACAAGTCTGTGGCTGATGTTATTCAGCTTTCCTAGGGCAAGACAACAACTGCAGCACAGAAATGTGCAGGAAAAATGTATCGTAGGACTGCAGTATTGACACGTGACTGATTTTGCATAAGGTATGGAAATGGATTCATTCTTCAAGAGGAATTGCCAACTTTTACACTCAGATTATTTTTCTGAGGCAACATTCTTTGGTATCCATATTCTTTGTTTTATAACTACTTTGGTGAATGCTTGGTTTTGGGAACAGTTCCTGTTCCTTCGTTTGGCCTAAAGGTCATCTTCCCATGCCATGTCTGGCTGTGTTTGCATCTTCTTTATCTGGTTATCTGATGGAACCTGCTCCTTTGTGTTTTGCTGGATTTAGCTGAGCAGTGTTCTCTGTCACAATCTGTACTCCATCCTACAAGGTGCTATTTCTGAACAGGCTGAATAATGGACTCTGATCAGAGAATTTAGGGATTAGAAAAGGATGGAAATGATCAGGTCTTTCAGCCACTTTGCTTGTGGCTGTTGGACAGTTGCTTTTTACATTGTATTCTCTAGTTTCTTTTTTTTTATCTGGCTAAATTTTGTTGTTGTTTGGTTGGGGCTTTTGTTGTTTGTTGTTTAGGGGTTTTTTTTTTCCCCTGAAAAACTAATTGTTTGCCTACTAGATCTCATTTTTTACTTACATTACAGTAACACCTACATGATTCAAGCAGAGAGTGAGAATAGGACACTCCTGTGCCTGCTGACTCTAGTGGGGACAAGCCTAGGGCAGGAGAATGTTTGGGAACAGGTCTGTAAGAAGACCAAAACAAACCTTGGCTAGAGCTGGAGGAGGATGTGAAGCATTCATCCAACACGGTTTTTTTTTTCACTTGCTGTCATTTCCTACTGTTCAATCTTTGTAATGGCAGAGGTAAGCCTTCAATCCTGAAAGGATAAAAGTTATATAGAGGAGGGGGAGAGTTTAGTATACTTTATGCCTCTGCTCTTGCCATCTTCCTCAAAATACTGAAATTCTTGAGTTATTATCCTGTGAATAAAGGCAGAATACAGGAAAACATAATGCTTTCTGGAGAACTGCCTGAGATCACTGATGGAGCAACATTTTCATTTAGTGATTCGGTTAGGTCTTAAGGGCCAAACCAGGCAAGCCTTTGCTGTTACATTGTTGGGTTGCTCTGGGTACATAAATGGTGATGTTTGATGTTTTTAAGGCTCTAGTTTCTGAAGTCAGTTATCAGATAAGAATCTCACTTATTAAAAAAAATTAAAATATTGCCCTCATGGTTTGGAGGGAACAGCAAAGCTTCTATTCACCTTAGAGTTTGCCATGCATGAAAGTTCATTAATGATGGCGAGATTCCATTTTGTACTAGTTTACTGACTCTAATAGTAAACAGCAAAGAAATGTCATGTTCTTGAATGTGCAGAATCTTCACCCTGAATTCTATACTTTTCTTATCTTGGTGGATGGAGTTGATTTTAGCTGTACTTTCTTTTTGAAGGAAAGATGTTTAGTTTTGCTAACAATACTCAGCCTTTATTTTATTTGGTTATTGTTTAATGTCCAAGCAGATACCCCTTACTTCCTGGTAAGGATTCTAGGAGACAGTTCTTGTTAAGGTAGTAAGATAATTAGAAGTAGTGATGATAGAATTTAGAAAAATGAGCTTGTTTCTGAAAAATAATAAAATCTTGAGCGTGACTTGTATACCTTCTAACCTTAAGAAGCTAATGGACTTGATTCACATTTGTTAACACTTATAATACTTAGAGTGAAATGCCATACACTTTGACATAATTTATCTGCTTTTCAAAGAAACTATCTTGAGATTTCTGAGACTCATAATCTACTTAAAAAACATCTGCATGATTATTGATATTGTGCTGACTTTTCTGTTACTGGGTAATTTGGCTCTAAGGGCTTCAGGCTATATATGAATTGTGTCCTTTTAAACACACAGTAATTTTCTTGCAAGTAAACCCCCAAACTTTTCAGCAGTTTTCCAGGCCAAAATTCTGTTTGCCAAGTTTCATTCCAGTTGTTTTTTTGCACAGTTAGAAGTTCCTCAATTTTGTGGTTACAGAATTGCTGACAAACACAGTTGTATGCAATGGTGTGTATTAGTTACAAGCATTCAGTTCATTCTTTCCTTTTAAGGTCATTTTTTCATTAACGTAGTCTCACTCACTGCAGTTTATGATACCAACATTTTTCCCTTGCTTAATTCCTTTCTTTTCCCTCTTAAATGACACCCCTGTCCCAAGGACAGTATCTGTACTGCAATGCAGTGATACTGCTTCTTCCCTTACCCCGCTAACTGCCAGTAGAAACCAATTTATTTACATTAGTGGTGCTACTTGTGGATTCAAAGCCTTCCATTGTTTGGCTGAGCTGGTATTTAGTTAGCCCTTGCCTGCTGCCTGTGTGCCTCGTATCCAGCTACAGAAATGACCGTATTGCATATAATCGTCCATTCTCTCCCTCCTCAGCCTCCCTCCAGCTCCAGCATGTGTGTTTGGATTGCAGTGTTCCATCTGTGGACTAAATATTTCTCTTAATCATACAATATGACTTTTTAAAAAACTCAAAGTGCATGTGTCTCTCTATATTGCTTCCAGAGCTGGTAGGCAACATCAGCATTCCACAGCTGTCTGGGTGAGCCAAATTTGGAAGCAGAGTAAATCCGAGTAGTCTGGCTTTGGATTCATAAAAATAATGCCTCTGGCAGAAAGAGCACTCATCTTGTTCAGAAATGTCCTTTTAGTATTGCCTTCAGATTTCTCACTAGCTGTCATGGTCTGTGTCTTCAAGATGAGAGTATTGCTTCTGGCATGATGCATTAGTAAACTTTTTAGTAACTGCAACAAGGTGTTGCCTCTGAAATTCCTTTGTTATTGCATGCAGTAAGGGGCAGGCAGAAGTGGCAGTTTTAACATGAGCAACATATCCAAACATGTCTACACTGCCCCATGTAATCCAGTGTAAAAAAAATCCAAAAGTGGCGCTGACTAAAGGTACAGAGCAACACCCTGATGCAACTGGGAAAGTGGAAGTAGTCATTTGAACATGCTTGAACGCAGCGCTTCTCTTCCTCTCCCCTCCCCACCCCCCCAAAAAGAAAGTGTTAAAGCTCTGATCCTGATGAGTTTGAAGATCTTTAGAGCTTCTTGATTCAGACATTCTCTTTAGTACTAGCGAGTATTAGTAGTGGTTTAATACTGTAAAAGATAACTTCTGCTGGCTTCTTTCTTGGAGAGGGCTGTCTGTTTTTTTCCTGCAATTTTGATTGAGATGGATACTCTAGAAGGCATCTCAGGCAATTATTATTTTTTTCTAAAACCAACAAAATTTTATGATGGGGGATACCGAAGTCTTGAGGTTCCTCAGTTCTCAATACTGCTACCATGTGCACTGCCTGCAGTATGAGGCAGAGGAAGAGAGACTTCTCAAATCCTTTATATGTCCTCTATTTGTGAACTAGGTAAGCAGCTTTGCCACCGAGATAGAGCCATGAGCTGCACTCCCTCCCTCTTATTTGTGAACATATCTCTCAGATGTTCTGTCCTAGGAGGAGAGAGAGAGAGCAAATATTTTTCCTCTGTTCGGGTCAGGAAATGGATGTTTGTTGGGGGCTCATGTCAGTTTGTTCACCTCATCCCCACCTGACTACTGCTGCCTCTTTTCAGAGTTTGTTAAAGAAAGACACTGTGCAGTTAATTTAACAAATCTTTTCAAAGAGGCAGAGAGGAAGCAATCAGGACACAGCAGGGTGAAGAAAACAGAAAACTGCTCTCTTGCGATTAGTACAGCAAAATGCTGCACTTGGAGCTATAGTGTTGGACTTTGGGGACCAGAATTAAGGCATGTAGGGAAAGTCATTACTCTTACGTTATAAATGAATGGCAAACAGCTATTTTAGTATTTCTTTCTGTATCAGCCAAACTAGCTCACTGCTTTTTTTGTTAGTGTGGGGGTTTGGGTTTTTTGTTTGCTTTTCTTTTTTTTTTTTTTTTTTTTGTTTTTTTTTTATGTTGGGGGTTTGGGTTTTTTTTTTTTTTTTTTTTTTTTTTTTTTTTTTTTTTGTTTGTTTGTTTGTTTGAGCCAAATGTTAAAAAAACTGCAGCAGGAACTATATTTCCATTACATGTGTGGCTGAATTGTGTGGAGTGAGGATCTGAGGTAGGCAAAGCTGTGGATCTTTTGAGGAGCATTAACTATGCAGCTCCTTAATTCTAGACTTTTTATGTGTGTATATGGTCATTTTTTCTGAAGTTCTAGTCTCTCTTGCCTCCTTTAAGTTCTGAAGTAAAATATTCTTTTGGAGCTTTGTTACACTGGAGCTACTGCAACACAATACAGAATTCAATTCCAGGTGTTTGCTTTGGTACCTTTGACTGCTATAGGAGCTTAATGAAACATCTGTAAGCAGAATGGAAGCCAGTTTACATCGTACTCCTATTGCTATAAAATATAATCTCAAATGATTTCAAGCAGGGCATAATAATAGTAACCATGGAAACTTTGCTTGAAGACTTGAAAGGATGGGGCATCTGGTAGGCTCACTCGCTGGTAGGCAGAAGGGAGTTCTGGGTTGTGGTTTGGATTAAGGAGGACAACTGGTAATGAGGAGAGGAGCTTAATCTTGGTGCAGCAGTGGCTGCACCTAAACATTAAGTCTGTGGTGCATATTTGTTATGACCTTCTTATTCGTGTTGGACAATTCGTATATTTTTATTAAAAATTGACTTTTCTTAGCCAAAAAAATCTGGGACTGTTTCTTCTGCCTGTTTTTTATGTTGAGGTCTGGGTTGGGTTGGAGTTTTGGGGCATTTATGATGTTTTAGCTTATTTGTTTATCTTTTTTTAAGGAAGTGGAAAATTCCATAGAAAAAAAATTTGGCTTACTAAGACCTATCAGAAGAGGGGGAGGCAAAAATGTCATGTGTGTTTTGGTTATCTTGTTTTGTTTTGATTTTTAATGCCTGACTCAGTATTTTGAGCTGTCTGAGTACTTTATTGGTCTCGATTAACAGAAACTAGGACTGATGAGAGTGATCCTAAATCCTTGTCTCTAAGGTTACAGTTTCTAGTGTTAAATTCTCACATGTTTTAATTGAATACCTTGAACACAATTAAGAAAAGCCCAGCAACTTTGGAGGAGGAGAAAATGAGACACCAGGACTGTTCATGCTGATACAAGTGTTCAGAAGTTTTGGTGCCCAGCTTGAAGAACTTGCTAGTTAGTTGGCTTTGAAAATGTGACTTCTGGTGCCTTCGTGGCATCCTGGCTTTGACTATTCAGTTCAAAAGTGTGTGTGAGAGTCGTGTATTCCTAGGGTATTCAATATGTAGTCTTATATTTTGTATTGGGTTTGTTTAACTCTGGCTTAGGAACAATGGTTTTTAACTTTACGGTATCTCAGGCAATGATGCATGCTTCGACCTGCATGGAATGTGGCTTCCCATCCATGTGGAGTGACTCATTTTTCACAGTTGTTGGGGCAAAGGGCTGTATCAGAAAGTATTATGCATTAAAATCTATGAATAAACTTCTCTCTAGAATTACAAATTCTGAGCTGGCATGCTTTTTCTGGTCCAGAAGGGGCATAAAAGTCACAGCTCTCAACAAGACTTGATGGTTACTGCTCAAAACAGAACTGTTAACAAAAGGTTGAGCTCTAGTACTGTTTGGGGAGGTTTCAGTGATCACTGAACAAGAAAAGGGATAAAATGTCTTCCATCTTTGTCTCACTTTCCATACACACAGTCATTTCAAATACACAGACTGAATGAAGTCTTTGAAAAGAACAGAAGATCTGTACACGTTGCATTTAAGGTGTGCTGTGATTAACTTTATGTTCCTTCATGGAACAAATTCCATTTCTGTTACTTTTTTAAAGAGAGAGTCTGGAAACTTGTGAACCTTTGGTTTTGTTTTGTATATGTCAGTAAGAATGGACACAAATACTCCAGTTCTCAACATAAAGCCTTATATGGGACAAGGAAACCAGCTAATCCTGACGCATGAGAGTTTTAGATAATAATGTCATGTGATAGTGTAATTGTCTTGCCTACTTGGCAGTATTTTTAGATGAAGCTAGTTCAAGATTAGCTAAGTGACTTATTTTAGTATTTCTTGCAATAACATGTTAGTAAGATGTCCTTTTATTTAAGACTTCTGGAACTGATTGTGAGTTTAAACATCCTCTGATGCCCTGTAGAGATATAAATAGAAGCAGAAGAGAGAGAATGGCCAGCCCATCTACATATGGATAAAATGCCATCTGGTGCCAGAGCAGGGGTAAAAAACTGCCTGGATTCAAGAACCAGCTAACAAAAAGGGCTGAGTGCTGGTAGGGTCAGTCTCAAAGGCAGACATCCCAGAAGTAAAAGGACAACCTTTTTAAGGCTAAGTGCTCTGTCCAACTTTGCTCCTATGCAGGAAGTGTATTTGTTATTAACAAAATTACTCACAGTCTTTAACTTTTCTCTTCTGAAGACTTAACAGTCATAGCATTTTGATAGCTTGTCATTCAGGTTTCGTATTAAGATTTTCAGGAATTGATGCTTTAAAGCAGAAACTAAATGAGATTATGGTTTACTGAGCTTGTTTGTTTGAAATGTCTCAGTAAGATTAAAGAGAGTTCTGTCTTTAAATAGTTCATTTGTTACGTGCAGCCCATCTCACTTGCTCCCACTTGTCTTTTCCCAGTTCCCTGCTCCGCTATGGTGGAAACCTCTCCCTTCAGAGTGCCATGAGCGTCCGGTTCAACAGCAATGGCACCCAACTGCTGGCACTGCGCCGGCGCCTTCCCCCAGTGCTCTACGACATCCACTGCCGGCTGCCTGTCTTCCAGTTTGACAACCAAGGGTACTTCAACTCCTGTACTATGAAGAGCTGCTGTTTTGCAGGCGATCGTGATCAGGTAATAAACAAGCAGTGCTGCCCTGAGTCTCCAGAGTTTCCATGACTGTTTGAGAACACCTCTGTAAGGGTGGCTTTTTTCTGATTCAAGAGATAAAACAGGAAGCAGGACACGTACAGGCTTATTCAGAACTGTTTTGCAATGTGGGCTGTGAAAGAAGGAAAACATATGCCAAAACACATTATAAGTTTTACCTCTTGTTTGATGTGATCTAATACTTACTTGGAAGATTATATTCAGCAGAAAATATTTGCAATCTTTTTAGGTCCAATTAATACAATGTTATCTAGTCATCTACATATGATAAGGAAGCATCTTACTTGCATTTCAATATTGTTACTGGGTGACGTAGAGGCAATCCCACAAAATGTAAATGTTGTGTATTTATAGAGTTATTGATTCTTATTTCAAATTATAATATTTCTCTTTTAATACTCTACTACAGGATCAGGTAGGATTGGTCTTCGTAGGTCAGTGTTCTGTAAGTGGTGATGGCAGGTGGTTAGGAAGGAATAGTCTGTTACTTCAGTGAGGCAGGGCTCTGTCCTTACTACTAATCATGAAGAGATAGGTCACACATCAAGTGACTAACAGAAGTTTATATGACTCTAGAGCCAGATATTGTCTTTGGGCAACTGTATTTAATAGCCACTGGCACTGTTTAAGGACAAAAGATGTATTTTCAAGCTATGATAGTATCAAACTATGATCTGAAAATTTCTTAATTGTCATCAGCAAAATTCCTGCAGTCAGAATTTCATCACTAATTCTATTGCTGCTGCTGCAGGAGGCAGAGTTGAGCTTCTTTCAGATTGCAAGTAGGAAATACATTCATGTCACTGAACTCAAGCAGTGTTCCTTAGTTCTGCATAGTTTTTGACAGGAGTGTGAAAACGTGATAATGAAACTCTTTTAAAACAATTGAGTGGCTTACTACAAAGAATGGGAAAACACATGTATTGGTTAAGAAGAAAACCACTGACAATTTGTGGTCCATTATTTAGTCAGCCTAAAGATAACACTTTTCTCCTCTGTGTAGAGCTGTGTACACTCTGACACGTAATTTAGCTTCTCATCTGTTACTAAAGATGTAGAAAAAAGTCTTAGCATATGTTGCTCTGCTTTCTAAGCCATCTTCTTATGGGTATGGTATTATTTTAACAGGAAAAGTATGTCTGTTCTGTATCATGGTGATGCAATACTTCAGGAGCCTGCATTTTTTAAAAACTTTATATTCTTGTGGCTTGACAGACTTTCTGTTTGGATAAGTAGCAGCACATAATGCTGCTAATGAGTTGGAAATCAGAGCAAAAGACAATTATATTCTCTCATAAAGCTATATGAAGCAAATAGGGAGGATGAAATTTAATATGGAATGTTAGAGAGATGTGGAATTTGACATTTAGATACAAGCTCATACCCATCTTCTAACTGGAAGGAAAAAAGATAATGAATTTAGAAAATGCCAACACATGCTCCAACTCTATGTCTGAAACTGTCCAGTAATGTTCAAATTCAGTGACTAAGAGTGTCAACACTAGGGGTAACCCTTAGGAACTGCCTTTTACAGAGAACCCAATTCCAGTTGCAGGTATACCTAGAAAAGCAGGTTAGAGTTGGAACCTACTGTAAGATAGACAAGGCGAATAAAAAAAATTACAATGCTTTTTGAGTTTTGCCCTTCTATACAACAGGTTCTTCGGTTCTTCTTTTCATCTTTATTAAACTGCCAACTTGGTTTTTTTTTTTCTCTTTTAAGCTGTCTTAAATAGTTAGATTTTACCTTTCTTATAGAGCATAGTAAATTAAAAATGGGAGTCTCCTGTGTTCAAAAATTATTATGTGTTGCCTGCACAGGTAGTTAATCTCATAGAGTAGCATTTCTATTCTATATTTTAACTCTAATAAGAAAGGATTATCCTTAACTCATCAGTGCTTAGAATGCAATTGCATTGGGAAAAAAGTGAACTGCTGAAAGGGGGAGGCCTTTCTTATCCAGCAGAGGTGATGTAAGACCTTTCACTTATACCAGTTCCAACTTGGCAGTAGCATTTACTTCTTTTCCTGGGTTAATGACTTGTACTGACACTCAGAGAGCTCTGACAAGCATTTGGATGTGATACAGGGATCAGAAGACGGGTGAGAGACGGAGAGATGGCCTTTCAGCTCTGTGAGACTCAGCTCCTCACAGAACTATAGCCTTTGCTAATCTTTCTCCCAAGTTTGTACATAGAAAGTGGTTTGATCTGGAAGTTTTCTTGTAAATTATGACCATCAGGGTTTAAAACCCCATAACTGTTAGTTTTGGGTTGCCTTTGGAAATTTGTTTTAACACAGTGGTGAAAATCTACAGGTAAAGGTAAATAACACCCCATTTCATATGGAACAGTTGGATTCTGGTATGGCAGGAATGAGCAGATTCTGAGATGCAAGCACACAACTTGAGAGTTCTCTTGGACATTGCCCTTATATCTTAAGAAGCCAAATGTTTAAGTTCCCAAAATGAGCAAAAGTATTGTTCTTACTTTGACAAGGTATGTGTGTTAAGTTGATGAAATTTCTTTGCAGAAATAGAAGACAGACTACTAGTTGGGGAATAGTTTGATTGGTTTGTCTGCTGATGGGGATTAGACTTTATACTAATATTTCCTCAGTATTGTTTTTTTAGTGCTCACAGATTGTGGTAGGTACTCAAAAGGACTTGGAGCCAGAACTCCTGATGTGTCACTCTAGAGGGAAGCCTGCAACCAGCAGGTGTACAGTGATCTGTATACCACCTCCTTTTACTGAAGCATCTGTGATACAAGTAGATTGAAACCTCTTAGCAAAGAATGATATATCATTAATGCTTTAAGGTACAAAATGCAGAAAGACTCACTTGTAAACTGCAATGATTTTTGGGGGTTTTTAACGTTTAAGAACACATTCTGAAATGCTTCTATGGTTTTGAGTTGTTGCAGGTGTTGTGGGTTGCAGCACAAGCTAAGTGACAGGATCTTAGAGGATGAACAGTTTTGTTTCTCTTTGCGGCCTTGCAAACTATTCCTCCAAAACATTATTGTTCTAGTCTTTGTGAGCCTGATTTCAAAGTCAATGAGGAGTATATATATACATATATATATATATATATATATACACACATAAGCATTTTTCTAGAAATGCCACAGTCATGCTTTTCTTGTTTCTTGCAACTACCAAAGCTTGAGAGGCATTGTTTAGCTCATGTTTTATTTGCACCTATTTATAACTACCTTCATTAGCTCCTCTCAGAACTTTTTCTTTTGTCCGTGTCATTGGTCATTGTAATGACCTAATTCACATGACACCAATTTTTCTATTCTTTGAAGAAGAGCTCTGATGTTGGTTGATAAACGGGTTCAAAACTGTATGATGTTTGCATTATCCGGAGCTCACTTGAGTCATACAGCTGTGAAAGAGGAAAGGTAAGGTAGGCTGGATGGATCAAGCGTGACTCTCAGCTTACCACTACCTTTGTTGGCTGTAGAGATTTGTGTGAGAACATAATTAATCCATACTTCTGGGCATCCAGGTCCAGAATTTTAAAAACAAAACAGTTTATTTACACACCCAAGTCCCACTGACTTGAGCATGCACAAGTGTTTGATTACATACAGATATTAAATGTGCGAGACTCTCTAGTCATGTCACGGTGCTGGGAGAGTTTCTATTCTTCTTGTCAGCATTAGAATTTGGGAAATGTTGATTAAATACTAAGGATTTTTAGTTGCTAGACTGGTATAGAAAATATCTTCTTGCATCTGAGGATACAGAAAGTATTGCAGGACTTCAGGTACCCAAATGTATTTTTAAGAGTAGGAGCCTCAGAGGCTATAGTGGTGGGCAACAGCATAAAAAAGGCCCAGAAAGAAACCACAAAACACAACTAAACTAAAACAGTCCAGTAGTTTTTCTTGCTCAAGGATTGTTGCCTGTGTCACAATGAGAATGCTATCAGTTCATTCCTGGTTTTTCCCTCTGTAGATAATGTGAGGCTCTATAACTCTTGTGGTTGTAAAATCAACTGCCTATTGCCTGTTTAAAAAAAGCGGGGGTGGGGAGAAATAACTTGTACCCTGTGAATCAAACAAAAAGTGTCTTGACTCTGGCATGCCCTCAGACATTACATCACCACTCAGCCTTTTCTGTTGACATTACACTGGTATAGGAGAGTTTCAGGAATGCACTGCTCAGGGTACTGCAAGGCTGCTCCAACTCCCTATAAAGTTACAGCCCTCATTATGTTGAAATCCGTGTTCTAAATAACCCTGGTTAGGGACAAGCCAGCTTTTTGCAGGATAGAATTATTATACAAATGTAACTCTTCCAAAAACAAGGTTAGCTGTATAGGTGCCAGGGGTCTTGTACGGTTTTATATTGCCTCTGTAAAGAAAGAGAACTTTTCTTCAGTGGTGTTCTTTGTGTCATCTAATTTGAAGGTCATTTATCATGGGAAGTAGTGCTTATCAATGTCTAGGTTTGAGAACTAGCAAGAAGAAAGGGAATTATTCTTTGAGAGAATGTATTGTAAGTTTCCTGTGCCCAGAAGACTTCCTAATGAATAGTAGCTTATTGCAGCCAACAATTCTTAATATATGAAAAGCATTCAGTGTGCAAATATGTTGCTGTGCTTGAATAAAAAGAAAACGGATGTCTTACTCTGTCTTTAATTTGGCTTCTTCCAAAAATTACTGATGAGACTGTATTTTGTTTTTTGCTTTATCTAAATAGCAGTTTAAATTCCAGCTATATGCATAATACATATGTATAAAGTTCATACATGAGATTTAGCTAGCAGTGAAATTATTTATTCATTTTTTCCCCATTGTTTTTGGTAATTGACATTGGGAGGCTCATACTGAAAATGTCTCTTCCGAGTCAAGGTCTTGACAGCAGGAGCTCTGAGTTTTCTTTAACCCTTCTTGTTCTGATTGCCTCTTCCCCATTCCTGCTGCATCCTGCCAGCCCCATTTCCTGTCTCCCTTCTCTTCTGCATTCCTATAACCCCTTGGGGGAGGTTTTTAGACATCTGCACAGCAATACATAAGCCCAAAAGGACCCATACTGAAACTAAATTCTGGTGGAGTGGAACTCAGACTCAGGAGACTTTGAATTTTGCGAGCTTTGTGTCCCTGATCGCAGGAGATCTGTAATTTAGTAGCACCTCTCATATGCTCAGATAAACTTGTTGATTTCTTTGTAATGTAATAGAAATATTTTCCCTGCCATAGAAACCCTCAGTAAGGATTTCTAAGTTGCTTTTGTTCATTAATAAAATTACTAATTATGGCCTTTCTGCATTGCAAAAAGGCAGCTGTAAAAATGTTGATGGGTTGTTCCCAATGATGCTTCTGTAAGCATTTGAAATTGCTCCACACAGAGTTGGCTGCTTATAAGATTAGGGATTTACGGAGTGGGAATAGAAATTTTTTGGCTTTGAAATTTATTAAGAAGCAATTTGTATTTCTCCAGTCTGCTATGTCACAGCTTTACTTTTTCCAGTTCATGAGATAGGCATGCTTCTTACTGAGGAACAAAGCTTCTGTTGTTAAAAAGCCTTTTGGATGCACCTGTTTGATTCTCAGGCTGAGATGGAAAACTTTTAAGCTCTTTTTTGTGCCAGTTTCAGCCTCTTGAAAAACAGTCTCAAAGACTACAGGTTAGTATTTAAAGAGTACAGGCTGTCCTGGCTCATATGAAAAAAGATGTCTGTTTTCACAGTGTTGTGAGACCTCTGATTTTGTTAAATATTTTTTAAAAACCCCATAGTTTGTGCTCCAGAATTTATTAAAAAGCAGAAGATAAAAGGTTGTGTAGATATCTTGTAGGCAAATTCTTTTCTTAGCCATAAGTTTTCCAAAAACACATCTCAGAGAGAGCTTCCTCAGTTATGTCTCCTCTTACTTTAGGTTTTTTTCTCTGAAAGACAGGAATAAGAGGTTAGTAGCCTGCACAGGTGACTGCTCGTTATTTTGTCATCTCCTGGTTAACTGCCTTGGAGAGAAGAACTTCTCTAGTTGGTGACAGTGAGAGCTGCTGCAAGGAGGCAGCCACTCTGACTGGGGTTGCAGTTCGAGGTACAGACAAGGCAGTGCGTCCTCGAGGGGACATCCTGTCCTTCCCTTGGGCTGTGCTGACACCCATCCAACCCCTACAGAATCTGGCTGAAATACGTAAATGGCAATACTGTATTGAATGACTCATGACAATTTGTATGTGGTTTTACTGCTGTAGCTACTGAATCAGACCACTGCTGTTAGGAGTGACAGTGTTAGCACAAGACATGCGGGTGGGAACATACCTGCTGAGGAAGTCAGCCGATGATCATTACAGCAGTCTTTCAAGCTGTACTCAGTGGGAATTCTACTAAAAACCTAGATTCATTAACATAAAGGTACCAGTCTGACAGATCAGGAATTGCAAAGAGATGGAAATACTTCACTAATTCACTGTTGTTTATTTCTTAATTGTTTTGCCTTGTTGTTTTCTTGCTTCTTTGTTTCTTGATGCTTTTTGAATAGGAAAAAGTCTTTTCCTCCTCCGTAGTTGTGTCCTTACATTGTTTCCCATCTGGTTAGTAGGTGCTCTAACAATAGAGAGATGAATTGCAAGCAAATCTGTGGGTTTTCTACCTGCAGGAAATGCAGACAACATGAAAGTATGATCAAATTTTAAATTATCAGTAATTTTTTAAAATGGGAAAAATAGCAGGGGAAGCTTTTTTGGTAAGGAAGATTGTAGAGCAGTCTTGGCACCACAAAAGGTCTAGAAGGAGCTATAAAAAATTTGGTTGTGTTCTGTCAAACACTTTTCATACAAAACATGTAATGTGTAACAAGACCTGTGTTCATGGTTGTGGTTTTTATATACATACATACATACATACAAATATATGTGTGTGCGTGTATGTGTGTGCGTATATAGATATAGATATATATATACACGCACACACATATATGCATATATGCATATACACAATCATACACAAATATGCATGTGTGTATGAGGGGAGCTTTCTTACTTTTTGCTTCTTTTTGTTTATAGCTTGATTATCTCCCTTAAAATAGTTCCATGAGAAGCAGATTGTCATGATATCATTGGGATTTTGTTGGGTTCAAGGATTACTTCCCTTTTGGGTTTCCTGATGTTTGGTTAGTAGGATCTATCTATGGTACTGCTGTGTTTTCAGTGGCTACTTCCAGGGTATCTCTCTCCCCTCTGTGTGACAGCTGCCCTTTTGTAAAAGAGTATTTCTGGACAGTCCATAACTCTGGAACCTTCAGGTCTTCTATCAGATTTGAAATTGGCCATTAGGCTTAGAAGTTCTTTGAGACAGAGAGCTGCCACAAAGAACAAAATGGCATAAGCCCTGTTTACTTAGGAAACCTTTCCTCCTTGGATAAATACACAGTTTTTATATTCTTCATGTAAATGGATTCCTTTTCCACAGCTGATTGCTGTGAACATTTTTCAGACTTCAGTGATGCTTCATGTCAGACTGTGGTTTCCTCAATGCCTATCAGTGCATATTCCACCACAGAAGTGATGTGCAAGTCTCAAGAGGAATTAAGACTTGAGCCTAGCAGACCGCCCCAAACCAGATTCTTTATCTGTTGTAGTAGGAAAAGAACCAAAAGTCTACACCCCACCCATGAATTATGTTATGTTACAGGTAAAATAGAGGGCCTGTACATCCTGTCTCTTCAAGGAGATGTGCAAAGCACCAGCGTAACTTTCAAATTTGGATGCCTCTGTGCTTCTTCCCCAGCATGTGGGTTTTGCATTACTTGAAGAAGCAAAGGGACAGCTCACTAAAACCCTGAGAAAAACTCTGTCTACTCTGATCTTTTCTGCCCCAAGTTTCATTGGCCCTTCTGAAGAAAGGGCAGACATGCCCAAATGAGTGGGAATTGAGATTTAAGAAGTTTAGTCTCTTTCAAAGCTGTAAATAGCAGCATGTAATTCGAGTCTGACAAGCATTTTCCTCCTAGTAACTTAGCAGGACTCACTTTTCAATGGTTATCATTTCTGTGCCTTTACCTGTTGCTTGTGCATGCATTTATAATTATATGGTGATGGTGCTTCTCTATTTGTGCGTTTAAGACAAAGTCTCCTACATTCTTGTTCTCCTCTACGTTAGTAGGGCTATTCAAGAGACTTGCTGATACTTTTGGAAACACAATCCATGTCTGCTAGTCCCTTACCTAGGGCCAAAAGCTCAAAAATCTCTCTGATATAGGTCATAAGCAATAGGACATTTTATAGGAGCAGGAAATAGGGAAATTGGAAACTAAAATAAGGTGCGATTTAGATAAAATTTTATTGAAATAATCCATATTCAGTAGCACCTGAGGAAATGTAGCTTGTGGGATTTTGAAAGCTTTCAAACTGGCAGTGCTAAGAACAAAAAATAAATTCCCTAGAGTGGTAGTACTCTGCAAAATGCAATGCTAATGCTACTGTTACGAGACTATAGCAGCAGATTAGATCTTCATTTATTTATATCAACTGCTGTAATTTCCTTGGGGAGAGAGAAAATGAGAAGAGTTACAGTGGAATGAGTGGGGAGTGCTAGTCCAGTGTAATTCTTTAAGATTCCTGATGGTGGTTCATTTTGAGCATTTTATGCGTACTTGAAACTCAGACTGAATTGGTGTTTTCTCCCAGGAGCAGACTCTAACCACGCCTGAGAGTTTTCTTCCTTCTAAGGCAAACTTCTGAATCAGCAGCTCATAGTCATCTGGAAGCCTTTTCCTGTCATTGTTGCTAACAGCTAGGCATAGAAGCTGACTCTGCCCTTCTGAAAAAACTCCAGTATTAACAGCAAGTGTTTTTTCTGTCTAATCTTGTGTTCATGTGAATACTGTAAATGTTGATTTCTGAAGTCCTGGTCAGATACAGCAGCAAAAAGACAGACAATGAAACAGGTTGGTTTAATATTGGTCTGTTCCCCCCAGACATCTGAGCTCCTCATGCAGGATCTGGTCTGATTCCTAATTCAGCACTGCAGTGGTTCTTGAGGTTATGATCAGCTTGAGTTTGTCTTTGGGGGGAGGGTGGAAGGAGGACAGTGCTTGATGTCTTAGCTAGTTAGTCATCTCTGTGAATGCACATGTTTCTGCCTCCCCCTGGCTTGCCTCTGTGATTTGATTATCTGGGCTTTTGTTCTTAAAGTGAGTGAATAGAAGGTACTCTGCTAGGAATTACATTTCCAGCATCCCCTCAGGACCAAAAATCCTTGTTCACAACTGAAGTGGAGTCTAACCATATGCAGGATGACATTCTTTCATCTACTCTTCCCCAAGCCCTTCTATTTTTTCCCTTTCTGTTCCTTCTTTTTAGAAAGTCTACTCCATTCTCTCAGGATTTGAGCCTTATTAACCAGAGTTTGGTGAACTTAATCGTAATTATTTCTTTGACTTTTCTAGTAGTAGGGACTGACTTTTTCATTTTCTTGATCCTTATTCTCCAGCTATGAACTAGTGAGGAGAATATTGGCTTACTGTTATGTTAGTAATGAATACATCAAAGAAAAATTTTCACAGATGGTCATGTAAATGTCCTAGTAACACCAGTCCAGCTGTGCTCTCTAGACACCTTAGGTTCTGACTGTGTTGTGCAGAGTACTAATTGGAATTGAGGGTTTTTTTCCAAATGTGATATCAGGCGTGTTTCTGAATTTGGCAGCTTGGGTGTCCACTCTTGAAGCTTCATGTGGCACACTGTTCTTGCAATGGCTGCAGTCATGAGGTTGTTTTTCTGTCAATCTCCTGGTCTTGGCCAGAAAAGCCACTTTCTACTTGTCAGACCCATATCACCTAGTCTTACAGAAAAAACCAAAAGGAATGCATTTGGGGATTCAATTCTGTATTGTGAGAACAGCAGGAAAACATGTACCCCAAAGGTATCCTTACTGGGAAAAAGAGCAGAAAGAGGTGGCAGTGTAATGGCAGAGATACAAAATACTTGGATATTTTGTGGAATATGATCAATTTCTGGTGATTATTGGCAGACCTAACCAAAAAAAAAAGTTAATTTTATATAAAAAGTTCACTACTCACAGCCCATTGCTTACAACATCAAATTTGTGTACATGACTTTATCAGTTAATGCTTTTGGCATTTACTAATGGCTGTCTTGTGTCAAGATTAAAGCCATAAGTACTTTTTCAGCTCAGACCCCGAGCTGAGCTTGTTCTGTGACTGGACATAATTGCATTACAGATGTTTAATTCATTCCTACTTATTTTCTCCTAATTCACTCTAGAATACTTTAGCCAAGTGTGTTTGATAGGTGCAAATGTCATTAGGCTTGAAAATGATAATGAAGTGAAGGACTTCACAGTCCTTTTAAGTTGGTAGGATTGGATTGAATATCTCTGCCATTGGAGATACTCTAGAGCCATCTGGACACAGTCCTGGGGAGTCAGCTCCTAGGTGGCCCTGCTTAAACAGGTGGATTGGACCAGATGACCTCCGAAGGTCCTTTCCAGCCTCAGCCATTCTGTGATTCTGTGAACCATTTTAAGGTACTTTGTCAATTTCTTCATTTAAATTGCGAAATTGTGATCACTTTAATTTATGCAAGTCCCTGTGCTGAACTGCAGATCCTGTCTCTGTGGCCTAAGTTTGTCTTCTCATTAGTATTTTCATGAAGCTGTGATGTCTGGTGGAGTGTAAAGATTTCAGGTGGGCATTTTTCTGACACTGTCCACTTCTCCCCTCCTCCTTCCTCTCCCCCCTGTAACCCAAAGCCCAATCCCAATCCACCAAGATAATTATTTCCCTTTTTATTCTGGCAATCTTTGAAGAAAATCAGTCAGAAGAGAGTTCTGGAGATCTCCTGACTTAAGATGCTTCTCAGAGCAGAGCGTCTTCAAAGTCAGATCAGGTTGCTCAGGGAATTGTTCAGGTAGATTTTGGATTTGCAAGAGTGGAGATTCCACAATCTTTCTGGGGCTGTGTTGCAGTGTTTGTTATGCTCCTGAACATGCTGCTCCTTTGTGCTCAGCTGGAATTTCCCTTCCTGTGACTTGTGACTGTTGCTTCCTGGGTATCCACTGCATGCCTCTGAGAAGAGTCTGTCTCTGCCTGCTCAGTGTTCCTTTGAAGAGTGGGAAACTGTTGAGGTCCACTTTATCCCTTCCCTTTCTCTCCTTTTGGCTAAACAAGACCAGTTCCCTTAGGTTTTCCTTGCAGGTCATGGGCCTTCAGCTGCAGCAGCACTCTTGTCCACTCTCTGTGCAATTTGTTAGTGTCACTCTTGTACTGGAGGACCCAAGCCAGACACAATACCCCAGGTGTGGCTTCAAAAATGCTGGGTAAGGAGAATAATCACTTCTCTCGACCCCCTGTTTACACTCCTGACAGCGCATCAAGTTGCTGTTACTACACAACTGCAAGGGCACTCTAAATTTTGCTATCTCCAAAACAAGACAGAGTATACTGGGGTCAGTGTTTTTTGCAGGTAGTATATTCTTGCTCCATGGGCAGTGATACATGAGATCTCCTGCACAATCGACCATTGAGTCTTACAGGGTACACAGAGTGTTCCTCTGCAAATAATTTTGGGAGCAGGTTTGAAGAGTCTCACAGACACTCCATTCCTGGCACGTACATAACATTTCTTCTGTCTTGTGTGCCTCATGCAGGATATCTGAAATCTGTCACTTTGGGGCCCTGTCATTGTTGGTTTGTGCTATGGGGGGGGGAAGCATGGTCATAAATTCAAGATACTGAGTTTTCTAGGTGTTTTAGTTACAAGTCTGTTTTCAGTCATGTGTCCTTGGCAAACTAGTTGCTGCTTCAACAACACAATTTGGTAATAAATAGTAACAGTTGGCAACATCTCTTTTTTTCCATGTAGCATTTTTTTAACAAAACATATTAGAGGTGCTTTCTTTCTAATTGCTGGGATGTTTCCTATATGAGCCCTAATCCATGGAGTTTTGGCAGAGTGGCTCAGCCTGCTGTGGGCTTAACATTTGTGAGCAGTCAAATGAACGGGGAAGCACATATTCCTGGCACCATCAGGTCAGTTTGGAAGGTAAATTGCCTAAGTGCTTGAACATGTTGGCTTGTAGAAATAACTTCCTGGCTTGGAAAGTATGGGTTTATGAGTGATGCTGAACTAGTGTGCACAGGCTTTTAAAGGAGTTTTTGTTTGATCACTGCTTCTTACCTGTCAGAAAATGAGCAGAATTGCATTCATAAGGGCTTACTCACATCCTGCATTCTTAAAAGTGAGGGGAAAAAGAATGGTTGGATTATGATAGCAGGAAACCAGAGAAGGGATTTTAGTGGTTCATTATTGCATTTTTGTGACAGGAAAGATCCAAACACTGCACTAATGTAATTAGCATTGCAAACAGAATATATCCAAATTTATAGCCATTTTTTTTTTCTGTGATAGTGTATATTTTTTGTTTATTTGCTTCTCAGTCCTGTGTTATTCCAGAACTTGTCTCCTCACTGCTTGATGTTACTTTGCCTGATGATTTTATGTATCCCTGGAGAATGAAAGGCAGAAAGCAGTTATATTTGAGCCAAGCAAAACAGAATTTGTCTCTCATCAAAGGTTAGAAAAGGGACAAACTGGCTCAATTTCTTTCTTTTTCTCCCTTTCCCCTAACCTAATAATAATAATAAAATGAAAAACCCAGCTTCTTGACTGTACTGATTAAACTGCAGCCTAATGTCAGTTGAGGGATAGAGATTTACACTATCTACACCAGTATAACTGGAACTGGAATCTGCCATTGGTTCCACTACATGTCATTTAATCTCTCGTTTGGAAGAGAAATGAACTGTACTCCCTGTCATTTATTGGAGAATAAGTGTTTGGAGGCAAGGCACAGTTTGTGGCCTCTCTGAACTGAGAGGCATAAGCTTTTTGCCATGTCAAATGTCACCTGTCATTCCAGTGCCTGCTTGTAGTATATTAAGCTACTTTATATTGCATATTGCCTGAAGTTCTGCACAATAAAGAGGTTGTTTATCATTTGTGCACTGTTGAAAAAGGGCAGCCTTCCATCTCTTCAGAGTAACTATGAGCAGGAAAAAAACAAAAAGTGTGATAAATGTGTGGGGGAAGGGTGGTTTAAACCACTTGAGACTTGCTTACAGTGAATGTTTAGCTGTGGTTTTTGTTTATTGTTCAAGATTATTCTCAGTGACTGACTTTTGATGGTCTTGGTAGACATGTCTGGCTTGATGAGTAATGGACATGCTTGTGTGTAATGGACATGGTAGCTCTCTTCCTACGGATGTGTTTGATGGAGTTTTCCTTGGTAGTTCAGGAGATGAGAAAAAACTATGAAAGGTTTCAACATCAAAAAAGACCAGAGTTGCGGGCTGCAAAATAGAGAGTGTGATCTAGATCTAGACATGCTTATATTAAAGCCAACCAAAATTCATAGCCTTACTTAGCAAAGCAAACATACACTTTGGGCAGTAGGCATTAGATGTATGAAGTATGCTTTTCAATTCTGGTCCATTTATGCATGCAACATTTTTGTGGTGGTACTTAATCCCCATTTAAATGGAAATTGATCAGTGAGTTGCAAAGAATGATGCAAATTATCCTTTTTTTTCTCATTTTTGGTTTGGAGGAACTAGATCAATAGTAAAATAGCATAATTCAGGTGATACTTTGTGGTAAACAGCTTTTATTTTTATTCTTAACAGTACATCCTTTCGGGCTCTGATGACTTCAATTTGTATATGTGGAGGATTCCTCCAGATCCAGAAGCAGGTAAGTTTTGTTGTTGTTTTAGATGGGGAAGGAAGAGTGGGGGGCAGGTGTCTGACAAATACTAGATTATTATTTCAAAAAAATTGCTGTTCTCACTCACACTGTGAATCTAGAGCAACTCTGAGGAAAGCTGGATAGGGAGAGTTTACAAATACCTGATCCAGTGTCTGGATAACAGTGGTCAATGCCATTTGAATGTTTTATCATAATGATTTTCTTTTTTTTTCCCTTCTCATGTAACGATCGTTCCTTCCATAATAAAGCTTGCAGCATAAAATGGTGCTGGGTTCACAGTGCTCCTTACAGCTCCAAGTGCATTGACCTCTTTTTCCTCTCATTCCTCTCACACCAAAATCCTCCCACTGATTTCCAGTGCAGAGGAGTTATGCTTTTTTACTTTCTGGGTGGAGGAGCACTATCAGCTGGTGGAAATGGCCACTTTTGACTCATATCTGAGCCATTCCCATGCTGGGGCAGACGTGGTAAACAAATAGCAGTAGCACAGCTCTGTATGAAAGTACAGGAGAGGGATGTTAAAGAAAAGCAGCAGTGTGGGGGCGATGTAACAGTAGTATTGGGAATGCCACTGTTGGTCGGTGTCTAATTTGATGTGATCTAATAGGGTGTAGGGTTTGGCACTGTGACACTCTAAGCCATACAATGTCAGCATCTCTGATCTGTTAAAACAAATCACTGCATTTCTAGAAGGGTGTTAACTCTTAATTGAAAGAGTCAAGACTTTCAAAACTGTACTAGTGTTTCCATTTTTAGTGGCTCTGGCTCTTTAAACTGTACATTTTAGCGATATTAAGTACAACTGAGGGCTATCCTGTGGTCTCAGATGCTTTAGCAATAGTGAGAGAAAATTACAAGCTCTGTTAGAGGTAAAATGAAAATATTTTGTTTCATTTTCAAAGGTTGTTAATAACAGCTGTATAATCCAGAGCTCAGAGGATGAATAGCCTTTGGTTAATGGCAGGGTTTTGAGGAAAATGACATCCTAATTTTGGGGGTTTTGCTTAGTTAACCAACATTTCATGTTGCAGTCCACAAGTCCTGAAGGTGGTCCTGCTAAATACCAGTAACTTGGCCTTCTATCTTTGCATAGAGATTATAGAGCTATCTCCTTGCTTTTCTTTTTATTTGTGTGATTTTCTTTTACATTTGACACTGGTTTACTACTACTTACAGATTTCTCCTCTTAGTTAAAACAAAGATTACATGCATTAAAATTAGTTCTTTATTTGTAAGTTTTATTGTGTGGACTGTAGAGTTTTATTTTCTGTATGTATCACTATACTATCCTGACTTCCTTTGTAAATTCTGGATTTGAGATTTTGTGTTTATATGGCTGTGATACTCTTGAAAACTTTTTTCCCAGATACCTGTATGTGACAAACTTTTTATCTAGGACTTTTGCACAAGTAGCAATAGCTAGTACTTGCTGCACCTGTAAGCAAAATAATTATTAAGCAAAATAATCTACTTTGGAGTAGTTGTTAGGGATGACCCTCTGTAAAAGATACATGCTTGCAAAAAAGTCGCTATTTACAAATAGGTGATACAATTTAATCAAGCAAATTTACAATTTAATTTGTGATTTACCACAAAACAATGTTATATCTGTTTTGGTCAGGTTTCTTGTCTCTGGTTCTTGTAACTTCAGGAAGGGTGTCAGTACACTTACAACATTTCAGTTACAAAATTAATTACTTAATATCAATTGCCCTCAGTGGTTGCTTAACGAATCAGAAGATCCAGGAGTAGGAAAGTGTATGTCTTAACATCTTGTAACTTGAGCACTTCTCTTTTTGAGATATTTTATCAAAACTCACAAGCTTTGGTTTGTTAGGCTTAAAGGTCCACTTCTGTGGCAAATAACTAATTGGGCATCCAGATCACCTGTGATAGGCTTATTGAAGCTTTTCTTCATTCACCTCTTCTTGAAGGGTTATGGCTGTTTTGAATGTGATGAAATGTTCTTTCTTAAATCTCATCCTGCTGTTCAGAATAATTGTCAGAGAGAGATGTTGCTGTGCTTCCTTCTTGGAGAAATAGTCTTGCCATAGGGATGTGGAGACTTTGGAAAACTTTTACTTCAGTGGAAAGCTCCTTGTTCTTATGTTCTAGCTAAAATAGGAGTGCCTTTGGGTTTGTGATCTGAGAGAGTAGAATGTGGTCTTTCACTTAAAATAGTGTACAAACTAGACAGGATGATGTAATGTCCTGTGCCGTTGGTTGGTATTTTAAATAAAAATATCTCTCTAACTGATTTCTGCCTTCCGGTTGAACTCAGACATTGTGTTGCTATAAATATTTATGATACAACTCCCTTAAATTGTATCAGTTATTTGAAAATAGGGAATTTTTTTGCAAGCTTATATCTTTTTAAACAGCTGCATCCTTAACAACAGTTCTGAAGTTATTTTATTTAAGTATAGGTGCACCAGCTACTGGTTATCCAATGGTTAGCAACATTAATGAGCAAAAGATGAAGAAGAGTGTGAAGGAACATACCAGTCAGACAATTGCAAACATATTTCAAGTTGGAGAAATGTAGTTGCCTGTATTGGTATTTTGCCAGGAGAATACAACAAATTCTGCTGGGTTGTTTTTCAAACAGTCATAGTTTAGAAGTGTCCTTCCAGTAGGCTGCCTTAAATCATTCCCATAATCAGCTGCAAACTGCAAGCAGTTTTGTTTGGTCCAATAATTAGGCAGGATTTTTGTCCCCTTTGGGGCAGGGAGGTGTGTGAGAAAAGGTATTTCCTAAATTGCTCAGGAAGCTATTCTATTGAAGATTTTTCCTGACTGTCTCCCTCTGTAGTCTTAGATTATTCTGAATAGGCTGGGATTTCCTATGCCAGAAGGTTGGTTGCTTTTTTACCACCTTTTGTCGTTTCTTAAAGATGGAATAGTTTGCTCATTTTTCCACTTTCTTCTCCATCCAAGTATTATCCAGCTTTCCACTGTGCTTTAGAAGTAATTGCCAAACGTTTCATGAATTTCTTGGCCAGTTTCTTTTTTAAAGTAGTCTGTGAAAGTATCACAGTTTTCTTCAGAGGCGGTTTCTAGCAAAGTTAATACATAAGTCTGGCAGAAGAAAAGCAGTCCAGAGTTTCCACAGCTTTTACTTGACTCCAAGGCAAGCTGGAAGTGAGAAGAGACATCAGTCCTGCATGACTTGCCCAGCAAGCCTGTTAACATATAAGCACTTTAGACATTATTAAACCTAGCCATAAAACGTGGTCTATTATCTGGTAAAGAACCCCTGTTCAAGACAGAACCTGACATGTCTTGTGGAGCAATAGAGGGTTTAGTAGACCGAAAGTTTTCAAAATGGAATTTACATTCCTCGCTCACTACTCTGAGTCATCTATGCAACTCTTGCATTTGAAATACTGCTCAAAGCTGCTGCGTGAGGGATATGGTATTTATTTGTGATTGAGAAGACAGCTGGGGATCCTTCAGTTCATGTGAGCAGGTTGTTACCAAGTTCTGGAAAACTTCACTAAATCAGAACAGCAAACTACATTTCAAAACTTCTTTTTACTTCTGTCTTTGACTGTAACTGGAAGCAGGAAAGGGCCCATCATTGTTGTCCAGTTACTAAACTAATTGCACAAATTTTCAGCAGAACTGATGCAATTTATCTTCCTTTTTTCCTCCTCCTTGGTCTTTGTAAATGCTGACACTTCTTCAGACTTGAAGAATTCAGCAACAGATCTTTTCACAATACTTGAATAGGGCTATCTCATTGGAGACAGCTTGTAGTTCAAGTTCTCAAAGTTCTAGGCTGATAAATGAAGATGAATAAAAAATTATTAAGTGTTTCTTAATGTCTTTAGCTATTTTTGAGGTATTTTATATATAGGTATATATGCATACCAGTTGGGTTGGGGCAGGGGAAAGCCATCTGACCCAATGGGGAGCATGCTACGGAGGGTTTGTATTTTTCTTAAAAATGTATTTTTCTGAGGTGTGGTCTTGGGATCTAAACTGTTTCACTTTTAGGACTGTAGTTTGTCTCTTTCTTCAGGTCAGGCAATGTTGACCATAGTGTGCAATGGAACAGTTGTTTGATTAACACAGCAAGTACGTGCTGGGGCACAGTAGAAAATGTTCTTGTATTTGGTGGAATTGGGACTGGTTTCCATGTCATGTGGATTGTAATAATACTGCGGACCTGTGGAATGTACTGGCCAAATGGTGTCTGTCTGAAAACAAGGCAGTGTTGGGTGCTTTGCAGTGCTGTAAACAAATGAAAAAAGATTCAGCATCTACAAGTGTTTCTCTCACTAGCCTTAGTAAGTTTAATATCTAAATCAGGAACAGAGAGCTGAAGATAACAATGAGCTCTGGGACAGGCTAGAGAAGCTTTAGTCCCTAGCAACTGGCCATCTAATTGTACCAAAGCTCCTTTCTCTTTGTTGCATTGAAAATGTTTGCAGCCACCAGTGTAAAAGAAATGCATGGCCAAGTGGTTTTCACACTTCCATTAAAAAAACCCAAAGCCAACCACAAAAAAGCAAACAAAAAACCCCATAAAACAGCTATTGGTTGTGAGATAATTTCACTTACTTTATATCTGTTATTTTCCAAAAGCATAGTTGGTGGTGATAATTTGCATGGTTCCAATAACACTGTGAAACCTGTTGCAACCTATGCAATTAAGCACACAAAAAAACCAGTATCTCTCAGACCAGGAGGGGGAACAGAGTGGAAAGGGTGTGTCAAAGTTTATTTATATAGTAATTTTGTCTTAGCTTTCATATTGTTGTTCAGCTATACTGGTGGTAACAACAGTGGGAGGGTTGGTATAGATAAGGTGTATGGCAGATATTTAGAAGCAACAAAAGAAGGGAGAAAATATACATCCAAAAATAGCCACTACCACTACAGCTTTCCGCATAGTCTTTAAATGTTTAAATGTTACTTTTCTCTGTGGCTTTTGGAACCTCCGCAGAGGTACACGACCACTATGGGGCTGGTTCTAGGCATAGGCCAGGCAAAGGAGTTGATTGCCTGGAAGAGCATCTTGTCTGAGGCAGAGGCTGCTACCAGCTGACTGCTCCATATGCTTTCACTCAAGCTCTGCAAGGCTGTGCTGATCCTTTCACCTTGCCTGGAAGCTGGAGGGAGTATTCAAAGGTGTCAAAGGAAGCAGTCTGCAAATGGAGTTGCAGCTGCTTTCTTATGAGGGGACACTAGGTGCTTCCGATGTCTCCTTTTACCATGCTAGGAGGGGAAGGAATCTTGGCCAACCCTTCCTGTTCTCACCCCATATTTGATGTGACCTAAGTCTGTTTTCCTTGTGCTGCTGAGAAACCTTTAGTGAGTCTGGCTGCTGCCTGAGCTGGAGTCAGATTCCTGATCCCAGAAGGTATGCTGCAGGACCCTGTGCTCTCAGGACAAAAGTGCTTGTGTTTAAATCTAGCTTCTCTGCAGAGGGGTCTCTGAGCAGCAAAGCCATCTACTGGCATCCATTGCATGAAACAAATACAGGTGCATGAGTGACCAGAGAGAGACTTTTAAGGTGTATTCACATAGTCTGCTGCACTGAAGGCAGAGGCCCTAAATGCTATGCATATTTGCGTGTATTGTGCTGTGCATTTGCTTTCCAAACTATGGTAGCTCTCTTTGTTAGCACATCATGATCTCATAGGATTCAAATGCAAAGTAGTGGCCTATGGTCTAAATGTGCCCTGGATTATTATTAATGAAAACTAAATTAATTTTAAATGAGCTACTACTGTAGTGCCAAGTACTGCAGTGGAATGGTATGCTATGGCACACTGGCAACAGCTGCAAATATCTGGTTCTTCTCAGGAGTTTTCAGCACTTTGAGTAATTCACAAGGCTTGTGTGAAGTTATGCTTTAGTCTGTGCAACGTCTTTCTACCTTATATGAACAAACAGTGGGATTTCTTTTCCAGTGTCCTAGATAAAAAAGACTTCTTAATGAGGTCATTTAATTCCTCTGTTACAGAGCCAGTGGAGGATAGTTCCTTATCCCAACAAGTTCTCTGGCATTTTGACATGTTTTTTTAATGTTTGGAACAATGCAGCTTCCATTAGTTTGGAGACTGTTCTACATTCTTACAGGATTTCTGCACTAGAGCACTTTTCCTAGTAATCTATCACTTTTGCTTTTTCTTTATCCTTCAAATAATTCATTCTGGGTTTTTCTAAACATTGCTTCTTGTTGTAGAACTCATGCAGGGGAAGTCAGATTGATGCCTAAGTCACTCTCCTTTGGTACAATTTACTAGAGATTTTAAAATGTATTGGGATGTACCATTCAGTATGTTTGCGATGTCAAATGTCAACTCATTCATGTAAGTATTTACAAAAACACATAATTAAGAAGTAGTTCATTAGCCTAACATTTAAAACATAAATTAAGAAGGCAAACCAAGACGAAATCACTTTGGCAACTTAGTAGACATAAACTACTTCAAAACATTGTATTTTTCCTTCCTCTGTACAGGAGCCTGTAGAGAGGCCTTGTGTTGCCAAGGTATTCTTGTCAAACATGTATGGGAAATCTGTTTTAAAATGTATACATTAGATCTAGCTTTTTATAAGTTATTTCTTTGAGATGGTCAGATATCATAATAGGATATTACTTAGAGGAATTTTTGAGATTTTGTATTGCTCTTCTTTGGAACACTTATTTGAAGGGTATAAATTAAGAATGATTTTCTTGACATTTCACTTTGAGTCTCAAATAAAAGCAGACCGAAAAAACCCATTGATGAGCACAGCTAGCACACTAAACCACTACTCAGGACTGTCTTTAAGCATGGCAGTTTTTGGGTAGTATTGCAAAACCAGCTAGATATCCATCTCTTTCCTCCAGTATTTAGAGGTTATAAAATTATAAACCTTCTAAAATCGGCATAGTCAGCCTGTGAAGACTTTAAGATTTATTTTTTATATATATTATTAATAACACATATGTAAGCTAATGGCTTCTGCATGAACACTGCTTACACATGTGGGAGCTAGCTAAGAATATAAAAGCTGCCATGCTAAAAGAGTTGCAGGGCCCATGCATGTAACTAAATTTAAAAGCAAACAAATAACACCCCCTTCCCCTAAAAAAACCCCAAGCCACAAAAGCAAAATTTGAGTGGTTTTGGGATAGCAGAAGTCAATTCTGCTGAAACAATACAAATAAAAATACTGTTTCAAGGGAAGACAGCAAAAAGAAATGGGATTTGTTACATGTAAAAAAGGAAGATAGCATCAGGAATTTGAGCAGTTTATGGCTAGTCTCCACTTAATGGAGACACATGCACCTTTTTATTTTGCCAGCAGACATGAGCAAACTTAACTCACACTCTAAGATGGCTAAAGGCTGTATGGCTGCAGCTAAGCCTCTGTTGAGAGACCAGGGGGATTCCAGACAAGCCTGGACATAGGCAGATTTCTGCCATGCAGACAGTAATGTAATATGATGACAGCTGTGGTGGGCTACCATAAAATAGATGGACTGCTTTCAAACTAAGGATGTAGAAGGCTTTGCACTGAGAGCTTACTTAGAGGTGTTGCTTAAACACATAGGAGTTGGTCGACTAAAATTGCATCAAGCAAGGGTTTGTCCAAAAATGAGGTTCTGGGGCAGTGTATTACATTTGACACAAAGATTATCAGAGTATTGCTGGAGTCAATACTTTTCAGTTTAAATTATTAAAACCTCCCATACCATTGGTAAAATCTGACTGCTAAGATATGTACTTCTCCTGTGGCAATTTCATGTAATTGGGCAGTTCTTTTAAGGAGCCTTGTAGGGAAGTTCACCTTCCTTTTAAGAGAAGTGAAGTATGTTCTATTACTATGCTTCCTCTGAATTTATTGTTAGATGCTTAAAAGGAGTTCAGGGAACTTCAATATTAAATCAGAAGCCTTTGGAGTTCCTTCACAGAATTATAGAATCACAGAATGGGTTGGGTTGGAAGGGACCTTTAAATATAGTTCTAACCCCTCTGCCAAAGGCAGGGATACCTTCCATGAGACCAGCTTGCTGAAAGCCCCATCCAGCCTGGCTTTGAACACTTCCAGGGATGGGGCAACCAGAACTTCTCTCAGCAACCTGTTCCAGTGTCTCATCACCCTCATTTGAAATAATGCCTTCCTTATATCCAATATAACCCTACACTCTTTCAGCTTAAAACTGTTGCCCCTTCTTCTGTCACTGCAGGCCTTGGTAAAAATCGTCTGTCTTTCTTATAAGTCCCCTTTATTGAAAGGCTGCAGTAAGTTCTCCCTGGAGCCTTCTTTTGTCCCAGATGAACAGCCCCAACTCTCTCAGCTGTTCTTGTAGGAGACGTGTTCCTTCACTCTGATCATTTTTGTGGCCCTCATCTGGATGCACTTCAACACCTCCAGGTATTTCTTGTGCAGGAGGCCCCAGAACTGGATGTGATATTACAGGTGGAGTCTCACAAGAGCAGAGGTGAATCACCTCCCTTGACTCGCTGGTCACACTGCTTTTGATGCAGCTCAGGATATGGTAGGATTTTCTGGGCTTCAGACACTGGATGAATCTGACTATAGCCTGTGTTCTAGACATGGCATGCTGAGCACTTTTCATCCATTGCTCTTAGTGTATTGATGAGCATTTAAAAGTTTAATGCCAGAAGATACTTCTCACTGTTCTACTAGGAAAATAACCATGGGTTAATTCACACTGCAGACGGTACCACAAAAGGCCAATAACTGACTTAGAAATGCAGCCCAAGATACTGGTATATGGCATTTGTGTTTTGTCTCCATTATAATTCTTTCTTTGCTTATTGTCCCTCTAACTTCTGACTCTTTCGTTACTGACTTATAGGGCAGATTTCTTGTTTTGTACAGAATTCAGGCAGCTACAGTACATGGATAGTTGAAACTTGTTTTAGACATCACTTACAGGCTTGGAAACATTTCCTAAGTGAACTATCTCTTCATTCCCAAGGCCTTCTTTCTTGGAATATTTGTCTGCTAGGTCAAGATGTGTTGAGAACTGGTCCTGATGTAACCATCTACTGTTGGCTTGATAGATACAATTGGACTGACAGCTCTGATTTGGCTGGAAGGAATGCTGTGGGAGTGGGGCAACTTGCCATCAGCCGTAAGTGTCTAGCAGGATGAGCAGAATGAAAGGACATGAGGAATCTCATAAAATGGAAAAGAAAATCAAAAGAGCTTAATTTGGCATTTAATGAACTTGCTCCCCAATCAATTACTTCGCAGTCAAATTTGCTGACAGTGGTGAAATCTTGCTCCAGTGGCTGAAGGCAGAATGCATCCCTGAATCTTTACAGAAAATACAAATGTACCCAAATAAGATAACTGCTCCAGGTAACTCAGTCTCAGGGCAGTTTCAGTGCAGTGAACACATGTAGAAGTTAACTAGCTATTGATAGTCTCCCTGTCAAGTTTTCTTAGTTTTAAATGAGACTTCATTCTATAAACAGTCTTTAAAAGGGCCATGCATTTTGGTCCCTAGAGTTACTTGCCATCACTTTTCCCTTTTTCAGGAACTTTATTTTTCTATCCCAAAGTGCCATGAGACAGCAGTTTGGTGTGCAAAAATTGTGCAAAGCAGAACACTTTCCAGGAGTATTAAAAGATCTGTCTCTGGATTTTTAGGACTTGGATGACCCCTAATTTCTAAATCCTTATCATGGTTTGTACTCCATGTTGAACATCAGTCAGGTCTTCAGAGTGCAGTTATAATGAGTGAAAGGGATAGCACACTTCCTGAGAGGAGAGGGGCTGTACGCAAGATCATTAGCTGCAGTTGTTTTCATCATTTATGTAACCTCACTTCTTATATCACTGCAAAGTGATATAAGAATGGCTTTTTCATTTTTTTTCCTTGACCCTTCTATCTTGCTACTCTTCAGTGGTAATGCAAGTTTTTCTTTAGGAAATATGCATTACAGGAGAACTCTGATTCTCTTTTAGAACACAAGTTGTTCAACATAGGGCTTAAACCAGCAACTGTTTCAGCTGAAATAGCTCCTATTGGGGTCAAAGGAAGATAGCAAACATTTTCAACAAGAGGAACATGAAGTTTATTTAGTGTAGAGGTAACTATAAGTAGCACAGAAACCAATGAAATTACTTTAACTTTCTGTAAGGTGTACTTACAACCTGTGACGTTTTAAATGACAAGTTGATTTTCATCTGAAGTGATTGTCAGTTTTTACTTCCCAGCTTTTAAGTTTTGTTTTCTTTCACTGAAAATGTTTAGTCATAGCATGTTGATGGACACTTGTTTATTCAGATACACAGGTGTGCTTTCTAATAAATTTGTGGTTTTAATTGTGTGAGTCTATGAATATTAAAAAAATACTGCGTGACAGTTTTTTGCTTTGGTGTATAGACCTAGTAAGAGTCAATGACCAAGCAGAAAAGTTAATTGGCTTCTGTTTTGGGTTTTACCGCTAGCACAAAAGCATTCCACTTTGGCTAATTCACTGCCTTGTGACAAAGAAGGATATAACCCACTGTTCAGATGTGTTATTTCAGGTCCTTTCTATTCGTCAGACTAGAGTCAACTGCAAGAGTAATAAATTGCTGATTTAAAAAATAAATTTGAAAAATAGTATAGCTGGTAAAAGTCAACCTCTTTATTCGTCTCTGCTTCAGATTTACAAACTGTCTGTGTCATGCCTTAGGTACTGTGGTTTCACTGGTGATTTCACTATGTATGTTGGTCTCATTCGCATATTTGTCATATTAGATCAAAAACCTTCATTGTTTGTTTCGATGAATCAAAGCAAGCCTCTAAGTCCTCATATGCAGGAAGGATGCTTTTCATCAAACTTGCAGCTTCTCATAGAGGCATTGCTCATAAAATTGGAATTCTGCAGCCAACACAGGCCTTAAAATATTGCAAAATAAAGCTGAAGCACATTGTCAGATATAACAGGACTTCAAATGACTGTGACCGAAAGTAATATGAAGATTTAATTATTCATGTCCATGTGTGCTTGTTTTTCCCTAGGTGGCATTGGCAGGGTCGTCAATGGTGCTTTTATGGTATTGAAAGGTCATCGGTCAATTGTAAACCAAGTGCGGTTTAATCCTCACACTTACATGATCTGTTCTTCTGGCGTTGAAAAGATAATAAAGGTAAGATTAGTTACCAGAAAATGTATTCTTTCAATGTTTCAGGAAAAAAATGCTTTCTTTTGCTCAGCATCGTTCTATTCCACACCCATCCTGTCTTCTCCTCTTATTGTTTTATAAAATGTTATGTCTCATTTGCTGGCTAAACGGATCCAGATTTTTAATTGGGCACTTCAACTTTAAATGTAATTTCAATTTCACAGGCTTCAGAGATAAGGGATAAGATCAGAATTTTCTAGATTTGTACCTTGAAAAAGGAATTTTTCTCCAGTTTAATTCCATGCATAACTGAAGTATCATGCAAACAGTCCCTCTCGGGTGAGTTTGGTCACAGCTGTAATGTGATCTCCTACAACTTCTGATACTCTGGTCTAAAATTTAATAAAAGTATCTTTAAAGAGTATTGTTGAACCTTAGCCTAGACTGACCTGGCTGGATTAGGTCCAAATAACACCTCAGAAGCCCTTCTATAATTTTGTACGTATTTGTGCATTGAATCAATTCAACATACCTTTTCTGTGGCTTCCAGAGGAAGGAGTCTTAATACCTTGCACAATATGTCTTTTCTGAATCCTTTAACAATGTACAGTATTTTTAGGAAGTTTTTACCTTTTTCTGTGGAACTGAAAGAGATAAGAAGCTTTGTTAGGTTCTGAAATTTTCTTTTTCTTAAGGAAAGACAGTCAATATTGTGGGAGCAAGGCAAAACCAATTTTGTTATATGAGGCTTGGGAAGGCAAAGGAGTATGCTACACTAATGTGATTTGCATTCTGCTGCCATAGATATTTTGCTATAATTTAGGTCTACCAACAGGATGAAAAAAGCCATAACCATTTAATTTTGAAGTAGGATAATAAGAACTGCTGCTGATCCTAACTATTTGTTGAATGACTTCATGAAAGTCTTACCTGCATGTGGCTATAAATAATGTTGTTAGAATATTAGTAAATGCTTTCGTCAGCTACAAGTTGACAGCATGAACTTGTCCTGCAAAGGAGTGTTTTAGTGAGATGCAACTTATGGATCAGAACTGCCCCAAAATCCTGGGACCATGGTTCAATGCTCCACTGCAACGCTTGCATTACAGCTACTGTCAGCATTTGGGTTCTGACTGTAGTTCAGCTTTCCTTCTCTTTTGTCCTCCCCAGTACTTTAGTTCTTTTTTCTTCATCTGTGCCTGCCTGACAGGTTTTATCACAAATATATTAAATACAGGCTTTGAACAAAAGTGCATTTAACAGCCTTAGCAGTTCACCGATTTTTCAATTTCCAAGCAGTCAAACTGCCACCGTTTAACAACAGTTTTGCCAGAGGCATATTTTTTTTGCTTTGGGAACTTGATTCATGCAGCCTGAATTTTCCCTTTTGGATTCTAGATCTGCTGACCCTTCACCCTGTGAATCCTTCCTGCATGAGTGTGCTTAGACTGTTGGATTAGCATTGGTATAAACATCCCCTGTGTTGCTTTTGTGTACTTCTGCTAGGGTTTTGGCAGGGCATTTTTTTTGCCTAGTGATTAAAAGGTTAGTTTGATTAAGGCTGCAGTCACAGGTTGTGTAACTCTTTCAAAGACACTCCTGCTTGAGCGCTTCCTTAGAAGAGAACGCCTGTTGTGTCACAATGTGTGCAGTGGAACTTGTGCAGTTGCTTTGGAGGAACTGAATTCCCCAAACATTGCAAGCTAGAAACAAATTAAGGGAAAGGTGTTTAATGTATTAAGTTTATTAGCAAGCCAGAACTTCTTACCCTTTTGTTGTATGTCCTTTTGTCTCAGCTTGTAATGTGCCTTGTTTGGGGATCGGGTTGTTTCAATGCTTGTGTCTTGTCTGAGCTGCCTGACTCCACTCTCTAAAGGAACTGTTTTAGTGCACAGTGGTTTGTGGGTGACTGTACAAAGGTAGTTTCCTCTTCATGCCAGCTACTTTTGTGGATAGGTTGGAGACTAGGAACTGCCACTAGCAGAAGGGCAAAACAGGAAAAACAGCACCAGCAGTTCTGAGGGGCCATATACTGCATTTAAAACAGCTGGGAACACAAGTCTTTCCTTTGCATGGCTGTCTTTCTTTCCCCTATATAAAAGCTTGATGTGCTTGGTCAGAGAAATTGAAATGACAGGAGAAGGAACCATAAAGAAAAATCGTAGTTAAGTTTTTTATGTTTTCTTATTTTGTTCCTTTTTGTTTGTTTGCTTTAATCGCTTTCTTTAAAAGTGTCCGTGTTTTTATTATCCTTCAAGTATCTTCTAAAATCCTTTCTGGAATTAAATCATAGAAGATAACTTCACTGTGGTTGGTTGCAATTGTAGAAACAATTGTAGAGACTTTGTGATCAATTAAAAACGTGGATGCAAGTAGTTGTTTGAGCTCTTAATTTTTAGACTAGCTGGCCAAATTTAGTACTTCGAGAAGGGAGGAACTGATAGCACCAGCATCAAGACATAATACAGACAAGCCATTCAATAATTCCATGAGCTTCTGCCAACACATTTGCTATTTTAATGCTGATTGCAAATGAGATATAAATTCATCTCAGGCCTAGCCCCACAGAAAAGAGTAGTATTCACAAGAATAATTTTGATGTTTGTGGTTATGGTTTTTTTGCTTTAGTTTTATTTTGTTGTAAAGCACCCACAAGAATAGAATTAAGTAATTCATTGGTTTAGGGTTTGATTTCTGCTAGGACCAAAAATAAGACCCAACAATCTCATTAATAGAAGACATTAGAAGCCTCGACTCCAGACAGTGTGTGGTGGGCATGTCGACCCAAATGAATTGTTCATTGGCCTTCATTTACTGAACTTCAGTAAAATTGTCTGAAAAAGCACAACTGCAAACTAAAATAATCATTTGCATCAAGCATTCACCACAAGGGCTAAAGCAACATAAAACAGAAAAATACCACTTTCCCCTCAGTTAAGTGTGCAAGATATTGAGATGTACTGGCAGGAAAACAGATTGCATTGCAGAAGAAATAAATGAGGCATTCCCTCTGATGTGTTGGACTTAGAGAAGGGCCATGGAGAATTATGCCGTTAGGAGACAGTTCCAGGAAAGATAAAATAAATGAAGTACATAACAATTTTCAGAAAGAAATTCTGTTTTGTATTCAAAATGGAATATTGTGTAACAGAGCACAACTGTTGTAGGTCCCATTTGTTTAAAAATCATCAGAGTGTCAGAGATAATAAAGTCTATTTGCACATGTTGCTATGGTGACAGATTAATGTCATTGTGACTATCTGCCTTTGCCTAATCAGATAATCTAATATAGCTGGTTTTAATTATTCTCACGCTACAGGCATAACTACTTTTTTGTTTTAAAATTTGGGGGTTTGCCACCATGGAATACAAGCAATTCAAAGATGCTGTCAGTAGATATCAACTGAAGTAGAGAACCAGTTTTGTATTCCCATTTTGATGTTATTGTTCCTATTTTTATATCTCTACTCAGGTCATCAGTGAGTAATATTCATCTCCTTAATCTTCTGACAGAGAAAGAAGTTCTTGATAAATTGTTGCTTCAGTGGGTTGATTTGCCAACTTATTTCCTCCAGTTTGATTACATTATTCCTCAACGTGGCATCAGTCAGAGGATGAGAAAAAGGCAAAGGCATTCCATTTACAAAGAAGCCCATTTCAGATGCCACAGGGAGCACTGGATCAGTTGATGCCAGTTTAAAGTTCCCAGTTCTGCCAAGGATAGATTCTTAGTCTGATTTCTTTCTGTGACTCTGGCAGGCCTTCGCACTCCCTCATAACAAAATATCTAAAATGTAGGGATATCATTCTCCAGAGACAACTGATCCTTTACAAACAAGTATTCATCCTGAATTCCCTTGACTTCTCTTTATTACTTACTTCTCTGTGAACAAATTTCTCTTGGAATGGAAAAGCCTCACTATGGACTCTTTGTAGCTATTTTTTTATATTTTACACTGCTCTGTTTTTGCTGATGCTTGCAGAGAGAGCAGAAAGATGTGGTAGTGCTAACAAGGATGTAGAATATTTCTGTGCACACTTTATGTACCTTTTAAGATTAATTTCATTACAAAACAGACCTTTCTCAGAGGGACTTCGGAGCAGACTACTTCTCCTCCATTTATATTGGTTCATACAGGATCTAAGCATTTTCTAATTCTCTTGCTTAAAAAATAAAAAAAGGCTTTATAAAACCTAGTGATCAATCGACCACTGCTAAGATTATTTGAGGAAGGGGCATGCCAGCCTATCTAAGCACACAGTATGAAGCATTTACGAGAAGTTATATGCTTCTTAAAAAGATCTGATCTGCTTGCTGAAATGCTCAGTAGTGGGACAAAGAGGGAAAAGATCTGACAGGTTGTGAGAGAAGGCACTGAACACTTGCTACATAAATCATCAAGAAGGCAGCAACCCAAGAACAGTCCTTTCAGCAAGTAGAGTTCTTTTTTTCTGTTAAAAATCTTGGTGTATCCACAAATCAACAATCTCTCTCATGAATTCACTGAGAGAAAGCTCTTTCCTACATTGTCTTTAGGAAGTGAAGCCTGGGAAAATGAGGATGAAGAGTGATTCTTTCTGTTCTCTTGAATAGTTCAAAAAGGTTAAGTACGGTTGTTGAAATTCTGTACATAGTAGGCTTAGATTGGGTTTTGTTATCTTCATGCAAACGTGATGCTTGTCCTTTGGGTTATGTGTCTGGTAAGTGCAGAACCAAGTGCTTGAACCAAGCAACAGAGAACTGTCTTCAGTCTGGTTTCAAGTGTCATATTAAAGAACTGCACTGGGAGAGAATTTGCTGAAGTACTGCAAATAATAAAAATAGCAATTAAGTACCAACAGCAAATACACCTTGATGTTGAGATGTTCCTAGAAACAGCCTAATGTAATGCAATATAAAGTTCCTTTCCCTTTGCTCTGAAAGGCAGCTTGATGACTGTGTGCAGAAGAAAGTATATCTGCAGCCCACTTTAATTTTGGAATAGTGTCTCTTTTATCTCTCTAGCCAGATCATATGTGGAAGCTCTGTTAACCATAAATTACAGAGGATGCAAAGTAAAAGCTTTCAAATTTGGGAGATTTCCAGAATGAAGTTTACTTGTTCATCTTAAATTCAGCTGTTCTGGACAAGTAGTTGCAAGATAATTTATTTCATTTTGCTGTCATTATTAAAGGTGTAAGGTTTATCTGTACACTATTGAAAATCTCAGTGAATACAGAGTAAGTGGCATTCTTGTGGGCTTTTCTTATATTGCTTGTCATGGTAGTACTGGGTTATGTTACATGTGTTAACTAGGCATCTGTAAGATAAGTGCTGATTATGTCATTTATACATGCAAAACACTCTTTTTGTTAGCAGTTATGTCTATTTGGAACAAAACTTAATTTCTGTTGGGAAAATTATTAGATTTTTTTTCCAAAGACTATCCCAAAAGTCCAACCTGGCATAGAATTTTTTTCTCTGAGCTTGTTAGCTTGGTAAAACCAAAGCATGGCTGAGATCAGATCTTTATAAGCAGAATATTAAGACATTGTTGTTGATAAGGTACATACTGGCTCTGCTTACAGTAAGGCATTGTTCATCCCATTAACCATTGATCCAAAGTGATAGTGGTTGGCCACAGAATGTCATAATCACATTGCCCCCAAATCTGTGAGTAACTCTGTGAGAAGGGTGAGGACATCCAACTATTATGTTTGCTATGGATTGCCATTTTCTTAGGGATATTGGTGGATCTTCTTTGTAGCTTTTTTCCCCTTTTCCTCTCCATACCAGGAAAATTGAGGGAAGGACAGATGGACAGCATAGTCAAGACTGTTGCTTTTGGTGAAATCAATACACTTCAAAAGTAGCTTTCAGTAAAATTCTTCAACTTTCCCTATTAAAACTGCTGCTGTGTCTTCAGAGGATGTTGGAAGATTTCTTTTCTTTGTAACTGTTCCCTAAAGCGAGTAGTGCAGCTCTACTTTTCACCTCCATGCATTCAACTCCCTGCTTGCTGATTAGGTGGGATTGACTACGTAGCTGGATGAAATGTTACTCTACACCACTGGCACAAGCAGCTCTAGTTTCCTGGGAAACAAGTGCCTTCATTAGTGCTAAGACTGTATTGTAGGCAACAAACTATTCTTATTGTTAGTGAGTAAGCATTCCTTATTACATAAAAATAGAGCCCTGCAATTTGGGAGAAATTATCACACAGTGAATTACCAAAATGATGGATAATTTGCAGTGTGAGAGCTTTCATATTCTGGATGGGAGAAGTAAAGGCAGGAAAAACACATTTGTAAAGGGGAAGAAAATATCCCACAGCTCTGTAATACTTGTAAGCATGGTACTGAGGGGTGAAAGTTAATAAAAACAATCTGCAACCTGCAGCTATTCTGGGTATTTGCGCTACTGTTCCATTTCAAATGCTTATAATAGTTTATGAATTCAAAGACATATGTTTTGGTTCTTTTTATTTTCTGCTACAGATCTGGAGTCCCTACAAGCAGCCTGACTGCACAGGAGACCTGGATGGTAGAATTGAGGATGACTCACGTTGCCTCTACACTCATGAAGAGTACATCAGTCTTGTGTTGAACAGTGGTAGTGGTTTGTCCCACGATTATGCCAACCAATCGGTCCAGGAAGATCCACGGATGATGGCCTTTTTTGACTCTCTCGTGCGCCGGGAGATCGAGGGCTGGAGTTCTGATTCAGACAGCGACCTCAGTGAGAGCACAATCTTGCAGCTCCATGCAGGAGTAAGTGAACGCTCCGCTTACAGCGAGTCAGAGTCCTCCACCTCTTTGCATCACTCCCCACCACATGTGGTTGAAGAGTCTGATGAAACTGCCTATAACTTAAGGGCCTTAAGATCAACTGCGTCCCCCTCAGCCAGAGAAGACGTGTCTTCCCGTCAGCAGAGGCTCTCTGCACTGAGAAAGTATCAGGATAAACGTCTCCTGGCCCTTTCCAATGAGTCTGACTCTGATGACAATACCTGTGAGGCAGAACTAGATACAGACCTTTTCCCACGGCCACCATCCCCGAGTCCTGAGGAGAATGAATCCAGCAGCTCCAGCAGCAGCAGCAGTACAGAAGATGAAGAGGAACTGAATGAAAGACGCACATCGATGAGGCAACGCAATGCACTGAGGCGCCGACAGAAGGTGCAAAAGGAGGAAAGGACTAGCACTAACACAGAGAATGTAACCCCTTACATAGGTGAGGACATATATGATTACCCCCAGATCAAAGTAGATGATCTTTCTTCTTCTCCAGCTTCTTCACCAGAAAGGAGTTCGGCCAACAAAGAAGTTCTTAAAGAAAGGACGTCTCCTTGTTCAGACAGTGAATCAGTGGAGAGAAAGATTTACAAAGCTTACAAATGGCTCCATTATTCTTACATATCATATTCAGCTAGTAAAGATGGTGAATCCTCCAGAGGAGATGGAGAAAATGATGAAGGGAAACCAGGAACCAGTGGAAGGCACAATACAGCACGCTCGTTAACTAAGGAAGATGCTAGGAACTTAAGTTCAGTAGTCCCTCAGGGTTCCTCAGCTCTTTCTGCTGAAAGCCACAACAGAGAAACTTTAAAAGAATGTGGTGGGATAGAAAATTCTAGTAATGGTCAAGCTCATGAACGTGACAATCAGCGGCGGATGGAGAGTCAAGAAAACACATCTGAAGACACAAGCAGTGGAGGTGTAGAGCATTCTTTTGAGACTAAAAAGCTCAATGGAAAAGCTAACTGCAAAGGGCTAAATAGCTGTACCGAAGAACCTTGCATTCAGACTGCGGGACTTGTGGAACAGAAAAATAGTCAGAACTGTCAACCAGCACCAAGCCATCACTCACTGGTCCCTCCATTCTCTGCTGTTGCCATCTGTAGTATGTCAGGTCACTGCTCCAGAAACCAGACTGATGGCAGTGAGGAGAGGAACCTCGACCCCTCCTGCATTAACCACAATAATGGCCACTTGCATCTTCACCCTTCATGCTTCAACAATGGACAGAGTTTTGGAGAGCAGGAGACTGTGACACAAGGACTACAGGTGCACTCAAATGCTGATAATGGCAACCTTGTACAGGTGGGTGTGACCTTGCACAAAGACTGCTGCCTGTCTGAAATGGACTCCAACAGCTACAATGTGAGCACAAGAGAGGATACTGCTGACCTGCATCCTGCAGGCAGTGAGAGCACTCAATCTCTTGGAGGACTGAAAAGACACAGAGTGGAGTTGGAAGATGCAGATTCAGAGAGTTCATCCTTAGAAAAGAAGTTAAAAACATGATAAATGCAAATGTCTGTCGTAGTGTGCACTCTCTCAAAAAGAAAAGGAAAAAGAAAGTATTAAAGGCACATAGAGCTTGGGTCTGAAACATTGCGTTTGATTCTCCATTCCATTCTTCAGTGGGTCTGTTTTAGATTGCCAGTGGTTCATGCTGTATAAAAAGCCAACTTGCTCCTTAATGAGACTGCATCTAGTGTACCCATACAAGGTTCTGTTTAAAGTAAATCCTTATTAAGATGGTTGACTGAATAATTCTTGTGTGAAAATGTGTCATTTGTTCAGCCAGCCAACGAGGATGACTGCTCTAAAGTTTAATTGTTCTTCTAAGGAGGAAGTTTTCCATCACTACATATTGCAGGCTGAAGAATGGTGGAATTAGATCACACTGCTGGTAGATCACATAATTAGGGTGTGTTTCTTGTTGAGGAAAACAGGGAAGAAGTCTTTCTGGGCCCTTTATTCTGCTTCAGAAATTAAAGGAATGCAACCATTAGGGAGGATATTTTCAGAACTGGCTGGTATCTTTAGAGATAATACTTCATAAAGCACTTACTTCTGATACAGTTCAGTGACATTATTTTTATGCCAACAGAAAAGCTATAGGAAATGAGCCTCTTTCCAAAATCAACTTTAGACTGTTCCCATGGTGACATTCAATTTTGTGGGCTTTTTTAAAGAAAAGAGCTGAATAACAGTGTCATCACTATATAGAAGTATGATTGTTGGCAAGAGGCAGGTATTATGCTGTAAACCTCATTCTAACCAAGGGCTTTTAAAAATCAGGCATTGAAACATGTCTTTCTGTGATCTTAACACATAGACATTCTTCTTCTTTATTATTATTGTTATCATCATTATTATTACTATTATTATTATTATGAAGAAGAATATGGTTCTGGGTGTTGGGATACATCTTGATTGTGCCCACCCTTCCCCCATGTTCTTACTTTTGGGAAGCAGTAGACCAAACAGAAAATAGCTGAAGTATGGATAATGTAAATGATCCATGTTAATAGCAACATTCGGAAAAGTCCAAAAAATGCTTTTTTAGCAGTTTTCACAGCCCAGAACAGGTTGGGATTGGAGATCAAGGTTGGTTTTCCACCACTGTGCTGCTAGTATTTGAAACTGCAGATGGGTAGATGTATTCAGAAGAGTTCTGCATGTAAGGGAGAGCTTCAGAGAACTGTCCCCACATGTGGGGAGACTGGGTCTTCAAGTCTGGCAATCAGAACTTAGGCAAGAGCACAGCTCTTGCTGCCAAGAACTGGAGTACTCTGTGGTGGACAAAGTCCTTTCTAGCCTAGGCACTGTTTTGAGTGGAGTATCTAGTGAGTCATCTCAGTTCTGGCATGCTGGAATTTGTGGAATTGCACTTGCTGCCCTAGCAACAAGGTAAGAGGAGTCAGTATGTGAAGGGAAAAGAAACCATCTATAAAGGACACAAAAACTGCATGCATGTGCAACAGAAAAAGAGGCTTCTTTTGACCCTACTGATTTTCAAGGGCTTTCAAGCCCAATACTAAGGAAGGGTTAGTTTATTTTAAGGAATTGGAAATTTTTACTTTCAATACAACTCTACAGCAGTACACTGCTGTAGAGCACTGGCCTCAGAATAATTATTTCATATCCACAACTCCCTGATACCTTGGGAAAGTAGGAAGATTCCCTGTTAAAACAGAGGATGAAAGTGAAGGAGCACTTCAGAAGGGATGCCGTGAACGAAGGGTATGGGAGGGAGAGTGAAGAACACGACCTGAAACGTTGTCTTACAACTACTGTAAGTAGTCTGTTGTAGGCTGTCTGCCCACACTGGGTCTGCTTTTCTAGGTGAGAAAGGCAAAGGGGTGTTTGCAAACACAAGCAAAAGTGGCAATAAGAGCAAGCTCTATACATTGTTACCTTATGGATAAAATCGTTCTGTACTTACTATATTGTACATCGCTGCAGTCAAGATCACTATAGGAGTGTTCTCCTTGGTTGTGTAAACATCTTACTGTAAATTCTGGGTTTTGGCCAAAATCTTGAGGTTGCTGAGTCCAAACTTTTTTATGTTTTAAAAGGTCTTTACATTGAAAAATTTTCTCATCTCTCACTTCTTCTGGTGAATGAGCATCTCTACCCTTCTTTGACATGGTCTTTTCCTGGTGTTTTCCCAGTTGCCTTGTGGTCTCACTGTCTCGTTCTCTTGTTTGTTTTCAGAAGCAGAATAAAAGCTCCTAGACTTGGTGTTACAGAATCACAGAATGGGTAAGGTTGGAAGAGACCACTGGAGGTCATCTAATCCAACCTCCCTGCTCCTGTACAGGCTCTGGACATAAAGCATTGCTGTGGTTTCCCCAAAGACAACCTCCCATGCTGTCTGCATTCCTATTTCTAGTTTCTGTCAGGCAGGAGGAGGAAGGCAAGCTGCAATCTTAACCTTTTGTTCACAGGAAATTTCAGTGCACACAAGAACTGAAGCTTCTGAAGCAGCATGTTCACCTCCTCAAATAAATAAATGTTATCAGCAGTAGGCAGCTCCATTATGTGGTAAAGACCCTAAAAAAGCAAGCCAGCCAGCAGCAGCACGTCCCCTTCAGGCAGCCAACACTGAGAAGAGCTGCTCTGAGCAGCTTGCTTCACTCTGTCATTGATCCCGTGTATTTGCTCTCTCCCCCTACACTGGGTTGCTTGTCCTGCCATGTGCCCACGGTTTCCATGTGAGTTTTGCTGTGTGTTTGGGATTGTCACTCCCTACTTCTGGGAAAAGAGTAAACTGTTCAGTGGAAAATCTTACTAATTTATCTGAAGAGATTTTACCTTTTCTAGTAATCTGCCATGTACTTAAAACTGAAAAAGGTTATGTAAATATTGAACTACCCCGTTAGTCACTATTTGCTTACCATGCAGCTTGTTATGGCAGGAAATTTGCTAGGCCACCTGGTACAGTTCATCTCCACAGAACCTTATCAGTGGGAAAGAAAAACTCTCCCTTACATCTCCCCAGAACACATTAGACAGAGAAATACTGATCTTTAATGAAGTTCTTTTTTATATTTCTACAAGGTCACAGACTATTTGTTTATTTCAGCTTTCTCTGTTTAAACAGAGAGTCAAAGCTGACTCTTCCTCTGAAGAGCAAGCATGAGGCTTGTCTAGGCCAGGGTATTAGCTGCTTGTAGAGATGCAGGAGGGTATGAGATTTATCAGCCAAAGTTCATCTGAGGTATTTCCATCTCCCCAGTGAACATTTTACCAAAGCTGGCAAGTCTTCTCCAAGGTGAGTAGCTCAATGGAGATGACACTTTGCTGTTTAGAAGCAGCTCTCACAGATTAAGCATGAGCAGAAAGATAGAGCTGCCTCAAGAAAGCAAGAACACAGGTTTTTACCAGTTGTTTGCAGAAAATTCTGAAATCCAGCCTGTCTCAGCTGGAGTAATAAATGGGAAGGACGACTTATTTCAGAATTTTTCCTCCAAAATTTGCAGTGGATTTTTTCCTGCTAAGTTTCATAATAAAATGAGTGATTGAAACCCGATCCTAATCTCTACTTATAACCTATGTCAGTTTCTAGGTGGGAAATCACTATTCCTCAAACATTTAAAGAAGATAAATGTGGTTAGGTCCGCTTCTGAGGTCTTGTGCTTGCCTGCACTGTCACATCCTCATGAATGCATAGAGGTCTCCTTGCTCGCTGCAGCCACCATGAGCTGATGTGGCTCGATACTACTAAGTTCTTGGGCTGCTTTCATTTGCAGTTAATTTATTTTGCTGTTTATGGAAGAGAGCAAGACAAGATTGTTGTTATTACCCCATTGAGTTAAAATGCTCTGTGCTAGTGAGTTTTCATCTCCTTTTTACAGGCACTGGTATTGGCCCTTTATACCTGATGCTTTCTCTCATTTTCACCCACTCAGATTATATGCGTGTCTCTGTCAGACCTGGGAAGCTCAGTGCTGTGCTGCAAGATCTTCAGAGTATAAGAGAAATGCAAATGGCTGCAACAGCTGAATTACTATGTGCACATGCACGTGGTTCTTCAGGAATTCTTCAATAAACTAATCCTAGCACATACATAATTTATAAAACACATCAGCACACTCCTGCAGCTGTGTCAGGATGCACTAATTAGCCCAGCTAATGCTCTACTCTTATGAACAAGAACTCTATTTCAAACATCTGAGAAAATTGCAATTCTTTAGGGGGAAAAAAAGAGAAAAAACCAATACCACCATCCCCCCTCCTCAATAAAAAATCCCAAACCAACACCCCACTGATTATGGGCGGCTCCAAGTTTGCCACAGTTTTCTTCAGTGGTTGTGCAGATCAAAAGCAGAGAAATCCCAGACATCAGTGTGTTCCGTGATCAGAGGAAATAAGCAATCTGAATTTGATGTTTCTACTTTGCCTGATTGAAGTCAAGGACTTGAACTTGGGCCTCCTGCCTTTCGCTTGAGCATCCTAAGCATCAGCCTACTGCATTATTCAGGATGAGGTTTGTTCATCTTTTGTCTGAAATGCAAAGGGAAAAGGACATGGAAACAGTTCCTTCCACAAGTACCTGGAGCAGAGCCTTGAGCCCAGCCCTGCTCATTTATGGTTTGGTGAGAAAATGCTGGAGGATCCTTTCTCCCTTCTCCACCTTGTGTGATCTCTGTTCCAGAGAGCAAGAGGTAGATGCTGATGCAGCTTTGTATGCTTGCCATTGTCTGGACTGTGGGAGAATGGTCCTTTCCAAATTGGGTGGTGTGGGTATGATTTTTTTAATATTATTTTGTTGTAGACACATAATACCTACCTCCTGAGCTGACCGGCCAAGCCGGTGAGCTGTTTGTTCTGGGATATGGCTGGCAGGCTCAGCTTCTCTGTCTCGTGGATATTGTCCTGTGCAGTTCTAGTTGTGCATGGTCTCACCAGCAGCTCTGGCATTGCTGTGCAGATGTAGGTTGGCACTGTTGCTGCTTTCAGAGCTGATCAGAGCTGTGCCTTTGCTGAAGCTGCCGTTTGCAGTCTGGCTGCTCGGAGCTATATGGTGCAAATGAGTAAAAACACTTTGTATGTTCCTATAAACAGGAAAAATGCCTGAATTTTGAACTTTTGAAGGGGGAGCAGATCCCTCGCAGCCAGACGATGCCTCTGGCTATGTCTAGCACTTTCGGTTGGATGCTACAGGAGTTGCAGGTTTCTAGGTGTAATGTGGTCCCAGGACTATATTTTACTTCACAAACCACAGCTTCTTATTAGCAGCATTAACAGCTGAAAGCACCAGTTCCTAGGTACTTCCAGGGCTCACCTCCTGGCCATTCTTAAATGGTCAAATCTTATGATCTTTGAGAAGGTCTTATGTGTCAGTGTCCTACTTCCAGAACAAAGACTGAAACAAAAGTTGCTTCAAGGAAAGCCTAATGCATATTTTCAAAGAGCTTTGGCTTTAGTTCAGCATTTAAGGTTAAGTACTCATGAGATGCATTTTGAACTCTTTAAAATGTGGATGTGTGGCAGAAAAGGAAACAGCATGAGCTTCAGAACTGAATTCTGTCAGGAAATTGGAAAGGAGAGGAAATGTATTTAAAAACAAACAAACAAGCCCCTCATACCCAATTAGGTTCTGAATAGAAGTTCATTGCCTGCTTCAAAGACTGACTTCTAAAAGCCTCAGCAATACATTAACAGAATTGACTTCTCACTCTTGAGCTTGGACGGCTCAAAACCACTGATCTGAAGAAGCTGAGAAGCCACAGCCAGGTCTCACATCGCTCTCTTGACGGGCCTGCCACAGGTTGTTCCGCAGTCAGGGTCACTCTTCCATGTGCAGCCAGCGTGGTTGTCAGCAGCAAGGCTGCCCCTGGCTCTGACCTGCTGATTCTGTCTTGTTTTTTCTACAGCTGCCTGGTTTAGCTTCGCTTTGCCTGGGACGTGCTGAAGAAAACTCAAAGTGCTTTCCTCTGAGGACCTTGGCTCATGTCTGCCTTTGGATCTTGGAGGGAAGGTCTGGGGCTAGGTTTCAGGGTGATCTTTATGCAGCCTATTAAAATGAGGAAAATAAATGCATCCTTGCAGGAGGAACAGAGGAGTCCAAGAAATGAGCCTCCTCTGACTAACTCTTTCCCTTCCTGAGGTTTCTATGTCTCCTGGAGGAGTCTTGTACATTTTTCTTGTCTCTAGGACCTTGAGAGATTTCTAGAAAGCAAAAATGAAACTTCATAGCTCTGCTTCAGTGACATTCCCAGTATATTATGGCCAAACCTGGCATTTCCTGGCTTGGAATTATATCCTTAAACACAAATTTCTCCAAAGCATGAGCAAAGTCTGCTTCCCACCTCTCTAAGTTTTGGAGGGAGAGAAAGGAAAGATGGTCTAATCTTCAACAATCTTGGAACAAAAGGATGTACATGTTTCAAGCTGGTGATGAGCCCCCTCTTCCCAAAGTTTGTCTCTCACACACACAGACTCTGCAGTGCAGTGCACTTATCTGCATGCAGGGATGACAACAGAAGTCCTGCATCTCCTTTAATTCCAGGACTGAGAGTGCTTCAGTATGTCTGACAGGGCAGATCTCTAGTCTTTCCATAAAGAAGCTTTTTTTAGCTCCTACATTTTTCTGATGATGTGGAAGATTTATTTTTAATCTGGGAAAGTCTGTAGCAATGTTTTGAATTCCTAAATGGCTGACTGACTGATAATCTATCTGAGGAACACTGGAAGCAATTTACAGCCTTAGATGGAGATTTGTATTTACTTACACATACTTCTAAAGTCAAAACTTGTACAGTTCGTCACCCAACACGAGGGCTCTTCACCTTTCATCTCCCCTTTATTTGCCAAGGAAGGGTGAACTTTCTCCTTCCCTCCACTAATGATATAGATGCAAAAGGTACAGATCCTTTGTGGCCCATCTTCCCAGCAGTTAATGAACATGCTGGGACAGTAGGTCATCTTGCTAGAGACACATAAATTGCAGCAGACAGTAGGAGAAATGGCTCATTATCTATGCTCTGAAGTTGAAAATCTGCAAAAACATTGGAAGGTTTCAGTCTGAGTGACACATTTTGAGGTCTCCTACTGCTGGACCTGAAATACTTTTGATGTTTCTCCAATTCTATGCTATAGTCTCCAAAGCCAGTAGTGTCCAGCCCACGGGTAAGCCTACTCTAATCTTACTCCTGCCAGATGAAAATTATTTCAGAACTCAAAGTTAGTGTATTGCTTAGCTGATTACATTTCTGAAGTTTAAACCAAATTAAATACTCAGCTGATCATACCATACAATTATACTGCCTAAAGGGAAGGATTTAATTTGTCTACAGCTGGGAAAGAAAGAAACCAACCAAACCAACCAAACCAAAAAATTCCCAAATATTTTAAACTACAAACTCTGAGTAAAAAGGAAGCTGATGATTGCATGAGCAGCTGAAATCTGCTACTACGAAACTGCTGCAGAGGAGAAACCTCTTCTCCAGGACGGAGGCAGGCAGTCCTGCACTGCTGGGCTTCCTATGGGAACCAGTTCAACTTCCAAAGCCTGTGGAGAGCCGACAGGTTTCTCCTGGATTAATGTGCTTGTTGACTCACAAGGAAGGCCCCAGAAGGAGCAGCAGGAGTGTTTGGTAGTAGCCAGGCTCAAAGAGGGGTGCTCTGACTCCTGTCATCAGTGGAAAGTGAGGAAGCTCTTAGAATCACAGCATGATTTGGGTTGAAAAGGACCTTAAAGTTCATCTCATTCCAGCCCCGCTGCCATGGGCAGGAACACCTTCCACCAGACCAGGCTGCTCAAAGCCCCCATCCAACCTGGCCTTGAACACTTCCAGGGATGGGGAATCCACAGCTGCCCTGGGAAACCTGTTCCAGTGCCTCACCCCCCTCACAGTAAAGAATTCTTCCTAATCTCTAATCCAAACCTACCCTCTGTCAGTTTAAAGCCATTACCCCTTGTTTTATCACTACATGCCCTTGCAAAAAGTCCCTCTCCGCATTTCCTGTAGTCCCCTTTAGTTTCTGGAAGGCTGCAGTAAGGTCTCCCCAGAGACTTCTCCAGACTGAACAACCCCAACTCAAGAGTTTCAGCCTTTCCTCATAGGAGAGGTTCTCCATCCCTCTGATCATCTTCACGGCGCTCCTCTGGACTCACTCCAGCAGGTTGATGTCCTTTTTATGCTCAGAACCCCAGAGCTGGATGCAGCACTCCAGGTGGAGTCTCACCAGAGCAGAGCAGAGCAGAATGGAGGGGGAGAATCCCCTCCCTTACCCTGCTGGCCACAGTATCTTGTTACTCTTCCACAAAAGTGTTGCCCTCTGGAGGAGCGATTCACTGGGAAAGGAGGGGCAGAGAATTACCAGGACTTCAGTTCCCTCCCTCACCAATTCCACTTGTTATGGCATCTTTGCTTGTGGTATCAGGATGTGAAGACCCCATTTCACTACTGCTGATAGCAGCATATAATGGAGCTGCCTGAGTAGCTGTGGCTTCCTTCCATCCAGCCCTGACTTAAAATGGTTTTAGGGTTTCCCTGGAAAGTCCACATACCACAATGAGACAGCTGGGTACTGGTGATTTGCAAATGAACTTGGGTTCAGGGGCAGTAAATGCACTAATAAAGTACATATTTACAGTTAGCAAATAGTGAAAGGGGTATCTTCACTGCAATAAATATGAATTAGTAATGAGGAAATACGGGCAAGCAATGAGAGAAACAAAGGTCCTAAGGAGGAAAAAAAAGGAATACAGGGCAAGTAAGAGTGTTTGGTCAAATCCAGATCAGAAGGAACGTGCTGTTTTCCCAATGAAAGTGCAGTTTGTCTGCAGTAGCACAGGGTGGGCAGGACCCCGAGGTGAGCTGCCCCCGCCCCAGGAAAGCCAGCAAGCAGCTGTGGCTCCTGTTCCTTCAAACCAACAGGAATGGATAATTTGCACTTGGGAGTTTTCAGCTAACCACACAGAAAGATCTCTGAACTGCTAATATAGTGTGGGGAGTATTAATAAGCCTTGCTACTCAGGAAAGCTCTGGGGGTCTGGGAAGAAGCCGTGGAAACAGGATGACCTAATTCCAGTCCCACTGGCTTGCTTTCAGTGCCAACAGAACGAAGATTCGATATGAGGCAAGTGCTAAAAAAGAAGCAAGAAAATATCATCATTGCTAATTAAATAGTGGAAACTGATAGGGAATGGTGTAAAAAATGGATTGTGTTGAGCTAAGCATATTTTCAAGCTCAGCTGATAAATGTAGAAGTTGCAATAATACTTGGGCTACTGGAGAGGTGTTTTCAGTGTCCCAGGGTGCAAGCATTGTCTATTAAACCAGAGCAATTCACATTCAGTGCATTCATCGTTAATCAACATTAACCCCAAGCAGCAAATCATTAGTGACACTTTTAGTGGACAGCAGGGCCTGAAATGAGTACTGATACATCTATTAATATCTTTATTAATGGCTAGTCAACATGCACAAGGGTAACTATGTCCTTTGCAGCCTGTATTACAAGTGGAAAAGACAGACAGTGAGAAGAACGTGGCTCTGCAGCCCAGCAGCCTGCCACAGATCAGGCTCCAGATCAGGCCCTGATAAACCTGGGCCACTTGGGTATGGGAAAAAAACAGCCAGAAAAGCAGGGATTTGTATGGTTGAGGGATATAAAACAGACAAGTCAATGTTACCTTTTCCTACCATCTTTTAGGATAATTAGGTGAAACCAGACTCCAAGCAGTTTCAATCTTTCGTGTGTTTCATTGCTATCTGTTGATCGCTTTGTCTGGTGCAGCACAAGTCAGAGGTGGGGACTTCTCACAGAGGGAGAAGTTTTCTTGCAGCCCTGTGTCTGTGTGGCTGCACGATGCCAACCCTTCTGCAGGTGTTCCACTGACACATGAGCAGTACAAACATTTGTCCCTGTAATCTTGTACTGGATAGCCCCATTTCCTGCTGGAAGTTAATAGCGCAATGCATAATGCTCTGCAGAGGAAAACCTGCACCTGCCTGATGTACTGGAGGGGCAAGCTGAGAGAGAAACTCCTGGAAAAGCATTTAAAATGTCATTTCGGGTAACTACTCTGCATGCATCCTTCAGAAGCTACATTAAGCCCACATGTGCCATTCCTGAAGCACTGCAGCTGACTGGTCCAGCTGCCTGCTTTTTATTTAACACGAAAGCCATATTTGCCTCGCATACAAAGACAAAAGCCCCTTTCAGCCCACTTTGCTGCTAAGGCAGGTTGTGATTCTTCTCTTTGCAGTTTCTCTCCACTGTTCCCCCACCCCTTGTGCTGCTCAGCCTGTGCTCCGATGAGCAGGCAGCTGGAGGCATCCACGCCAGCAGCACCGTGCCGGGGGGCAGCAAAAGCCTCACCAGTGCTAAATGATGACCAGACAAGGAGATGGGAAAGAGCCCAATATTGGGGTAAATGTGATTATAACATCATTGCATCCTTCTCTGAGGAGCTGCTCAGAGCACCGTGCTGAGACCACTTCTTGTTAGTCTGATCTTTAATGTTTTCAAATTCATGAACACAAGCAGCTCTTTGGAAACTAGTCATGGGGGCATCCGGTTCTGTACGGCAAGAGTGAGGAAGGATGGCATATACAGATATTTTGGCAATCTGTTCTCATATATTTCCGTGGTGGCATTTGCACTCTTCGAGAATTAATAAACTAATTCATTAAAGAGTCGTGCTGTTGTTCACTAAGTTTGTTATCAGCTCATCTATGAAAAGTAGCAGCAGCTTGAGGATTTTGCTCCAAACACTTGGATTTTGCTTAAGGTGGTTCTTGATTACTTTCAACAAACTGAACTGATTTAAGTTCTCTTCCCATGAAAAGTATGATGGGGGAGCTGATTTATTCAGTCAGAGAATTCATCATTGCATAAACAGAGGAAGAGGCTGAATTAGCATTAGTGAAAGATCTATGAATGTTCCTGGAGAAATCTTATTACTTTAACTCAGAGAATTGACTCTGGGGCTTGGCTTATTCTCCTTTGCTCTGTAAGAGTTTCCAAGGGACTGCTCTGTGACGAATAATATCTCAGTTGTTCTTCTTTTCCTAAATAAATCTAATTATGCTTTTTCCACGCAGGAAATGGAATCAGATTATAGGTATCACTCATTCATCCTTTTATAACTCCTGTAATACTAGCAAGACAATGTCCTGCTGGTGAAGAAAGCTGTGTGCTTGGCCCGGGGCAGTTGGTAGAAGATGGAAGCATCTGATCAAATTACTCAGCTTCTCAAAGAAATCGTGTTTAGGGGATGTTGATGATTATAATTTCCTTACCTTGTTCTGCCCAGGTTGTTCCTAGCCATGGAAAATCACCACGGCAGAGGAGTAATGCTGGACAGGGGGATATGGGTAGTGGTGAGCACGAGGATGTCGCCAAGGCAGCCGGCTGGGATAACCCACCAAAGCAAGTGCTTGGTAGTCTCATACATATCTTGGATTCTTCTACAGGGCTTAAAGCATGTCATCACATACATCTTGAATTATATATGAACAGCTGATTGGACACAGCATATCTGTGTAACCACAGCATTATCCACCCGCCAACGGGCTGCCGGCTCCGCCAGATGGGAAATGTCTGCTCCTGCACAGCCCAGCTGCGGTCTGTCTTCCTCCTGTGTCAGAGATCCCAGCTGCTCCCACGCTGGGGTGGCCTCCATCCCAGCAGAGGTGCTATAGAAGGGGGAAAAGCTCAGGTATGAGCATCCCACAGGGATAAAAGTGTTTCCACCTCTCTGTCCTGCCCGGATCAGCTTCCCCTGGTGTTTAGTACCACACTGGCCTTGGGGGACAGGTGGCACCCCCAGAGCATCAGGGAGCTACAGCATGGTAGGTCTTGGACTACAGTGGTCACAGGTAGCTGGCAAGGATGGTTCCTGACTCCCCCATTGAGGGGGCCTGGCTGAGGCCTGCTGAGAAGCTGCTGCTTGTGCTTTCATGCAGCTGTTGTAGTAGAAAGGGGAGAGGGCTGGACCACCAGCATGGTGAATTGGTAGCAGGGTGGGTGCAACCACACCTGTGCTCAGTGCTGGGTGAGCAGTGATGGTCCCCTCCATCCCTTGGGTGGGTGGGGTCAGGACTCCTGTCCCCAACACCTGCATTGGCATTTGGGCAGGTGTGACCCTTTCACCCCAGGCACTCTGCAGCCTGTGTGCCACAGTGCCATCCACCACAGTCAACTGGGAGCAGCGGGCTCTGCGCTCCGGCTGGAGCGCACACTCTCGGGAAATAAATCATCACTGGCTGAGAGTTGAGCCAGGTGTCTTTAGAAGTGGGTTTGTGGAGAAGCAAGGCAGAGGTGGACTCATGGAAGGGGGATTCTGGGCAACAAATCTGGTCACAGTCCAAGCCCCTCTCCCCACCTGTCTGCAGTGGACACAGTCAAAAAACACCAAATCTCCTAGATCTCCTAGAGATGTCCTCTACCTTTATTCCTTGAAGAGCTGCTCGCAAGTCCATAAAGTATGTGCAGGACTGGGGCTGCCCAACCTACCTGCAGGGATGGTGCCTTCAGCTGTGCAGCCTGAGTCCAGCTCCATGTGTGCTCAGACAGAGCACTTTTTCAGCAGACAGGCTCAGCAACCCCTTCCCAAGCAGGGGGCTCTTACTTGCTAGTCCCCAGCCCTGGGGAACTGACCCGGTCTGACCCCAGTTCTCTGTTTATTTCAAGTTTTATAGCTTTAGAAAAATTCCTGTCTGATGATCTAGATCTACTTACACCCCACTGCTGTGTAGTAACATTCCACCAGTGCTAAGCAATATTTCATTCAGGGACTACATTTGCTGTCTGAGTTCAGAAGCTCTTCATCATTGTAGGAGCAGATCTCTCAAAATCTCTCTCAAATATTTATCTATTGCATCATGTCCAGAAAATTACAATCTGGACCTCTTTTTGGACTAGAGAACTTTGAAAACCCTGCCTCTTTCCCTGGGCCTCTTCTCCACGTAGGGCTAAACTCTCTATCCATATCCCTGGGAGCTGTGGAAAGTCTGGATAATGGTGGTGACGGTAAAGAGTTATGGCTTTGTAAACAAGGACATGCAGGGAAACCAGTTAAAGGTAGTTCTATAAATCTGCTAGGAAAAGGGCGGGATTGGGGTCCTGGGGCATTCCCGAGCCAGCTGCTGTGGTTGTTCCCATCTCTGACTGGTTATGCAGGTACTTTGATGTCTGACCTCAGTCTCTGCTGGACAAATGTCTACGGCACTGGGCTAAGAAGGATTTTTCCCATCTTTAGTAGAATGGGAAAGAATGAAAAGTCTGGGACTGATAACTTTGGCAAGAAGATTGGATAGAGCACGGGTTGTGGTAGCTTGAGCTTCAGAGTTTATGAGATGCAGGAAACCTTACAGAAGACCAAGATTGACTTATGGTATATGATAGTTTCTCTTCTGCCTGACTAGACAGTTCTCCCTTTCCCTCTGAACTGCCATGCTGCAGCTGCTGCCAGATAAAGCAGGCCTCATGTTTCAGTCAACCTGATAACTCCCTCCCCTCTTCTGCTAATCATTTTCCACAGCCCTCCTACCACTTTCCCTATCAGCATTACCAAGAAAGACAAGCTGAACAATCTGAACGGACTGCACACTCACTCAACCAACCCAGAAAAAAGCTCAACAAAAGAATGAGAGAGTCCCCTAGAGGGACAGACCCTGAGAGATCCCCAAGCTTAGGGTGAGGCTTCCCAGGATGCTTTTGTTTCTCTCATGCAAATGTCCCCAGTTCTGTTTCCCTGACGGCCCCGTGGACTCCCCTGCCCCTTTTTCCCTTATATGCCAAGGCCCCACCTATGTCCTGCCCCCTAGCCCCCAGCCCATTGGTCCCCAATGCTGTCCCCCGCTCCCGTATACAACCCTAAGTTTCCCATTGTTCTGGCCTTTCGTCACTGGGTCCTCCACATGTGAAGTACTGGAATAAACTTACTGCTGGAATCCCACATGGAAGCCCTTCCCCTCTCTTTGCTGCCGGTGTGTTGGAGAAGCCAGCCGGTGTGAATGCTAAACCCCAGCATGGCACCCGACAGCCATTCCCTGGCTGCTGGTCCTCCCCCACCTCTGCCATCCTGGCTCCTCAGTGAGCTGGTACCAATGAAGTCTGAACTTCTGCAGTTTCCTGCCTTAAGGGAAAATGTCTTTCTCCACAACCAGCTCTGACACCTCTTGTCAGCAGCAGTTTCAAATTCACCAGGGAATACCAATAAAAATATCCTACACCTAAACTGCAGCCCTGTTTCAAGAGGTCTGGTGCAGGGACAAGTCCCTGGGGATGGAGCTGTGGCTGGAGGAGGGCAGTGTGTGCCCCCGTGGGGTGGCTGCGAGGCTGCTGCTCCCACAGCCTCCCTGCAGGAATGCAGGCAGGCACATCCTCCTGCGCTGCCTGGACTCTGGCCGAGGCGGGCTGCCAGCTGGTTCCGCAGTGTCTCTCAGCTGAAAGGGCCTGAGGAGACCACAGAGGATCTCTGTGGCCTGTGCCTGAAAGCTTTTTCTCTATCTGATGTTGCGTCCTAATAGAATTTGACTGGTCAATACTAGCTAGTGTGCATGGGGTGAGAGCATTTTTAAATGGGTGTTGAAAACTCTTTCGTGGAGAATTTCCAGCCTGCTTATTGCTCCAGGTGGGAGAAGCCTGGAGGAAAGCCACATGTATGCAACAGTCTAGACATGTTTGATTTCTTTTTGGAATTAAAGAACAGAAGTCCCATAATACCCTCTTTTTTTTTAGCATTCATACAAGTAGCCAATATAAACAATTCTCTCACTGCCCTGAAATCTGGAGTCACTCACAGGATGAAGCAGTGACCTACTGAACCTCTGGGAAGAGTAATATTAGCCTCTGTCTGGTGTGCTGCCGCCTTGGCCCGGTGCACAGCCCCGCTGCCCGAGGCCCAGCGCAGGCGCTCCAGTGCTGCCTCTGGGGTGCTGCTCCCATCCAAGGAGAGGAGATGCACAACAAGGACACTGAACTCAAGGACCCCCCATGCTTAGGCACAAAACAAACCCTCTGCCTCTCAGATACAGCAGGTTCCCCTGCTTTGCTTCAATTCACTTGGAGGGCTAAGCTACTGAGGCCTTGTTCTGGGATCTGGAACTGGCATTAAATCCCATGTGTTGAACACAGAACATTTCTCCATCACACCTGAGAGCTGCTGCTCATGATGGATTTTGAAGTGCCTACAGACACATGTTCATGGCACCAAGCTTCCAGGCTGACTCATAGGCAGATGACTGCTACTTAAACTGGGGTCACTTCTGAGGTTGCCAGTGCCCTCTCTGCAGATTGGCTTTTATGCACAAGTGATGGAGTTTCTTGTCACAACATGGAATGTTAGGATAAGTGTCGAGGAGGCTGGATAATCATTGCACTTGCAATCAAGCAAGGATGAGGGCTGCTTGTTCTCCTCGAGCTGGTGGTGGTGCTGCTCCTTTGGGCTTCCCTAAGCATTCTGTCTACAATAGTTTTGCCTGGAGTTCTGATGCTGTCACTTCTCCAGCTTGTTTTATACAAATGGATTTTTCTTTTCTGGGTTTTCTGTGCCTTTAACTTTGGTTCTGCCTACACACTCATGGTTGGAAGTGCATTGAAGAGGCACATAACAAAGAACAATGTGAAGCAGCTGCCCATATATCCCGCTCAGTTTCAAATGCAGTGGAGGAGATGATAGCTGCCCAGGTTGGACTCCTGAGCATGGAAATGGTTCAAAAATTGACAAAATCATATTGAGTGAAAAGATCTACTCAGGAGTCAGCCTCTCTGACAGCACAACAGCCAAGAATGGGGTGTCCATATTTTCTCTGTAGTGGTAGGATGAGTGTCAGGGATGTAAGAAATTATTAAATGTGATGAAGGGATTGTTGCCTTTCAGCTAAACTCTTGTCCTTGCCTTTTAGGATTTCAGGATAAAGAACTGGCATTTGGATCTAGTCAGGACTTAGAGAAGCAGACAAGCTGATAACGTTTCAAGGCTTCAAGCCCTCTGGATTCATTTTGGTTTAATCCCTGTGTAGTTAATTGTACTTCCCAAAGCTGTTTTGCAGGCTCTTATTGCAGTTTTGTTCTTCTTCATGTCCCACCCCAGGTATACGAGGGGCTGGTCCTGGTAGGTAACTTTGCAAAGGTGCTACATCCCACCACAAGCTTCTCGGTTGATTGACTCCCCTATGCCCCATGAGCTTAGGAAGGCAACTTGGGGTCCCCTAGACCAAAGGTGCAACCCCAAAAATAGCAGTTGCTGCAGTTATCATGGCTGAAAATGCCTTGGGTATCTCTTTCTGTGCTTCGTTTCCTGCCTTGCCCTGGCAAAGCTCCCCGTTTCCATGGTGATGATTTATTCCTCCAAACAGTTTCTATTCAAGAACAATATCATGGGTTCTTCTCTGTTGTTGGTTTAATTAAAAATAACCTACTCTTCTCCTGGCATGAGTCATGGCTGAAGCAGTTGGAGTTGGACACTGACCTCCAACTTCTCTCATCTGCCCTTGCTCCCACCCAGAGATGAGCTTTCTGCCTTCTGCCACTCAGTGTAACCCTTAAGGACTGTCCTACTGCTCCTGACCTGTCCTACTGAGAAATCTCAAACGAGTGAAGCTAAAAGGAAAACACAGAGAGGAGGAAAGGAGAGAGCAGCTGAACTCTTGCGGAACAGCACCACACAGTCCCACGTCTGTCCAGGAGTGAAGAGGAGCATGACACGCTGTGCAGCTCTGCTCTTGAGCTTTCCCTTCCATGAGCCAGGAGGCTTGTGATAAATAGGAAGCCTTGTGAGAACAGCATGGCCCGTGATGAAATGGCCTGAAGTGCATCACTCATCATCACAGCCTGGATTTTAAATGGGCTGCCAAAGAGGGAGCCTTTCCCCTCCTCCCCAGTCCTTGCCTTCCAAAGCAGATATTTTTTTTACTACGAGTGGAACAAGGACTTGTAGCCTGAAAACTGGAAACAAAAATGAAAGAAAATTAAAAGGCTGACCTGCATATTTGGTAAATCTTAAAGTGTCCATTTTACTGCATAAAAGTCTGAATAGGCAGCCTGGTCTCCATACAACAGGTGCCATTTGGTGTTCCTTGGGACACTTCCTTCTTGCTTTGCATAATGAAAGAGACAGAGCATCTGGTTTCTCTACTTCATTTTAAATGCCAGTGCTTATTTTGTTAATACATTTACATTCCAGTTTTCTTCATATGTAATAAAAACGAAATGCTTTGAGGTTCTTCTACATAGAAGCACATTAACACGCTTGATTTTTAGGCACCAGTAGCAGACGTACTCAGAGCCTGGAGTCCAGCCATGGAGTGAGGAGAGCGGACTTTGGGGAATTAAATTCCCGTCTATGAAAGCAGTTCCTGAATTAATTAAGAAATTTTCTGAGTTGTTCCACTAAATGCAGCCAGCACTGGCTTATGCTGGGAGGTGGATGAAAATCTGTCCACAAAAAAGTACGGAATATAACCTTCCAAATGGTTTTTGCTCTGGCGCACAGAACAGCACCCCAGGAATGCCAGGTTGCTGGCTGATCCAGAAGGGCGGGTACCAGGTACATTTCCTTCTGCAATACTCAGGCTGCGAAATCTTTTAAAGCAGTTGCAGCACCTTTCAAACACGTGGTGAAACTCATCCTTATAAGGTGGGAAAGCTCCGTGTTCTGCTGTTAGAAGATAGGAATGCGAGCTCAGCAAGGATTGCTTCACATGAGCCCTTTATCTGAGAAACTAGCGATAATACTGAAGAAGTTCACGTGACACAAGAAGAATTTCTCCCTTATCTAAAGGAAGCCAGAGATGTCAAGTCAGAGGTACAACACACAGGATGAGTTATGAGTAGGAAATGATGTAAAGGGGCCAGGCAGTTTGGAAATCTGCCTGATTGTGTCCTATTTTGTGCCTTGGAGGATTATACTGACATCAATACAATATTGATTTTAAAAATCACTGACTGAAAGCTTGAATCTGTCGGCTGTGTGACAAAATGACAAAATCCAAAGTCCTTAGGACCCTCAAGTGTTCCATCTCTACTTTTGACCTCTCTTTGACATTGAACTGGGAGAAAGCGAGGGAGTATTTTGAGAAAAGCCTTTCAATCTATCAGTTATCTGTAATTTCCCTCATGAAATTTTTCCTGAAAGTAGCAGCTTCTATGCCTCTGAAAGTACAGTGGGGGAAGATGCTGTGCTATCAAAACAGTTCATTTGCCTCTTACCAGACACCCACAAAGTTTGCCCAGAAGAGATTTTTCAATCATTAAAACCTTTGTTTTAAGATGGCTTGTCTCCTTTAAAAGCAAAGAGGAAAATGCTACTTCTTGGTATAGAATATAGGCATGCCAAGTGTTAAATTCCAGCCATTTCCTCCATACCCTTTCCAAAGCCTGGCTTTGGAAAAGAAACATCTTGTCCCATTGTAAGAAGCCTGTGTGGTCCTCATTTTCTCCTGACGTGTCACTTTAGGTAGTGTGTCTCTGCATGCTCCCTGGTTAATCTTGCCATCAAAACCCTCTTGCTTCTATCCCTCATGCCACTGTTTCTGCCTATTTCGTGGTTTACCTCTTTACAGCCTCTCCTTCCCCATGTTTCCTTTTGCCTGGTCTCAGTGCTTGGCTGAAATGCTGCTTTTCAGCACAGTGTGATGGAAAGCCTGACATCAATCACCCCTTGTCTAGTCCATGGACTCCAGAAAAAGCAGTTATAAGACACAGGACTCCTGGTGAAACCAGAGGGCTGTGAGGGAAGGACCACATGCTCACCTGGACCCCAGGAAGCATGGACCCAACACACTTTTTGTTTGGCCAGGATATCTCCAAAGCAAAACCCAGGTACCACAAGAAGAGGTCACCAGCAGAACTGTAGTTGCAGTGCTGTGAGGCCATGCTATGTCATTCAGACATGTTTTTTTAAAGAGAAGCCTCATCCTTCATGAGGAGCTCAGATGAGAATTTTTTAAAGAATAGCCCTGGGTTATCTTTATCAAAGACAATGTGGCCACTAGAAGTAGCAGGCTCAGTATGATTTACTTTTTTCCAGGACAATGGCCATTGTTTTGGTGGAGCTAAGGACAGTTTGGGCTCTTACCAGCCTCCATTTTCATATAAACCAGGGCAAAAAGCAAAACAGAACATGACTCCTCAGCTGGGCAGAGCTGCAGTGGTTTCTCTATTGCTGGTGTAACTAAAATGTGGTAAAAACACAACCCAGTCTCTCAAGCCAGCAGATAGGATAAAAAGAGAGTGTTAGTGAAATCCTGCTTTTTTTGGCCTGAGTAGCCTGATGAAAACTGGCCCTGCTCTGAGCTGGCAGCTAGACCAGCTGTCCTCCCAGGGCCCCTTCCAAACTCGATTTCCCAATGGTACTCAAGAATGACAGACTTCTACCGGCCTGCACAAAAATTTGACTTGAACTTCCACAGACAGTAAACCAGAGTGAGATTCAAGATCCTAATTCCATTTTGAATTACAAGCCCAGGACTCAGTATGATTTTCTGGTTTTGTTTTTCATCAAGCCTAGGGTATCCCCTGGTGGGGGGCTCCCCAGCAGCCAAACCCCTGGCCTTGTGGTTCAGGGAGTGCCTCCTACCCAGCAGTCCCTGCATGGGCATGTCCTCCTTGAGGGCTACCCTGCAGTAGTAGTTCTTTCCAAGACTCCCATTGGAGCTGGAAGGAGTGAGAGATGTGTCTGCAGCTATACATTAAAATGCAAGGCCTGAATTTTTCTCAGTGGGACTACACGTAGAATGAATGCTGTTTCTGCTCTTCCAGGGAAGCTGGAAGGCAGATACTGGCCCTGTTCTTTAGAGCATCCATCCCAGGCTTATCTGAAAATAGAGACCTACACTGGGACCAGGCTGGTCTGAATGTGCCTAATAAAAGGGGATGGTACCAATGTGAAAGGGTGCTCACATGTGCAGCTCTGGGCTGTGCTCAGGGGAAACACTGGCATCAGCAGTAACCATGGGGGGCTGGAGGTCTCTGGCTTGTGCAGGCAGAGACCAGGGGGAAACAGAAATGCTGTCAGGAAGGATGAGTTTGCTCCAAGGAGATTGGTATTTCTGCTGAACCACACTGGAGAACAGTGGCAGGAATTTTTCACTCATTTGCACCCATCTCTAATTTCTTCCACCAACGCTCCGGCAGAACTGAAGCCTATTGATGTTTAAAAAGCTCTTGGAGCTGGTTTTTTCTCTCAGGGTGTTTTAGATGTATGCAATACATTGTAACTATGCTCCCAGAAACCTGTTGGATGGGCTAGATTTTGTAAATATGAATGTTCAGTCACAGATAAATGAACAAAGCAGATAAGCAGGTACAAGAGAAAATATTGCTGTAAATCCAAGGTGTGCGTCTTCCGTAGCTTTATTTGGGAATCAGGAAGAAACCAGCACTCAATCCTGTTCAAGGTAATGGTAGTTTTGGTATTGGGCATACACAATTTGGGCTGGGCCCAGACCCTCTTTCTCCCTCCTTTTTTAATTGCTCTTGCCATAATTACCACTATTGTTGTATGTAGTTGGCTTTTTCCCCTTGTGTGCAAAAGCTATGATGCAAATGGGAATCACTCCCAAAGAGCGCCCAAGGGCTGAGATGCAACTGCCCTGAGATGGGTCATGCTGCATAATAGTAAGAGTCAGAGGACTCATTCCAAACCAGATGGCATTGGCAAACATGTTGTGCCATCACTGTGCTCCAAAAGAAGTACCAGAGCCATGAGCCTTGGTCATGGCCCCAAAAAAATCTGTGCCGCTGGGCTGGGACTCACCTCTCCTCTGTGGTGGTCATACAGGAGGAGTTGGACTTTTTCCTACCAGAGCTGATTGAAAGTCCTGGGCAAACAAGGAAACTGGCCCTGGACAGGAAACTCAGCAACTGCACAGTGCTAACAAATTTCCAGATACTATAAGCCACAAAAGCATGGAGAAAATGGGGAGCCTTGTGCTCTCCACTTTGTTTTTCATGTGTAGGGATCTCAGGTGCCAGTCACAAAGAGACCAGACGTCTGCAGACAACCCTGTGATATTTACATTTATTTTTAGCTAAGGCAATGTAATTTGTGGCTAATGTGATGGTTTAAAAAAAACAGAATCAGAAAGGAGTGAAGTTACTTGTGTCTTTCAGCAAGACCCACACAGCCTGTTGCAGCAGCTCTACAGCCCCAGCCTAAGCCCCTGGGCAGAAGGCATGTGCATGGAGTGACACAATGCTGTGAGCTCTGCTCAGCTTTACTATTAGCAGACACTATTCGAGCATGTTATAAAGTGGTATTCCAGTAACCTTAGGCTCATACACTCTATGCTTTCCTCTCACTGAAGTGAGAGTGCTATGGTGCTAAACTGAACTCAGCACAAGGGAGACCTGGGTACTTTCAAAGTCCAAAATGGAGCCTTACTTGAGTCAGGTGATGAAGAAGTACTTATATTTATTTTCTACAATGTCAGTTGTGTACTTTTTGCACTGTCTGTCCTTCAAAGAATGACAGTTTAGGGATTCAGGGAGATGAAGGGGGATGTTTGGGTACTTCTTCTGCCGTAGCAGAAAATCATCCTTGAATAAAGATCCTAGAAACATTATTAACCCCAAAGCAGTATTATTATACTCAGAAATTATGAGTATGTAGAACAGAGTCTATGCACACATACAATGAAAATTACTTCCAAATTTTGTCTTCTGTCCTGTCACAAGACACCTCAACAAGGTGCTGTCAGGACAGGACTTAACTGTAACTTTTCAACAAACCCCCTTAATCAACCAAGTTGATATATATTTGTGTAGTGCTAGGGCTGAATTTGGCACTGCCTTGGCAAAGGTTTGCAAAAGTGTAATTTGCATGTAAGTTCCCTCGTGTTCTTTGTCAAATATTCACACCTTTTTGGTTTTGATTTGCATTATTCTTCAGGGTACCATATACTCGAGGTACCTGAGATGCACTTAGATATGCTTGGATCTGAAAGAAACAGGAATTAAAATAAGCTTTATTATCTGTGGGTGAAGGTCTATTAGCAGGGAACTAGAAATGTTTATCATAGAGCATATTTCTGGCTCTATACCTGAGATGGCTGTGACCATTAGTACTGTGCATATCAGTAGTTGTAATGATTTGTAGTAGAAAGTAATATATTTCACTGTATTTCCCATATAAATATTGTCAGTCCATTTCACACAATTGGCAGCTCTCTTAATTTTTTCACCTTTTCCCCTTCAGAAAATACTTACCATTCAAAAAGGAGCAAACCACTTTTATACACAGACAGGTAGACTATGCCATGAGGGTTTTTCTTTCATGTGGGTGTTGCTACAAAGGAAGATTATAATCTAGGGCTCTTGCCTGTGGGTTATCTTGCGAATTGTCTAAGTTCATTTATAAAAGCGTAGGATACGGAATGGGACTTCACAAGAAATAACCAGGATATTTCACAAAATCTCAGTATCTTGGCATTTCCAATTCCTAGTCTGCTAGACTCCAGTGCTGTGAACAGTGTGGCCCAGAGATGTCAGGTATCAGAGGGGGTGTTCAGAAGAACAAGACAGGGCCAAAAACTCAGCCCCAGAGCTGCCAAGTCTTATAGTAAGACCAGATCACTTTCTTTTCCTCACAGACTTTTGTTTTCATCACTACTTTTCAAAGTCCTGGCTTATGCAGTACCTGAAAGAGGTTTTTTTCAGCTCAACTTTACAAGGGAGAGTAAAGAGCACCTGTGGCAAGTAAAGAGCAACAGTACAAGGAAGTTTTCTGAGGTTCTTGCTTTGTTAGCTCAGCTTCTCCAGCCATAACCATTTGGGTACAATGTGCATAACCTGCACAGTGATTATGGCAAGATAAAAATCCTTGGTGATTTTTTTCTGCCCTGTGGTCCGTGCACTGCCACCAACAGTGGGAGACCTTGTGCTGCCCCTGACTACAACTCTATTTCCCAATACCTGCAACATCGGATATCGAAGGAATTATTGCAGCAAAAAAAAATACCCTGTGAGACGATGTAATTTTTTTTTTTAAAGTTAGACATGAAGTAATCTAAAGAGTCCAGTGTACTGACCTTGTGGCTCATTCTCATAATCTCTCTTTTCCCCAGATGAGGATGTCCTTACTTCTTGTCCAACAACTTTGAGGCCGTGGTGACTGCTTGGGATCAGCTTCTCAGAGCTGTGGGTATAAGCAAGATATATCAGGTCGCATATCACCAAAATGCTAAGATAGAGGAGACCATAGTAACAAGCATCTGAGCTGGAGAAATGGCCTTCACTGAGTGGAAAAATGCTGGGTGCACAACAGCTACAGGGCTGCTTCTGCAGGTGATATTGGCTCTGTTCTTCCAAATGACAGCTGGTTGACACCTCTCTTTGTAAGGTTCATTCCTCTAGAAGATATGACTGCCATGAGGTAGCATATTGCTGCTTGGGATGGGGAGATAACACTTTAGCCTTTAGCCTTTCTCTGGCAATTTTCATGGAAATGGATTCCAACTCTTCTCTGCAGATTGAAGAAAAGCAGGTGTTTGCCATCCAGTGTGTTTTGAGCCAAGGCTTGTGTGGGACAGATGAGAGAGGGCCAGTGATTCAGTGTCAGAGAAGATGTACTAGGCACATGCCAGGGCTGCAACAACCTCTTCCCAAGTGGATTCAAGTAGGAGAAGGCCCCACTGTGTCAGGCCCAAGGCCAGAACCATTCTGCTTATGATGAGGCTCCTACTTCATTCCCAAAGCTGCCAAGCTCTCCTACAGCACTGCTTTCACTAAATATATAGGGTCAGGGGCCAGGCTGCTGTTGCCATGCAGGCTGCCTCCCAGCCAGTTGAGAATGCTGAAACCCCATCTACTACCACCCTGTGAAGAGGATGGGGTAGGGATGTTCAGGGTATTTTTGGCCAGGAACAGTGATGGTGAGTTTGCTGTTGGCCAGAACACAACAAAAAACCACATCTTCCTTTACATTAACAAGTGGCTCTCCTTCTTCAGCAGTGGAAGACCAAAGGGAGCTGTAAGGGCAGCTTTCACTTTCCAGAGAGGAGAGCATCACTGCTTTCTGCCTGTGTCCTGGAGGGCAATATACAGCAGCACACCTTCATCTAGACAGTTATTTAAACAGCGCACATGTCAAGCAATGATCCCAGCCCCAAATTCCCCACTCAGTGTTTCTTCCTCTTGCATCCGGTTGGGGTTTGGCGCTCCACAGCTTAGGTTCCAAGGGCCTGTGCTCTGGCTCGGGAGGGGGAGCCGGGCGCTGCAGCAGCAGTGGGAGGAGCTGCCCCCGGGAGCCAGCACCGCGCTGGCGGCGGAGCCGGGGACCCTCCGCCGGCGGGACGGCATCGCCCCCGCTGCCGCTCCTTACAAGGCTGAAAGGGTTCCACCTCTCCTGCGGGGGGGCGAGCCGGCCCGCGGGAAGCAGCCTGACCGTAGATGGCTGTGGAAACCTTCAAGCTCCGGCCAGGCGCCGTGGGGCCAGGCACAGCCCAGGGTGGGAAAACCTGGAGGGGGAGTGGCATGGCCCACCAGGGACTCTAGGCTTTTGTCCCTTCACCAAACACCAGCCACCGCTGGGGTCGGGGAGAGACAAAGTGATCAGAGGGGAGTCCAGTCCACCAGTGCTGCCGTGATCCGGCTTGCGAGTGTTATAAATAAAAGTGGGGAATTCGTGCTCAAATATGTAATAATCGAAATATGTACTAAGTTAAGTTGTAACCAGTTTTTTAAGCCGAACCTGTCTGGAGAAAAATTGTAACCTCACCCAGGGAACAAATTTGCATTCCAAAAACGGAGCTACAGAGTACAACGACTAATCAAGAAAGCATTGAGCTGAATACATTTCCGAGAAGACCTCCTCGGCCACACCGATTAGATCATCTCCGAAGATCCCCTCCCAGCTCAGGTGCTAACGGTCGGATCGAGGACCCAGATAAGGAACATCATGGACCATCAGATAACAACCCCTGGTGATGAGGGAACAATCAAGCCCAGGATGTACTTTGTGCACCCCAGTTCCATGAATGGCAGAGTCCATGAATAAGTTGATTAACAAAAATAATACCTCAAATCCGGACTTTACGGGAAAGAAACTATATAAACAAGCTAACGGAGGTAGCTGTCGTGAACGGAGGGAGGTCTGATGCGATAGAGGTCAGATCTGTGTTCACCCAGTTCCAACCCCGGGCTTGGCACTGTCTCCTTTTCGATCGTGGCTTTGTGTGTTCGAACTCTCGGACACAAAAATAAAGTTTTATACTTGTTTTTATCTTCAATTTGGCTTACATACTTATTACATGTGCATCACTCATCCAGGAGACCCAGTCAAGGGCACTGACTGCTGGGCTGGACAGCAGCCACACCAAACCCTGCTGAAAGCTGCCATGTAAAAAGCCTACAGTTTGATTCCCAGGCATCCCACGTGGAAGTGCATCTGTTCTTCCTGGGACAGGAGCACAACTACAGGGAAGGCCTCTGCTTGATGCTTGCCTTGCAAAAAAAAATTTAAATAAATAAATAAATTTTTTTTAAAGTCAGGAAAGAAACATGTACCAATCCACTGGGGTTAATTTGTTGGTCCAACAAAAGACATGAGAGACTGATGTCTTGACATGTGGACTTCAGGCTTAATGTGAGGTCTGCTCCACCACTCTATATTATTTATTACTCCTCAGCCACTTCATCTCCCTCTCTGCTATTGAAGAAATAGCTTAGGCTTTCTCAAAGAAAAAAAAAAAAAGAATTAAAAAGGAGAATATATAAATGGAGAGCAGGATGCCCTGGAAAGAGCTAGGGATGGGAGAGACCTGTTTATGAGATAAACTCTAAATGGTAAAGATGACCCCTGGCCCTGACTGCTGGGCTACAGCCACAGGGAGCACAGGTGGAACATGCACACAGGCAGCAGCCCAGCCTGAATGAGGGGGTGGCTGGGCTGCCCCGAGAGCCTCCTTCCCTTGGTCTCAAAGTGCCACTGTCTGCATTTCTTGCATGCCTCTTTACTTGCTATGTATCAAAGCTAATTTTATGAGAGGCTTGGAGGGAAGGCACAAGCAGGTAGTCATGGCTCAGACAGTCAAAGCACTGCAGGGGAGCCCAGGGCTCGCACAGCTGGTTTGAAGCCTCTTCTTAGAGAAGAGATTAAAGGAAGCTGGGGAGAGCAGCTTACCTAGTTTGCCTGCTGAGCGACTGCCCCTGCTGTGTGCTGTTGGTGCTGCCCAGAGGCATCATCCTTGCTTGTCTTACAGCACTGGACATACTGCTCCACAAGTGTCACCTTCCTCAAAATGGAGCCACTGCAAATGTAAAGGTATGAGGTTCTCTGCTGCTTTCTGATAATAAGAATAATAAGAGGCTTTCTGATACAGGAGGTAACTTTGCACTGTGCAGTTTGATTTCCAGTAGCTGTGCAGAGTTGTTCCCACTGTGCAGAGAAGAAACAGCCAGGAAAGTGAGCTAGTTAGGAGACAAGAATAATGAACACAAGATGATCTTCTGTACAAAGGCATGCATAACCCATACCTGCTTCTAAGCAGCAGTCTTTGCTTGCGGAGTGCAGAAGCTTAACCTGTTCTGCACAGACAGGCAGGCTGCCAACCACCCAGGTGCTCCCTGAACCCTCCAGAGAAGTGGGGTGAAGGGATTTCTTCAAGCAAAGCCCGTAGCCATACCTCTTTGTACAATGGACGGCTTTAGGCTCCAAGAAGTGTATTCTGGGAAGGCAAGCTAATGGAGCAGTGACTTTAGGCTCAGCGTGTGGGTCCTGCTCCAATTCTGAGAGAAGTCTGAATTTGGATCCCAGCCTCACTGACTCAGTATCATGTTCCCCACTCACTGCTGGACCGCTGCGTGCTGAGAACAAGCTGACATGCCTGGAACGCTCTTGGTATGTTTTTCAGCTGTATGAATTTACTTTTCTAAAGGGAGTGAACTCTTACTCCACACCACGTGTGCTGTGTCACCTCTGCTGCTGGTGGAGGCAGGTGGCTTGGCATTGCACAGAAGAAACTGAAAATCTCAGGTGTTTCTCCCAGGTCTCCCAGGGCAGCCTTAGGAGCACTAGATGGTACTACAGGAGCTTTGTTAGCATCCTGAAGACCACAGATAACAGGTAAGAATCAACCAACTCCCTTCACACTCAGTTTTAGTTTAGAGCATTTTAGAGCATTCATCTCCTGTTGGTGCACTATGATGAGGACAGGCCTCTCTAGAGTCACATGGATCTGCATTTTCTTATCCCTTTATGAACTGTCATTGTGACTCCATACCCAAGCATGGATTGTGACTATAATTTGCAGTTTGATGACACTGTGACCCATCTAACTGCTGAAATAAACAGTTGATGTTAAAAGCATGAGGAGATGGAGAGGCCATGAGAGGTGCATTTAAAAGCCAAAACCAGGACTGAAGCATCTCCTGTCAGCATTTGGAGTACTGATGGTGGGTTTTGACGGTAGCTGTAACACAGAACTGCCACTTTATGAGGCAGCTGGAAGTGGATTTAAAGCAGTTTTTGTCTGTGTAAGTGTATATAAATTGTTTTTTCCCACAGCCCCTTTCACCTTACTCACTTCTCTCAGCTGAGTGAAGTTCCTGCAGCAGTTCTGCTGCAGTATGCTTTACACCTGGGTGTCTGATGAGACTGTCTAGGTCAGGTTCCATATGTCTGATTTTACATTTTTATGTCCCTACAGTTGTAAATACTTTTCTTCAATCATTAGTCTCTTTACAATCATGTTGCTTCATGGTACTGTCTTACCCTCTGAAGATGACGGTATTGCACAGTATGAAACCCGGTTGGAGGCGATCACACAAGGTGACAAAGGGTTCATTTTCCAAGCTCTTGGTGGGGTTGACGGTCCCTAAAGTTCAGCCTTTCTTATAACTGTCCTACTTGTTCTTTAACATCTCCAGCAGTGGAAATTCAGCAGCTTCCTTTGGTGGTCTCCTCAAGTGCTTTGCTATCCTGACCGTTTGCAGATTCCCCAGTGGCCAGGGCAAATGGTGTAATGTGTTACTTCTTGCAGTAAACTTTTATGTATTTGAGGACTGGTACTGTGTCTCACTTAAATTTTTTCTTCCCTAGACTAAACAAAGCCTCCTTCTTCCAGTTTCCTCTCAAAGGTCAGGTTTTCTAGACCTCAGAGCCTTCTTGTTACTTCTCCTTTGGACTCTCTCCAGCTGATGTGTATCTGTCTTAAAAACTGGCACCCAGAGCCAGACACAGGACTCCATCCACAGCCTTACAAATGCTGAGGGGGACAGAAGGCTTGCTTCTCATGTTTTACAAATGACACTGCTTTGTGCATGCACTTCTGGACATGGATTTCCTGGGGAAAGGCCTGAGAGAGCTGCAGCTCGGGCATTACCATCTGCCTGCATAGCATTCATACCTTGCCATGCCGCTGCAATTTCACAGCATTCCCTGGCTGCTGACAGTACAGTCTGCTCCAGATCTGTTGATGTGTGCTTGCCCGTGTTTGCTCTGCATATAGAACTGACATAGCCTCAACTCTCACATCATGTGCTTCCCCAGAACGAATTAAAGACTGCAGTACATGCCTGGCCTGCTTGTATTGCATTTTTACATTGTATCAAATTTCTACCATCAATCACCCTCCATGGTTTCCCCTACAGGATTATCCCAGGCCTGCATCATTCATGGAGCAAAAATTATGAGCAAGTGAACTTCATGCATCATCAGGTCTTTCACCAGCTCTCTGCAACCTGTCAGGGATGGAGCGGCTGTGTGACCACAGCACTGAGCTCTCTGGCAATGCATTTCCATGGCAGAATCCTACAGATCTTCCCCCAGGAATGCTTCTTTTGTGCAAAACTGTCCCATGGATGGAGCCTGGGGTCTGCAGACAGCTACAGACCACTGCAGCAGCATGCAAAATCTTGAGCAAGCACCCTCAAAGTGCTTTGCTCTAAACATATCGGAGCTCAGTTGTGGGTTTGTTCAGGCAGGGATTGCTGACCCACTATTGAAACAACTGTGACCTACAGCTGCATGCCCTACCTATACTGGCTGTATCTGTAAGGGACCCAGGGCACCCCAGCGCAGTGATGGATGGCATAGCAATGATATTGCTGCTCTGGTCAGTGTTAGACTCGCAGGTTAGTGGCAGAGCCATGTGGGAAAGAAGCCTGTGCAGTGTGTTGTTGCTGAAGTATGGTGAGGCAGCTGCCTTGCTCAGAAGAAATGAAATGTTTGTTGGCTTCCTCTCTGGAAAGTGATTCCAGGCCATGGCCAGAAAGGGGTTCTGCTTGAAAACAGCCTAAGGATACCACTGTACAAGTGATATACTTGAAGATGGGGGATGGCTGGTTTTTTTTCAAGCACTGTACTACAAAATAGCAGACTTGCAATTATGGAGAACATCAAAGTGAATGGATTTTAAGTGAAGTTTTTAAGCTGGAGCTAAATAATGATACATCTGTGAGCTCAGTGACTCTCGTATAAAAAAAGATTTTCTGTGAAGGTAAGGGTGGAGCCAGAAAGAGACTAATCCCTGTGCTTGCTTTTCCTCTACCGTGTTTCAGCTGTTTCCTTTCCAGAAAAACTTCACAACATTTACCTCCAAAGCTTGTCACACTTGCTCCATGATCAGTTTTGGTGCCTGGGAAGTCAGAGAAGCAACAAATTCTGCCTCTTGCATCTTTAAGCCACGGGCACATCATCAGGCAAGCTCTGCTCAATCAGAGAGTGAGAACAAGAGACTCAAACCTAAGTCTCCCTCTTGGTGGCACCAGGAATGAGCTATCCTATATTTCATTTGCAGTCTCCAGAAGTAAGCAGGTTCTCCTGTCTTCTTGCTACCATGTAGAAGGCACTGGTTGGCTTTGCCTTTCAGAGCTCTGCTCATGGAGGTGTGTAGCTTCTGCAGCAGCTGCTGCACCATGGCTGCCTCAGGGCAGCCTCTTCCTCTGCCTCCACCAGGAGAGATGGCACTGAGCATGGCCTGGATCAAGCCTTTGGTTTGTACGGGGACACAGAAGTTGTCAGGGATTTGTGCACTTGTAGTGTCCAGTTTGAAGCATGCTCTCTTCTACACCTTAATCCATTCACTGTCTCTTGTAGGAACATGGAAAATGCTATTTTCTTAATTTCTCTGGTCCCTGAGTCTCCTTATTGTTTGGGCCAGATGGAGGTACTGTGTCAGCACTGTGAAATGGAATGTCCTTTAAAGACTGACACAGAAAACCAAAAAGACTGAGCAAAAGAAGCCCACAAAGACGTGCCCCTCGGTAAAGGGCAACTTGGAGGCAAAACATGAAAATGAGAAGTACTTACCATGGGTGACTGAAGGTCTCTATGCCCAGATCATAGAATAAGGGTGGTAACCCCCGTGAGGTGGTCATTTCACTGTACAGTGTGTTTCATGGGCATCTAACATGATTCTGTCAGTGCCACTGGATGGTTTTACTCCCTATGTCCCTCTGCAGAACCAGCTCAGCAGCTGCCCAAGTTGCTTGGGTTGCATGATGTTCCTGTGCACTTCTGAGCAGCAAACACTTTTCCCTTCAGAGATAAAGTGAGGGAGAAAAGGGGGCGTTATATGGGCAGCGTTGGTCAAGTACTCCTTAAAGGATGAAAGTAGATAGGGGTATGTGATAACAGGAATATAGGACTAGAGGTGTAATTCCTCATTCTATTGTTGTTCAAGTGATGCTGTGAAAGCAAAGGAAACAATCTAGGGTATACTCTGCTAGAAAAGTAAATTCAGGATTTTTACAGGGAAAAAAATCATTTTCACAAAATGACACACATCAAACAGTATTAGCAAATATATATGAAGACTGCTCTATAAGTCACTTTGGCCTTAGCGCTCATGCTCTGAACAAGTATGGCTGACTTTAGCAGAAGGAGGAGATAATATCCTCTTCAGGTACTTGTGCAATCCCACAGTTCAGGGTGAAGGACTGGGGAGCCAATTTTGGAAGATCAGGTAATTGGGAGGGGAAGTAAAGGGAAAGAGGACTTAGGATGGTAGTAGAAGAGGAAACGCAATTTGGGTGAAGAGGCCCTGAAGGAAAGAAGACGTTTTGTACTTGGGAGCTTCATTTGGGCCTCTCTTTTCTTTTGTCCAAACACAGCATTTCTACCTTGGTTGGTCCTTTTTTTTTTTTCCCCGTCACTTCCACCTATCCGTGGATGACCATGGCAATTATTCCATGACACTTCTTAAAAACACAAGTTCTACCCAACCCCTGGGCACAAGCCCCTTCCTCCCTAGACCCCATGAAGCATGGTATACCCCACTGAGCTCAACCAAATTAATGTCTGCATTTCCCAGGGCCTGAGTTCTTACTGGTAGTGTGTCCTGGATTGACAACATAGAAATTATGAAAAAGAATTTAACTTGTTGAATTCTTTACTGTGACGGCCCAATATGCCCTTCAAATTGAAGTCCCAAATCCCTGAGCAACAAAGTTTTTGTGCATCTGCAGAATATAAGTGCCGAAACTTGGCTGTGAGACTTCCCAAAACAAAAGTCAAGGGCCATTCCAATACAGCCTTGTTCACTGTTGTACAGTGACTGAGCTCACCTGCCGGGCCTCATTACAGAAGCTTATGGATGTTCTTGGCAAGAAAACAGATATGTCCCCAGGGAAGCTCGTGACCTGTAGCTAATATGCAAAGCACAAAGAGAATGAGCAGCAAACAGCAACCAGAAATACCCTAATGCCTCCGGGCTTCTTCTTCTTTTCATCTGTTGCAGGCTGAAGAAGTAGGATGTACATCCAACCGTTCCCACGGTGACTGCCCCCTGCCCTGCAGAAAGCCCACTCTCCCTTCATTGGATCAGAAAGACTTTACTGGAGATCCACTTGGTCCAGCAGGGTTGGAATAATGCCCATGGAAATCAGCAGGAATCTTGTACAGAGAAGAGAACTCTAGGAGTAATGAAAGGAGGTAAGGAAAACCAGAGTACTGCTGGGGTTACAGGCACCTCTCCCATCAGCAGCACTGGTCTCTGTAGCTCCTGTTGCTGCTGCGCTTCCCTATCCTATTGCAAGCTCATCTCTTTCCCTTTGTGGTGCTGGTACAACTCTTTGCAAGGGCAAAGGTCAAGTGGATCCGGGAACTATCCCAAGTTTGGAAACAGTCTTTTTTCACCCCCTCACTATTGCTCGTAAGTTCACAAAACTCTGGCCAAGAACACTCACTTCCTTTTGTTAAGGAGTTTGTAAAAAGCTAATAGTTGGGATGGGCTTAGGAGTGAAAAAATAAGGTATTTCCCAGAAATCCAAGAAAGATTTTTGAGAACCGAGGATGATGAAGCTAGAAATACAAATGTCAGGGACAATTAGGAGAGAGGCCCTAATACATTAGAAACCTCACAGTAGTTCTTGATTTTATAATAGTTTATTGCACTTATGTTGTATATTAAATTGTCTAATCCATCCTTTGCCCTGTGCAAGAAGAAAGAGGTACACGAACAGGATATTGGCAACTAAAAACATTTTTCTATTTATAGTATCACCAGACTCTATAAGAGATCACTGGGTGTATTTTACACAGGTAAGAATAATAACTTTATGAGTATGGGGATAGTTGTTTTGCTACTCAACTCCAAGTAACCAAAGAGGCAGCATCTAGAAGATTCTGCCTCACAGAAACCCACTGCGTGTCTCAGGGCTTGGATCTCTGTGGTGCTGAGAATTTCCTGGAAAATGCTGAAAATCCTCACTAACTAAAAGACAGCTGAGAACTCTCACCACATTTGTGAAGGTCTGAAAAGTGGCTTTCAATAATGGACTCTTAAAATATAAGGGCAGCGAAGCAAGTAGGACCCCCTGCCTTAAAATACAAAGCCTAAAACTTCTCTCAAGGAATGTGTTTGCTTCCCTCCCCCTATTTTTTCCCCCAGATCTCTACCAATTCCCATATTCTTCCAGATTCCCCAGGTGGAAAGTGTCTTCATAAATAATGAAAACTAGTAGGTACAAAACTTTTAGACATCTTTGTTGTCTCTATTGTGATTAGGCTGTAGCTGTTGGTTCACAATTTCTGTTACTGGGGGTTCATCGAATGGTTTTAAGAAATAAAAATTTGCCCTTCCTCTTCAAAATATGAATGTTAATGTACTTACATATTTAAATAATCTTTCTTCATCTTGAGCAATGCATGGTAGAGTGAATACAAGTCTCTGAAGGGTGCAGAACCATTATAATACTGATAATTATATTTGTGTTTTTGATGTCAGCAAGTTCTACATAAGGAGCATCATATGACGCATGAAGACAGAGTACAGCAGAGTACCATTATACCATACATCTGTCCATCATAGTCTGCACAGTTATTTATGCCAAGAAGTGAAAGAATATATCCAATTTCACCTCCACTGTTGGTCAAGACAGGAAAAAAAATTCCCCTTTTTTGCAAGTGGAGCTCGTTGGTGTAATTCAGGGCTAAATCCAGCTTGCTGTGGAACATTTCAGCTCAATTCAACCTGGTGCTTCGCAGCATCTTTCCAGTCCATTCTCAGCTACCCCTCTCCCATATTCCTGGGCCCCAAACTCTCTGCTTCCTCTGTATCGGACGAATTGAGACACAAGCTCACTCAGCCCCGCATGGTGTTGTAGAACAGCGTTTCCTTGGGCTTCCTCTCACTTTTGTGAGAGATGCCATAGTGCTTCTCAGCGAGGCTACCGGGGGAGCAAACAATGCCGCTGTCCTTTTTTGCCCCTCTACTTGTTTAACTGACGGAAGCCCATGACAAGCGTTTGCTTGTTGGTACACTCCTTAATGCGTTGTTTCCCTTCTAGGAAGCTGCTTAGATGAGCCAAATGCACTTTAGTTTAGTGTTTTCTTGTCAAACAGGATATTTGTGGGCAGACAGCAGCAGGTGTGTCTGGGAGGCCCTGCCGCAGCACTGGATGCCCCACGGCTGCACCTGCTGATTCCGGGTGTGAGGGCTCTGGCTGCCAGGGCTGGCAATCCCAGCCTTGACCAGCGGTTACCAGTCAGGAGCAGGATAACACAGCCCTTTCTTTTTGCATCCTAGGTGTGGGCACACCTGCATGACCCCACAAGGAAGCCGTGTTTTGAGTCGGGCAGCAGGACTGTGTGGCTGTGACTGAGCACCCTCATTTCGGGGCTGGCAGGATGGGCCACCAGCTGTGCCACACGAAAACATCCTCACAGTGACAGGATTTGATGCACCTGAAGTTGTATCTGGGAAAGTTTATGTTGGGTATTAGGAAAAGGTTCTTCACCCAGAGGGTGGTCGGGCACTGGAACAGGCTCCCTAGCGAAGTGGTCACAGCACTAAATCTGACAGAGTTCAAGAAGCATTTGGCAATGCTCTCAGGCACAGGGTGACACTCTCGCGGTGTCCTGTGCAGGGCCAGGAGTTGGACTCGATGATCCTTCTGGGTCTCTTCCAACTCAGAGTATTCTGTGATTCTGTGACAAAATGCCGCCCGGATCCGCCCGTGAGGACGCACCCAGTACAGGCTCCCATGCTCCCGGACTCCCGCGCCACACCAAGGCGCGGAGCCCCTGAAACACAAATGCCCCGAGAGCCGCGCGAAGCTTCCCCACACGGCCCGGCCCGGTGCAAGCCCAGCGCCCCCGCCCGCGGCCTCCGCCCCGCGCGGGGGAGGTGTTGGGCGGGGCCGGGAGCAGGGCGGGGCTGCCGCAAACCGCTAATCACGGCACACCGATCCCGTGATGGACGTGCTTGCCGACCAATTAGCGAGGGGCTCTCCCTCGGGGGCCCGGGCTCGGCGGCAGGGATGACGGCCAATGAGAGGCGCGGAGGCGGGCGGTGGGCGGGGCGTCCCGCCCCCGTGCGCTGCGCGCGGCCGAGGCGGAGAGGTGGGAGCGGGCGCCGCCGCCGCGCGCTCGGGCTGA
>VZRV01007604.1:46643-141582 GCA_013398115.1 Falcunculus frontatus | reverse complement strand
GAGGGAGGTTCCGCGGCGGGTCCCCCGCAGCAACAGATGTCGGCCGGGTCACCGGCTCCCGGCCCGCAGGTGCGCCCGGGCGGAGCGAGGACGGCGGCGGGTGGTGGCGGGGCCCCTCCGCATCCCCCCCCGCACCCCCCTCACCGGCCGTGCTCCGGCCCCGCCGGCCGGCGGCGGGACAGTAACTGGCTTCTGGTTTGAATGGTGTGGTTTAGGGCAGGGCTTGCGCGGAGCTCATGTCCAAAAATGGTAACATTCGGCCCTTTTTAAACCGAAAGGATGGCGTTGGGGAGGGGAGCTCAGGAGGAGCTCCAGCCTCGCTGCTCGCTAGTTATATTTTTTTCCCCTCCTCCTTTAAACCAAAAGCATCCTGTATTAGATCACTCAGGAATCCTAATCCCCGAAACATTTCCGTTTTAGTCACTCCATCAGACAACAGTAAAGCAGAATTTGGAACAACACTCATGCTGGCATGGCAGGGGCACTTCGGGGTGCAGCAGGCTTCCGCCGGCTTCCCAGCCAGTCCCTCGTTCTGTCTGGGCTCGTGTTTTGGATCGTGCCTTGCTCTCCCCATGCTGTGAGCAGGCAGAAGAACCCCAGACCTTCCGTGAGGGGGGGGGATGATACTGCTTTTTTATGCACAAATGATATATTAACATATATACTGTAGCCTGACGTGGGGGGCTTTCTGTAGGAAGCTGGGAACAATTGGGAAGGAGAGTACAGCAGTGAGAAGATGATTACTCCTCTTTAACCCTTCTCCTCCTCCCCTCCTCCGCTTCCAGATCAAAGGTTTTCAGGTTTTCCTGTTCAGAGGTGTCTGAAATGGTGCCTCTGAGAAGTTTTTCCCCTGGAGTCTGATGAGTTAATTGAAGGTGATAGCTATAGAGCTGCCGTCAGTGGTTTCCTTGCTCAGGGACTTGAGTGCTGAGAGTAGACAGCATGAGAACTAAAGTATACAAACAAGGGCATTTACTGGAGAAAGAGTTGATAACGTGTGAGGTTATATTGCAGCAAAGGAAAAGCAGGGAATGCAGTCTTGGTCTGGGCTGTGAGTGCTGGATGGCTTATTGGAAGTCAGAGCTCTGTTCCTTTGAGGAGGGAAGTTTCTTCCTTTTCAGAAGATCTGCCTGGCTGCAATCTCTTTTTCCAGTCTTATGCCTGTATCTGGCCAATACATCTAGAAACAGCTACTGAGGCCCAGAGCAAGATTGCCAGCCTTGCTAAAGGCTGTGAAGGGAAATGATTGTCATGCTATGGGGCTTTTTGCCTTTTATGGTGCAGGGTGAGATAAAATATTTTATGAGTAGGGGGACACTGATTTGGTTGTCAGAAGCAGGAGTGGAACCTTTGGACTCAAAAGAAGTCTCAGACCCAAGGTTGTAGTACATGCTGTAAATACACTCTTTTAGTATTACCTCCTTCCAAGTCCTCTCGGTCCTATCACAAGAGGGTGACAGAGAGCTGCTCTGTTAACTTGGGTTACTTGTGCAGAGGGAAGAAGGCAAGAGGGAGTTTTAAGTAATGAATACATCTGTTTCAAAATAATCAAAGCCAACTTCTTGTGCCGGTCGACAGCTACCAGTTGAATTTTATGTGCTGGGAGTCACTCTCCAGCTTGCTGGACTGGAGGACTCTATATAGTTAAATGTCTGTCACTGGTGATGAGATCACTTTGTTGTTTCTTTTCCTGCTGATGGACAGCTGAAGCTGTTCCCTTCTGCAGTGGGTGCAAGCTCAGAGTTTCATGGTGACCCACCCACTGGTGTCTGTAGTTAGGAAGATCAGGTTGGGAGTGATGGCTCTTCCCAGTTGCAGCCCATCAGGCTAATGTCCCCTCAGAGGGATTGGTGATTGGACCCCAGCATGGGCAGGCTATGCAGATTTTGAGGGACAGTCGTCTTCTTCTGGGGGTCTGAATGTGACCAAAAGCCCTGTTGAGGTCTTGGGGCTTGCTTCCTCCTGAGGTAAGAAGGTAACAGTATCTACCAAGCAAAAACCTGCAAAGTATGGGATAGTAAAACTGTCAGTCCTTCTTACCTGTGAAATAAAATCATTGCAGTAATTAAAGGTAAATGTTCAGTACAGTACATGTTAGTTAATAGCTTACTGAGATGAAGAGGAGAGATTCATGCTTACCAAATACCAATAAATTCTTTCCAGGCTCAGTCTTTTCTTGTTGACTCACACGTTTTAGGTTTTTCTTCACCTCAGTCTGTTTTAAGTACTACTGAATTATTGTCATTATTATTTATAACACTGAGGCCAGCTGATGAGGCAGACTTGAAACTTTGCTTCTTGGGCCTTCTCTGGGAGCAAGGACAGCATGTCTAAAGTGGTGGCATGGCCAGTAATGCAGCGAGCAATATCTGTGCAAGAAGTGTCCGTGTCTTGCCGGCTGTTTCCAACCCAGCCCCTCGTGTCCTGGCTCAGTAAGGTTCTGTAGGCTGTGGGTGGCTGTGCCGCACTGTTGTCCTGCCAGGCTTTGTGCAGCTGGGACTAACTGAGGCTTGGGAAGCAAGCAGTCTAGTAGTGTTTCTCAAATATGAATTAATTCCAGCTCCCCTTCGCCTGGCTGCATGGGCTCAGCAGAACTCACGGCAGACATCAGAAGTGGGAAGATTTACTGAATTTTAGTAATGGCCTCTACAGGAGCATTATAAAGACAAGTTTGCTGAGCTTTTGGGAACTGGTTTGCAGGTTTCCTACCTGTGCTGAAACAGATAATACAACTTTTGCTTTCTGGGATGGTGCTTTGAAATGGGTGAATAGGTAAACTGCAGAATGAATTTCATATTTGGAGGGTGGAAGTTGGCCTCTTGAATATAATACAGAGGAGAAGCACTGGTTTCACACCTCTTCCTACCTGCCCCTTCCTGGAAGTACTGTTTTACAATGTAGGGATAAAGTGACAGCTCCTGGGAGGAAAGCCGCTTTTCCTGTGAAGCCAGTTTTTCATGTCTATCAGCAGTGACTCTAAGAGGTTTTAAGGAGCTCGTCACAGCATTGCTATTCTTAAGCAGAAAAAGGAAATACATTGTGCAGAACAAATTCAGCTACTTTTCACCTGATATAAGCCTCTGCACAATCTTTTGTGCAGGAGCAGGGGGTCTCTTCTAGGGATTAAAATACTTTCTCCTTTGAACTACATCTTAGTAGTTTGAACTGTTGAACTCAGCAGTTTCTTCTAACAGCCTTTTCTTTCCTCAGCCTTCTCTTCTTTCCTGTCTGGAGTCAAGCCTCAAAGTAGCACTAGCCAAGGCATAACAAGATTGAGCCTGCTGTTTCCCAGATTTACAAAGCAAAACTTGCTGAAAGTCATTGCTATGGACTCGCCTAGCTGTCAGTATAGACAAGCTTGCCATGTAAAAAGTACGTGTGGGTGTTTAGTGGCCAAGATATTGTCACTTGTGCCGACAAGGACATTTCTACCTCTTGATGACAAGGTACCAGCTGCAGCATTCAAACTTTTCCTGACAGGCTGGTGAAGGAGCTGGATTTGGCATTAGGGACTAGGTGAGCCACTTGGTGCTCAGCTTACTTGGCTCATCTTCACAGATGAGAAGGACAATCTCTGGCTACTGTCTCCTGAGTGTCAGGAATAACATTGGGGTGAAGCTGGCTTTATTTGGGGGTGCTGGTTGGAGTCAGCCTTCAGGTTCTGCATACAGCAGGCTCTCATGTGGGCCATTCTCATTTAATGAGCTCGTTGCTCAAGGTACACCTCATTCAGGTTTATTTTAAAATCTGGCCTGAAGCAACTTGTCTCAACTGTAGAGCTGGCAGGGAAACTTTAAATGCTAAATTACTTTTTGACCTGACAGCTGCTTTCTTGATAATAGGAGTAGGAAGCAGTGTTCATTTGCAGTGTGTAGAAGACAGCCATATGCAACTGTAAGGCTCTAAGGAATGATAGTAATGCTTGTCTTTAAAAAAAAAAAATCAAATGGATGAAATTAATGTGCCTTGTGCTTTATCCGCTGCTGCTCTGCCTTGCCACGTTGGCATCTCTGTGTCAATGTGGCAGTAAATGATATCTCTGGCTTAGAGAACTGCACTGGTCAGATTTTTGATGCTGCAGAAGCAGTGATAGCACAGACTTTGGGAGCACCTTTTCTGCACCGAAGAAGTGCTTACTAAGTATAGTTGTTCATGAACTTACAGCAATTTCTTGTTAGAAACCCAAGTCTCCTACCCAGGTCTCCTGAAACCCCTCTCACTACTCTGTGCGTGCACTGCACGTAAAGATACACATAAATACAAGGGTAATCCCGTCACCTAAGAAGCCGTGGGTCTCATGGTCCTACTGTGTCTGCATCCAACAGGCCTTACTGCCCTTCTGATTTGAATTTTGCTGTGCTAATCACCTCTCTGAGGTGGGGTTTTTAAAGATAGAAAGTACCCATCAAACAGGGCCATCATGGCAACACCCCACCTCCAAGCCTGCTGGTAAGCATGCTCCGATCAGGTGGTATGAGTGTGGCTGTTATCTCTGACAAAATGTAAAAGCCACAGTCATAGCTTCCTTTTCACTTGAATTGAGTGTCCTCTTGTCCAGATAGTGTCTATTTTGAGAAAGGTATCTAGACTTCCAGAGAGCTACCGTTGTGGTAGCTGCTGTGGACCCACAAAAAGGTGTGATACCACTCCTAAACTGAAGTTTGCTAAAATTTCTTTCAGTGCCGTCTTAGATTCAGCCATGAGGTAAATAAATGTACATTGTTGATGAATGCACTGCACTGGGTTGCTTTGCTCCTGCTGTGACACTGCATAGTACTCTGTGTGGGCCATAGCAAGGGATGGTCCTTGCATGGTCTCCGCAGTGTGGGTGTGCTGCAGGGAAGGTGGCCCTGATGCACCTGAGTATCCTACATGCCTTATTTCACACTGACCAGTATCGATACAGAAGGAGAATGGTGAAATTTGTAAGGCTGCTTGCTCAGCTGCTCTTTTGCAGTCAAACAGGCAGGCAATATAGGTCACCAGATATCTCCCATCTTTCAGATCAAGCTTTTGTTGTTTAACATAGGTAGCTTGTTGCCAGATACTTGCTTTTCAAGATGTTAAACTCAAAAGTTGCTGTAGGGAGCTCTGGAAATATCTGCCTTTGTAGATCAGTTATTTGTCCTCGAGTGTGGGAGCTGCCTCATACTTTCTGTGATCAGGTTTCGTCAGGATGTGCGTGTTTGGTTTTTTTAACAAGAACATTATTATTCATTATAACCTCGTGGTGGATGATGAATGAGGCATGTGCGTTTTGCTGTGACTTACCCTCCTGTTCAGAATCCTGTGTAAGGGGTGAGTCTAAGGAAAAAGCAGGCATGGGTTAAAAAGGAGACTGAAGATTCTTTCAGGGGGAGTCTATAACAGATCCCAAGGATCAGCTTATGAGAACACGGTACTCACCAATCTGTACTGAACTTTTCCTTCCAGTCCTCTAGGGAAGGGTGAAACACCTCAAAGGCATCCAGCTACCAGCTCAGTGATGTAAAGTATGTGTGTCTGGGGAATTTCTTGCTGACTGCTTCAGGCAACCGGTTTAAATTCTTGTGCATGTGATTTAGTAATGACATTTTTTCAGTGCATTAAGTGCGAAGGCTAGAGAGGATAATATTGTTTCCTGCCCTGACCGCTTGCAGTGGTCATAGCTTGGGGCATGTGGCATGCTCCTTAGGGCATCCTTAAGTAGAAGCTGTTTATAAACCAGTTTTATTGTGTGTTGGGTGAGAACTCATCCCCTCGGAAGCATGTGCTTTTGTATGAGATGGTGTTGTCCATGTAAAATTCAAGTATAACTGGGTGGTAACTGAGAATGTGGGACACTAAACCTGTTCAATAAAAGTGTTCATGAACACTGGAATCACATTTTTAGAAGCTGTGTATGTTACAGTGGTGACCCAGTGAATGGTACTGGTTCTTCCTAGCCCTGAGGTCGCAGCTACTCCCGCTGTAGGCACTTTGCTCTTCTCATGTGTGCTGTGTGAGAGGTGCAGCTCTCATGCACTATCAGGTGGAGGAGGAGCAGCGTTCAGTTGGCCACCCCAGGCAGGTTGTGAGTGCGACTCATTGGAATCCACTAAAAGCATTGTGCCACTAAGGCTGGCACAAGCAGCAGTGACAGAGATGATGAAAACTTGCACGGCTGTGCTGGTGAAGGACTGAGAGTATTTTCCATCTGGCTGTGGATTATCACTGTTGTGCCTGACACTTAGGCTGTTCTCTGGGGTGCGCTTACGCTATCGGAGAATGGCTGTGCTCTTTCTGACAATGAGGTGCAGAAAGCAGTCAGTGTAGAAAAGAGGCTAGAGAACTGTCTGGGGAAACACTGGGAAGCTGCAAAAATATGATGTACAATGGACCGGTCTCATTTTAATGTGTTGTGTCTGCCCCAGGGGCTTGCTGGATGTATTGCTGTGATTTTGAGGTATTTTGTACAGTCTAAGAAATTGTGTTTGAGGAAGACAGAAGGCGGTTCAACAGTTTGCTCTTCTTCTGTATGAGAATATAAAACTGATTTCTTGCCATGTGTGACTGTTGGAAGCATGATGGTTATCATAAGAAATGTGCTTAGCATGACTTCCTCAAATCTTCTATAGCAATGTAAAACCCTCTCATCCCATCAAAGCAATATGTGAACTGTGCCTGAAGGGGGAAAAAGCAGGTGTAATATGCTTCACAACTGCCAGGGTGGGAAAAACATAACCTCATCAAGAAAGGCAGTCACCTTTTCTTCATAGAGGCATAAGATTTGCTCTAACTCTGGGATTTTGGGGCTGAAGCATGTTACTCAGAGGTTGAATCTGTGGGGATGAGTTGAAGAGTGGTATGATAGACTTGTCAGCAGCAGTGCTGTCTGTCTGGTGTTAGTCATGCCAGAAAAGCCTTCTACTGAAGTCTGTAGAGCCACCCACCTCTTCTTTGTGACCCCGCTTTGTGAGAGTGACATACAGGTTCCCAACAGTCACTCAGATCCCTGAGACGGAACTGGGGACTTCCTGGGCCAATCCAAAAAAATGCTTAGGTGAACAAAAGCACTAGCATTAATATGATTAATTTAAAAAAACTTACTTCCTGTTCCTGTCCTGCCATTGCCTTCCCTGCTCTCATTCCCTTACTGTATGAGAGCAGAACTTGGTATGTTTGTGGTGTGGCCTGGTGCCAGTTTAACCTCTGGGTTCCCTATTAGGCAGTAAAGCAGAACCATTTTTTCCCCATGCTGATTTCCTGTCGTTGTGTCTTGGCCATTCAGCTGGCAATCAGTGTATCTTACTGGTAAGGGCTGGATCAGGCCATTGAAAACCAACTCTCATACGTACTTCAGCTTGCTGTCCTCATGCTTTTACCTGCCGTTGTCCTCTCTTACTTTGCTTCCAAATCCATGGCTGCTTTGAAGCACTACAACATGAATGAGACTCTGCAGACACATTCTCAGCCCTCGGTGTTCTAAAACACACTAATGGGAAACAGTTCCCATTAGCAGGGCTAGGATATGCATGCATAAGCAGGGGATTTTGGTCTTTCATCCAGATGAATCTTTGATTTGTCATTCTATCTATGTAGACTGGAAATGTGTTCAACCCTATGGGGTGAGAAATGACAGCAAACCTGTCATTTTTCTACTGTATTAGAGCCGAGATGGGAAATGATGGCAAGTGAAAAGACCACGTCTTGGCTACGCTCACTACAGTGAACTCCACTAATGTGTGTCTCCATATCACCTGTCTGTCAGTCAGATGGGAGTGATTTCAAGTAGGTCTCTGAATACCAGCAATCCAGGGCTTACTGGGAGCACCAGGGTGCCTAGTTGATAATTGTGTGAGGCTGCAGGACAGACTTCTTAAGCAGAAGCTTTTTCCACATCCTCCTAGATAGCTTATGTGGTCAATGTGAAGGCAGGGATGACTTGATGGATCAGCTGATTGCTTCTTTGGCAGTCTTCTTGACTTGGCAGTGATTGTGCACTGCTGCAGTGTAGGGCTTGCCCTTCATGATAGCACAGGTGGGCTCTGCTCTTGTGTCCTGTGCATGGCCCTCATTTTTCAGAGGGACTCATGTGAAATCTTGTATGTGTCACATAGCAGAGTGTGGATGGGCAACTGGTTTGCTCTGCTCCTTCCGTGAGCACAGTGCTGGATGGCTGGAGAAATTTCACACAGAATACTGATGTTTCCTTTTACAACGCTGAGGATGACTCTCATGTCCTACAGAGGTGCTGAACCAAGGCCAGTTGGCAGTGGAGGAAGGACTTCTGCTTTCCATGTCCTCTGGATCAGGCAGCCAGGGCACTTTCTGCTTCTCACTGCAGCATATGATGCTGAGCATTTGAACTTCACTGCTGCTGTAAATGGAAGTTGTGCTCTTACATCTTCACTGCAGGAGCTAGCCCATAAAGGCCTCTGAGAGATGAGAGTGAGTAAGAGAACCATGTATGGTCTCTGAATCCCAGCTGAATGCTCTTTTCTTCATCATGGAAAATGATGTGTACGTCCTAGAGCCCTGTTTCCTGGCCAGATTCCGTGGCTCTCCAGCAGCCAAGTTTCTTTTGCTACCCAAGTACTTACTTACCTGTAGTCCCCTTCACTTTATTTAAATCTATCCTTCAGTACATGGTAAATTAGTTCTGCTACTTAAATGTATTATCCCCCAAGAAAACTGTAAAATTTGACTCCATGGGTGAAAAAAAAGCAAGGTAATTTCTTAACTGCTAAACAATGCCAAAAAAAGGAGGCCGTTTAAAGCTGTTTAGACCATATCTATGCCAGGCTTTATCACAACGGAAAATACTTAATTTCCTAAGGAAAACTTTGACTGCAGCCAAAATCAGTTCCAAATTTTTAAGCGTACGTGTGCTTCCGGGTGAGTTTCCTACATGTCTTACCTGGTTTGGGAGATGTGGACATCTCCCACTTGGGAAGTAGGGGAGAGCAGTAGCCCAGATGCAAGCGTGTGGTGGTAAGAGGAGTGTGGGGTGTTTGTTCAAGCCTCTGCCTTCCCTCTAGCCCTGCTTGTGGTGTTGCTGTACAAGAGGAGCATCTCCAGAGGAAGCATTGGCCTTGGCCCCACCTGGTTCTGCACACAAAGCGAGAGGCCCTGTGCTTCGTCAGTGCTTGCTCATCAGGCACCCTTTGGCAGTGGCCCTTGCAGGCGGCTGCGCTGTGCAATGAAGGCTGGCTGGGGGCAGCGGGGGAGTACAGTCATGAACACCAGTGTTTCAGTCTGTTTTAAAATGGTCAGCGTGTGGAAACTTGCTGTTTCCCAAGGGTTTTGTTGGGCTGTTGGGGAACTCTGACCAGAGATGAGACTATTTCCAGCTGTGGTGAGCCAAGTGTGAACTCACTCTGGGCAAGATGCCCAGATCCACTGGTTTTCTCTTGCCAGAAATCCTTCCCCTCCAGCCAGCGATACCAAGCTCAGTTTCTGCCAGCCCTCAGCTGAAGACCTCTGAAGGGAAAAGAGAACAAGGAGACCAAGCAGAGCAAGATACTGCTGAGGGAGGGGGGCAAGGGGAATAACTGAAGAGCTTGTGCAGGGGGTGCAATGGTAATGTTTCACCACTGAGGGCTGGCTGTTGTGGGTGAGGGCTAGCAAGATGTGTAGAGACTTGCTTTTCTTAGGGTGAGGAGACATGTAAAAGTGGCTGGTGGTAGTGCAAGGGATTGACTTTTCTTGGTTAGGCAGAGCTACCTGACCCACAGGGCCATGGCATACTGCTGGCCCTACCATCAGGGTAGTCGCCTGTGAATGAGTATTGTTGCCTTCATTGTGGTTTCAACACAGTGGGGATTTCTTCTGTAAAGTAGGATATTGCTTTCCTCTTTTGTGGAAGGTGCCCTGCAAGGTGGAGAGGCTGTGTGTCTGGTAATCTTTCCTTCCTCGTATCTGGGAGGCTTCTTGCCTTTATCAGAAAAGGCATGGCCACAAAAAACTTCATCTTCCAGAGCTGCCAGTCCCTCTTACTGTGGTCTCTCCATTTGGATAGGACTTCTTGCAGGGATCCATTGGTCCAGTTGCTTTTCTGCAGACTGCTTTGTAGTCAGACTCTGTGAAGGAGTGAGGAGGTGTATGTGTCAGGTGTGGAGGGAGCCTCCCTGCCCATTACTTGTATGGATTTCTGGTCCTCCCAATGCTGGCAAGAAGTGCTAGTGAAAGGAAATTTCTGCTCTTTTTGGTGAGTGCCTTTGGCTTTTGGTAGTGTGGGTGGTTGCATTCCACTGTTTGGTTCAAGCTAGCAGGTCTCTGTTAAGATTTTCCAAAAGGCCCATATTCACGACTTGCGTGTAGGAACAAAGCATCTCGGGCATGATACCATGTCACTAACTTAGCATGCACACACCTGCCTGCACCATGTCTTTTGGGTTCAGTCATGGAGGGGTTTTGGAGCTGACGGGATCAGCGCATTAACAGAAGAGCTTCTGTTCCTGCAAGCACACCTCCTCCAACGCTGATAACTTTCGTGTGCCAGCATATCATTTAGTGACACATTACACAGCTCCTTGCTGTTGCAGCATGTTTCAAATAGTCTGACCCAGCCAGCTACTAACAAACTCCTACAGGGTGGACTGCTGAAATCTGTTTCTGTTGTAAACCCAAAGGAGTATTTCCCTCCCCTTCCTATAATGGCTTGTTTCTTTAAAGCTGTTAACTGGCCATAATCCAATCATTACTACAGTAATTAGTGAACTGCTTACAGTAACTAAAGCACTTGAAGCAGAATATCCTCTGATTGCAGAGCTTGGAAGAACTGCCTGCATTCCTGTGAGAAGTAGTTACTGCTGATGGCTCACGGGTGGGCTCAGGGGACACAGGGCAAGCTTGTCACAGCTGCCACACTGCCTCTTGTGCCAAGCCCCAGCTGGTGCCATGTGGCCTTTCCACAGCAAGGTGATGCCTCAGAGCCCCATGGATGTGAGCTGCTGTGCCTGCCTTAGGGTGGTGATCTGCTGTCAAAACAGAGCCTTCTTTTTGCAAGCTGTGGCAGAGGACGGTGGCATTGGGTGGAACTTTCAGGGCAGCTGGTGGCACTGAAGGTGTGCTGTATTAGTGCTTAACATTTGGTTTATACAGGGTAGAAAATCACAGCAGGCTCAATGTCTTGCTGTCAGGGTACCTTCTTGACCCAATGTGCGATGCCTGTGCTCTTCTGCCACCTGCCAAATCACTAACTTCATAGGCAAGGCCAAGGGACTTTAGCTTCTGGCCCTGCACATTCATTCCTGCAGGATTTGGGGTTTCCAGGCAGACACGTCCCTTGCTTCACTCTTCAGCCCCTTTTCCTCTTGGGAGCAATGAGACAGCGAGACAGCTTTCCTGAGGGCTTCACCTGCTCTCCCCTTTATACCCTGACGAGAGGGCAGTGCCAGCATGCTTCTCTCTGGCCCTTGTTCTGTTTCCTCATGTTTACCTCCTGAGATGAAGCCTGTTGTAACTTGAGCTCTTCCTTCTTGGGGAGGAGGAGGGCCATGGTGAGGATCAAGTGTGGGCAGCTTTTGAAATGGAGGAGTGGAGAGGAGGAGTGAGAGGGAGTGAGTACGTGCAAGTACAGCAAGCAAAAGCTCTACAGTGGTAAAATACCTCGTTGCCCAGCTGCCAGCCATGACTTGGCAGGCATGCTGTACTCGGCAGCTGAGGAGGGTATTTGTTGGCAATATTTGGCCCGTGATGAGGTCAGAAAAACGAATAGTCTTTCTGGCCTAAGGAGGAGGTTTTTATAAAAACCACGAAACAACAACAAAACCTTAACCAACCAAACATGACTACTACCACCACCCTCAAAAAACCCCCCCAAAATAACACAAAACCCATCCACCCAAAACCCACTCCCCTTGCAGGGTTTTCATTTTGCTCTTGAGCAATTAATGTGCGGTGTCTTCAGGCTTTATTCCTGTGTGGTGCTGGGCATTAGAGGCAGGTCTGCACCATGGCCCCTGGCATGTGAAATGGAGAAAAACAACCTCTGATGAGAATGAATTTCTTCAATGTGCTCTGGATTTAGCGTAGGAGGGAAGAGATGTTCTCACCCCTTTGGACCCTGTGCATGTTGTCAGCCTCCACCACTGCTGTCTGTATACTTAACTTGTCCTACAGCTGTGTGAAAGGTTGAAAATGTACTTGTTGCCGTATAGGTCAGAGTGGTGAGTAAGGGGGGGAGGAAGTCCTAGAGTGCCAGTGGCCAGAGATCTATGTGATGGACACTGTGATGTGCCAAGATCTCTGCCTGCTGGCCTGAGCAGAGTCTGCCTGTTGCCTTGCCCTCTGCCTGTGCAACTGCCTGCATTTTGCTACAGTTTCTTGCTGGGCTTGTATCCTACAGGGAATTGGGGAAAGGGACTGTGTTTCTGCTGTGTTTGTACACTTCCCTGCACCACAGAACCCTTATCTGTGAGCATGGTTCCCAGATGATGCGAGATGACAAGCACTGCAAAGATGGTAACTGATTTTAAATGGATCTTAGTTTTTGTTGCTTTTACATGTTACCTTAAGACCACTTGTGCTGATTTTGGTATGTCCTATTTGTGATACTTGCATGTAATGCACTTGAATCTGAGAAATTATTTTCAATTCTATGTTCTTCTGCACTACCATCATGTGTTTGACTTGGTTTTAGGTGCTGATGCAGCCATTGTCAGCACATCTTGATTGAGTGCTCTCGAGTAACTCTTCAGGACCACGTCTAGTGATGGACCACTTCAAAGTGGTTCTTCTGTATTTCTGTAATGTTTAGCTTCAGATGTTTGCTTTCAGTATGTTGCTACAAACTTGCAATTATAGATATCCCTTTCTCCACACTCTTTCAGCTCTGCGAGCATAGTACAGCAATATTTGGTAGTGTGTTTCTGATGTGGGTTTAACCAGAGAACAAAATCACAGCATACTATTTTTTGTCAAATTTTGCTTTGGGTTTAAAGCAATCTTATAGTACTCCTTGATATATTTTTCTACCTATAAATCCCTATCCCAAATTCTACCTCCTCCTCTTCTTCCTTTCTTTTCTTGCCTCGCCTTCGTTAACAGGCGCTGGGAAGGGAAATGTGTTCCCGTCTTATTCTGCCATTGTGTTCAGTGATCTGATATGCTTTGGATTGAAGATTGCTGTTCTGCTTAGGTGAGTTGCTGGCTTTCATGGTGTGATACATTAACAAAGTGATGTGCTGCTGGAAAGGGCTTTTGAAACTTTTTGTTAGTAAGATTTTAATAATTACCTTCATCTCTTTCATGTAGAGACTGTTTTGGTGGTGTCACTGTTCTTCAGAGGTTATTTGCAAACCCCCCCACTGGGAGTGGGCCCCAGCAGCCCCTGAGCAAGCAATGCTCTGCTTCTGAGTGGGTCAGCAGCAGGGAGGCTTGAGGTAGAGGAGTGTTTGTACTGGGCACAGTCAGGCTGTGGGAATTGAAGGTGTGTATTCAGGGTGCATAGCTCATCCAAAGCAGCAGCAGCTCTCTAGGCAAAGTTCTTCATCAGTGCTGGAGCAGCGTACGCAGTACACAAGTACACAGTAAGAGGTGTCCTTTGGGTAAGCATGCCTCTGGGAATAAGTATTGTCCTCGTGCTGTTGCAAAGAGTGAGGCATCTGCAAAGCTAACTCGGGTTTCTGTTCCACTCTGACCTTCCTGTGTGATGGATTGGTAGGTCATGTTCTCCTATGACCTCTTCTCATGTGAACCCTTGAAGCAGTTTTGTAAGGGTGCTTATTTGTCATGAAGCTGCAGCACCCAGAACAACCACCCTTCTGATCTTAGTAGAAGAGAATAGAATACAAATATTAGACATGCTTGTTTCTGTCAAGCTAACTGGGATTTAATTTACCCCCCATTTGCTGCTTGCTTTGCTTTCCCAAGAGGATATTAGTGGGCAAAATATTTCACATATGTATATTGGGGATAATTCACTCCAGAGCTCTTAATGTAGTTTATATAGTGCTTACCTGCTTTTTGGCTTGTAAACTTTGCTACTTCTGCAGCCTTACAAAACGAGTGAGTAAATGTATTGGGTAATTGCTGTCTGTAAAGTGAATTTCAGAGTTTGCCAGAGGGTGACATAAAGTATATTCAAATTTACTGTCCCTGATGATTCCAAATACCTGCCAAAATCTTGTTTCACACCTAATTTATTTAACTTTGGCATATACGAGTGCTGAATGTTCTCCCTTCATCCATTTACTTGGGATAAGACTCCAGATGCAGTTTCACAGTCTTTAGTCCAGTCTGACTGTGCTTGTCTGTCGCTTTTTCTCAGTTGGACGCACTCTTGATCAGTACCTGCGCGTGTTGTGGAAAAGTGAATTTTCAGCCAGATCAGAGTTGATCGCTACTGAGCCTAAGGTTAAGAGAAGAAGGAGGTAGCAGGATGGGGGAAGTGAAGGGTAAGTTTAGAGTGGGACTGCCCACTTTAATGGCAGCTTGTCAATAAAGTGGTCGATGTCAGCCATGAAACCAGTCCCTTTGGAGCTGCAGCAAATGGAGAGGGGACCTGGCTCCTGGCAGCCAAAGGAGCTGGAGGTTTGTGCTTCGTTCCAGGCTTCTGAGTACCGTTTGCTATGTTGGAAAGCAAAGTGATGCTTTCCCACTTTAAGCCCTGCCCAAATTCCTTGAATTTTTGCAGCTTGGACCAGGTGATAGTTCTAGTTTGCATGTGTTTGCATGTGTCCGCCAACTCTCCATAGGTAGGAATGCAGCTTAAAACCTGCCTGCCTCTAGCCATGTGAGAAATCTGAGATTGAGGAAGGTTTTTGAAGTGGGGAATGGAAATCTGCCTGACACAAGTAAGTCGTGCTGGAAGCAGTGAGACTGCGCTTACTGCTTGACACAGTAAGTGGGCTGAACTAGCAATAGCTGCCTGAGAAATAGCTGTTTGTTCCCTTCCTTGCAAGGCACAGCCTCTGCATTGCTCCCACATTTACTACTTGTGGACATGAACTGTGAGCCAGATGAAAAATTTTAATTGGTGTTAAAATTAATATACCAAAACAATAAGAGGAAGAAGATTTGAACCTAGATAGCTCTCCACAGTGAAGGAGCAGCAAGAGAATGAGAAAGAGCTGGAGGGAGTCTAAGAAAAAAAACAATCTTGACTGTTTTTACTGTGGAAATAAATACCGGCACATCTGTGTTTTGAACATCACATTGCCTGGTTCCCCAAGCACTGGCCCTGGACTGGGATTTGGCATCTGTCTCGGTTTCAAGTCCAGTGCTCCTGCCTTCTGGAAGTGAGTGCTGGATGGCTGGTCAAAGAACTGCTGCACAGGAGCTGCTGAGCTGGGAAAGAAGCTGCTGCTGTTGCCTATGCAGGAACATTAACTGCCTCCTCTTAGGCCCTGCGGAGATTGCCGGAGCTCAGTGCAACTCTCCTGAACCCAGTTGCTGAAGCTTTGAGGCAACAAAGCTGCTCCGCATGTGCAGTCTTTGGCCCTCCAATTCTGAAAGCTCAAAACCTGAAGACATTGCCATGCTGCTTTGCAGAATTCCAGACTTCTTCCATGAGCGGGTACCAGTATCTGATCTCCCATCTTTAAAGAGGGGCCAGGCTGCTGTAGAGAGCTTGGGGAGCAGAGGGTTGTGCTGTGGGTTGGCCCCTCATGCCTAGGAGCTGGTGCTTCCCTTTTGGGTTAATACAACAGGGCTGGTTGCTGCTGCAGCAGGAATTCCCTGTCAGCAGGGAGATGCTTTGCTGTAATGGCTCCACTGATGGGTGCCTGGCTCTTTATCCCCTATCCAGTGCATAGTGCTCTGATCTGCTGTTTCTACCCTGTCACTGTTCATGTGAACATCTATCGCTCTGCTAACTGTTGCTTCAAATGTAGTTCAAAGTCAGCAGCATGAACATTTCAGGGCTCTGTGCTGAGTTTTCCTGGGTGTACCTCAGCCTACAGCAGTCCTAAATACAGAGAAACCACACAGAGAGCTGGAGACAGGCCTTAAATTATCAGGGTTGGGTTCTTAAGCATCAGGAAATAAGGGAAAAAAATGTGCTAGAGTAGCCTGCTAAGCAATGCAAGCAACTTAGCAGTTTTGGCAACTGAGAAGGGAAGAAATAAATTCTAATTCACTTAACAATACCGTACCTGTGTGCAGAAATGAGCTGGCTGGCTCATGGCATGGGAGGCTGTCTGATGTGGAAATGACTAACTTCCTCTGGCGGTACCAGTACGCTGCATAGGATGTAGGAGGTAGGATATGAGGAGGTCCTGGGCCACTAATAAGTGTAGCTAGGTTTGTTAAGTATGAAGTTGATTTAATCTGTGCAAACTCTACTTTCTGAGTTGTGTTGTCTGATTTCTGCAGGAAGAAAATGTTTCTCTTAGAAGCACAATGCTCTGTGGCCATCTGACTGCATAAGAGGAAGTAAGAGTCTTGCGAAGGTTAGGTCCTGTGCGCCACGATAATAGGGTATGTGATCCCATGGAAGGGAAGAGAATCCCATGGTTGAGGAGGACTGAAATTCTTTTACTTGCTGTCTTCTAGCCTGCTAGTTCAGGTCACTTTCTCTTCCCAGCCTGCGGTGGGTGCTGGTGCAGAGTTGTGTGGTCACAGCAGTGTGACGTGCAGCAGCAGTTGGAGCGGGAGCACAGCGAGCGATGCCCTGTGCCGGATGCTTGTGTAGCAGCCGTGGTGTCCCTGGGTGATGGCCAGTACCTACTGTAGTGTGTAACAATAGCGTGATTGCTTGCTGGGGAAAGGGTTGGGACAACTATGCCCTTGCCCTTGAAGCCCACCCACTGTTTATTCAGCACATTGGGAGTGGGATTATTTCTTCCTGGCCCATAGACAAGATCAGCTTGAGCCTCTCACTGCAGCATCTAATTACCCATACCCTTTTCCCTGGGAAGTTGCACGTAGTATTGTCCAGCCGTGCGGGGCAACACTCTTGGGTCGGAGCAGGGGAAATCACCAAACAGCAGACTTCCAGGGGGCTAATTATGGTCGAAATTGCATACATCCTTCTGCAGCCTTCTGTTGTGTGGATGTGGCTCTTCAGAGGAGACAGCAGCAAGCACCAAGCTGAGGACAAAAGGCCAGTAGGTTTTTGGAGACTGTTTTGCTGTTCCCACTGCCGCTTTGTGCTGATGTGCAGCTGCCAGCAGGAAGAGGGTTAAGCTTGCATATCACATGGCACGATTCTGTTTACTACATATTTCTCATAATCGGGACTGGCATCCAAATCCAGATGATTAGCACTTAACCAGAGACCCTGAAACAATGTGTGTCATGTTTGTGTTCCTCTGAAGCTATGCAGCCTGCCATCATTTCTCTGCAGAGACATGGTTCTTCCTGCAGCCTTCAAAGGGATCTATGGGGAGAGCAGAAAATGAACAGTTTTATGACAAAGACTGGATTGGACTGAACTGCATTCATCTTAGTCTAAGCTTGAAGCCGGGGAATTTTGCCAGGAATCGACTTACACCATAATAACTTGATCTCTACCAAAGGAGATTCTTGCCTTACCCTAGTCTGAGATTAGAGCACTGGCCCGACAGTGACCGTCAGGGAAATGAGACTGTGCCCCTTGGCTTAAGGGTTTGGATGGATATTTTTCAGTGCTGAGTACAAGCTGTGGCTGTGGAGAACTAAGTATAAAATTCACGTTAGTTTTTGAGGTGTGGTTTTGGATAAGAGGAAAGCTGTAATTTCACAGCACAGTCTATTCCTTATTCTTGCTATCAGCATGGGCATTACTGTAGCAAACTTCCATGGGGCCCAAGGCAGGTTGTGATTTACCTTTCTACTACTCCTTCTGCAAAAGACAGTTCTCTCTGTTTCTTTCTCTCTCCTAACAAAAACATCTCTGCCTGTACACATACACAACACATGGCTTTTCCCTTCTCCAATGTAGTAGCAGTTCATTTGTAAAGACCTGCTTTGTTCTCCTTAGAGCTTTGACGCATGGCAGCAACCTGCAGTGCTGTCATTTCTGAAAACAGATTGCAGAAGTATGTTTTCCCCATGTTTCTAAAGGTCTTTTTCCATCCCCCTGCTTTCTGTCTTATCTGAAAAGTCACATCATCATCCATGGATAAAGTTTATACGAATTAAACATGGGAGGGGAAGGATGAAGAGGTGTACCTTTTCCCCCCTTCTCTGTGATGAAGCCAATGCTAATGGAAGAAGAATTTCTCTCGACAGTCCTCTTATTGGGGGTGTGTTTGTTATTGGGGTCTACCTTCTTAGGAAACTCTTGGGCTGAAGGGAACTAGAAGAGATTTTCTGATCTAAGCACAAGCTTGAAAAAAACCTGTCAATATGTCTGCTAGTAATGTCAGAAAGACCCTCCTTTTTTTTTTCTCAACCACAGTGACTTTTTACTCCTTTGTACTTCAGGAGAAAAGGAGATGAATTCCGGCTTTCTATTCTTTTGAGTGCTAGCATGACTGCTAACATATGGTACAGTTTCTTAGCCACAGATATTAAAAATATAGCACATTGAGTCTATCTTGAATTGTCTTTTTTATTTTGGTCTTACACTGAACTGCACTACTGTAAGAGAAAGCTACTTGAACTTCCAGAAGTACTCTCAAATTTCTCTAACTAGAAGACTTGTGGTGGATGGCTTAGGGTGCTAGCAAGATACCTATTTTCATTAGATATTGACAGACCTTGTGTGGACATTTCTGGAATAAGGTTTTTAGGTCTTCTGAAACAAGTGACAGTAAATGTTCCTTGACTGTTTGTATCAAGGTAATTTGACTTCCACATGGTAACTTACACCGCTGTCTGTCATGTGCATGTACCTCGCCTCCCTCAGATGATTCTTTGAGAAAACAGAAGCACACATGATGGCAGTGATCAGGACTACACATGAACTGCATGTCCTGCCATTTGAGTTACCTATTTCTTGTCGGTGGTTTGAACCAGACTGAACAGCCATGCATTTTCTTATGTGTAACCATTAGGACAGTCATCATGTGTCAGTTGTGATACTAGGCTGAACTGCAAATGTTTTGCTTAGCAACTGTTGTGAAGGAGAATTGTCAGGCAACACCAAAATTAGGAATGGTGAGTATGGGAGGCACTCTTTGTGAGAGATGAGCTGTACTCTTGACGTGTTATCTGTGACTAAGTGATTTGGCATTTTCTTACACAAACACGTAAGAATATGAATGTTTATGAAAAGGTATCAAAGCACGTTCATTCTAATCCCCTAGGTCTGCCAATGCTCTTGCTCACCTGGCTTTCTGGGTATAGTAGGTATTTGCAGGCAGCTTACCAATACAAGGCAGCAGGGTCGAAAAGCTTGATAGGGTGGTAACTTCTACTACCAATCCTTGGGCAGCAGTGAAGAATTTGAGTGGCCTCCAACCATGGTAACTGAAGAAAGCTGGTTGTCTTAGTTATTCTCCATCATGAAACCGTTCCTTTTCTCTTAAAATATAGGATGTACCTGAGAGGACCATGATCAATACTGTGTTTGAGATTTCCCTTCTGTGGGATTACACCAAGGTTAGTGGTGATATAAGCTCGAGTGTGAATGAGGTACTGGTGTGTCCACTGTTAAGTACAGACAAGGGAAAGACAGGAAAGACATGGGAAAATGATGAGTGACACAGTATGGTGTCTGCAGAAGTCCTTGTTCAATAGTACTGGCTGTGGAGCCAGAGGGTGAATCTACAGTGAAGTAGGCTTCAATTTTGTCATGTATAGGTGTGCATGTATTATAGAGAACACTGTGTTTAAAGTCTCCATGAAGGGGGCTCATCCAGCAGTCTTTGGGCGTAAAGTCTGAAATAAGAAATCGGTACTAAGCTAAACAACTGTTTTAAGCATTTATGTTAAGCAGTGTCTGTGTTCATGTCTCCTGGCCTTGCTGCTGTAATCTTAACAAGAGACTGTCTTAGGAGAGGCATATGAGTAGCAATTGGGTATCAGAATACAAATACTGTCAGGGTAAGAGCACTTTCATTAGGTGTTACTTATTCATGGGAGAAATGATTAAAGGCAAAAGAAACCTACCTTGAACTGGCACATGTGATGTGCCTCAGAGTGTGCGGGAGCCTTTCTACTGGGTTATCTGTGAGAGGGTGCTTGGCACATGTCTTACAGACTAGTTTTTACTTGATTATTAAATTCTATGCAAAAAAAATCGATTAAAAAGTTATGTAAGGAAGAGTCAAGGTACAGCTTAGTAGTAGTCTGCCCAGACTGCTTGCCCAGTCTTGAAGTAGAGGTTTTGTTTTTCCCAGTATCGTGCTGTTGCAGTGAGGTTTTACAGTGCTTCCATTGCCCTTACAGGCCAGGGCTCAGTTGGGACCAGAGCATGCTCTCCTCAGTACCTGCCCTTTCTTCCTTGCCTGTCTCAAATGTATATCATGTGACCAGGGGAATTGCTGTTTTTCTTGGGTGATAACGCAGGTCAAGCAGAAGCTCTCTAATATGAGAGCTTCTGTGTTTGAACCGGGCCATGCAGGAAACTGTTCTCAGCAAGGTGTTACCTTTTTCTAAAATTTGCTTCCTACCTGAGGCCAGGATATTTCTACAAGTCCTGTCCCTTCTGATGGAAGGATACCAGACATGATGTGGAGAGAGGATCCATCATGGTGATGGGTCTCAGCAAATCTGGTATGAGCACTGGTGCCACTTGCTGTGCTTTGGACTTGCAGTTGTGTCGTTCTGTCTGCCCTGTATGGTTTTGTGTCCTCTTATTAGGAATACTCTTTGTTGCAAGCTTACAAATAAAGGTAGAATCCCTGCTGCCTCATCCCACCCTCAGATGAAATGTCTTGTGTAAATAATTTGCCTTTCCTGAAGCAGAGACCTTATGCTTATTGTTCACATCAGAAGTGGGAGCATCTCCAACCCCATTCCCTGCTGTACCTGTGGGGTTTCAGTCATGGTGGTAAGGGGTGTGTGTTTCTCTGTTACAGAAATAGTGCTGTAGATGTTACAGTTAATCCCTCTTGTGTCTCCTTTATCACCATGCTGATGAGCATAGTGTGAAACAGGCCCTGGGGATTCTCCAAAGCTACTGGAGGAGGCAGGTGCTGCTGGCAGACACTGGAGAAGCCTGTGCTGTTGTTACTGATTCTCTTTTCCTTGCAATTAATAAAAAAGACTGTTCTAAAAAAAAAGGTGCTACTTGGATGCACCTGCTTTTCCAAAGGCTGCACAGCTGGTGGAAAGCAAATGGTGTCTGACAAGGGAATGGGGGTGTGTAAGCAGGCATCCTGTGTAGCTTCCAGGGCCTTTGCAGTGCAGGCAAGAGGGTTGATTTCAATTAGATATAAGAAAGAAGGTTTTTACGATGAAGGTGATGAAACACTGCAACAGGTTGCCCAGAGAGGTGTTGGATGGAAACATTTAAAGTCAGATTGGATGGGGTTCTGAGCAACCTAATGTAGTTGAGGATGTCCCTACTCATTGCAGGGAGGCTGGACTAGATTAAAGGTCCATTCCAACCCGGTCTAGTCTATGATTCTGTGCATCAAAGAAAACAAGGTGTGCCTGTTGTCCTAGGTAAAAGCAGTGGTTACAGCTACCCGTTTGCAAGTATAAAGCAGCGGGCATCCTTGTACTTTGTTCTTCCTGACATGCCAGACCGCAAATGGCTTCTGTGGTCAGGAGCCACATCTGAGAGTTTCAAAGGCAGCATATGCCAGCTGGGGACCTTGCACCTAAAAGAGCATATATTTCAGATGAGATCAGGGCTTACTAGAAAGGAAAAAAATCTGAGGAAAGATATGGGTTAGAGATATGATTGCATGCATACTCATAGGCAAATAATGTGTTGTGATGGTTTACACTGGTTTTGATGCCCTGTTTTATGGGGGGTGCTGAAGCACTACTTTTTGAAACGCTGCTTTTTGAAGCAGCCCAATTCTGATATCCACCCAAAATTTGTATCTTTGTAAGACTATTTCAAAACTTGCAATACTCAAGGTAAAAAGTATCCCATCCTTTGAATGGTTTCACTTTTGTGTATGAGAGAAGGGCACCTCCCCATGCTGCCCTCAGAGCTGCTATTGTCACTGGTAGTTAATATGCAACCATAATGTCCACAGAAAGTCTAGGTTTCCACAATTATTTCTCTACCTTGACAATGTCTTTTCCAAGAGTGGCAAGGGAGGGGCAGGAAAGGAGAGATTTCCTTTGTATTGCCTTAAAAGAGCTAAGCAAACTAACTGTAAGCCACGGAATATTGATCCGACCTTCACTTGAGTCAAACTCTACATAAAATCTGCTGTAAATATATGGAACAATTGCGGCATAATTCTATCCAGCTCTTTCCTGCTGAACTATAAAACAGAAGTACACTGAACATCTCAGATTATTTAAGGCATTTGCTTACAAAAATGTTTTGTTCCTGCTGTCTTGTTGTGCAGGTTCAGGACCTCACTGTGCTCTGCATGCAAGCACAGCGTGGAGCAGAGTGCTCTTACTGTGACGTCCATAAATTCTTGTTCATACTGTTCTTTCCTCACCTGTACTTGCAGTCTCACGTGTCGGGTATTGCTATTTGTTAAGGGGATGAGTTTGTGACTCTTCCCTGTTTTGTCCCAGTTTATTTTGAATTAATTTAGGATCCAGTAAGATGTTTGTGTAGTTCCAATACAGCTGAATCCTTGGGGAATTATCACCAGTGACTTTTGTCATTATGTTACTCACCTGTCTTTGATTAAATCTAGTTCTTCATAGCCAGGCTTTATAAACCAAAATATGTTTACACCTTACTGATCATCTTCTTTTTCTCTATCACTAGTAATTACATCAGGTGATATTTGTGCTTGTATGAGATTTTATGTAACCCCCTGCTTAGTTCTCTCCACGATGGAGACTGGCTACTTTATGCTTTCATTTTCCATCCTCTAGCTAGTTTATAGTCCAGAAGAGCTGTTTCCCTGTGAAAAGTCAATTATGTCAATGGGGAAAATAAGTCAAAAGTTAAGCAACAAAGAGGAAAGGTGCAAACTGTGTCTCGTTTCTAGAGGTGTGGCAGGATGGGACGAGCGAAATAGGTTTGTTCCTTACCTAGACACTAGCACACAGGGGCAATGTAGGGAGCCAGAATTCGTTAGTACTGCTGCTTGCCGAACGGCTTGTTATCAAAGAATAAATAGGTTAGTGTTTGACTTTGGGGATGATGCATTACTTTTCAAGAAGAGCTGAAACCAATCAGGAATTGAATACAGCAGTATGTAGGAAAATGTGCGCTAGCATTATTTTTTGCATCTTTCAAGAACGGCACGTTGTCTGTTTTGTTACTATTGATTTGTTTGAGTTGCCAAGGCCAGCTGATGTTTAGTGGTGGTCAGTGGCTAAGGCAGCTTCCTGGAAAAAAAGCTCTACTGATAACCAAAGCAGCTGTGGGTTTTGATAGCCCAGACTGATAGCCCAGAAAAGGGAAGAGGAGCCAGGGACACCACTTCTGTGATGTTTCAGCTTGATTCCATTTTAATGATTAGCCATGGTCACTTAAAGCCTTCACTAGGAAGGTGGTGTTGACTTAATGCCTGTGGCAGGTGCAGTCAGTTAAGCTGTACTGTGGTAGCCAGCACATCTGAGAGCTGGCCATCTGGTAGTGCAGATGGAACCCATTGTCTGGAGGGGCACTACTCTTTGGGTGTTGTCCTCTCCTGCCTTTTGCCATGAAACAGTATGTTCTGAAGTAATGGGTTTCCATTCCTTTGCCTGGGAGGAAAGGCCTGTTGTTAGATACCCATTTTGGTCACCTGGCTAGAAGGCTGGTAGATTGCCTTTGGCACTGCAGTTAAACTAGCTTCTTGGTGGGGCTTTCTTTGTGTTCATCAGGTCTGGCACAGTTTTTGAAAGCAAGTGCAAAACACTTTGTCTAAGTGGGAATTAAGCTCCTGTGTTGATTCTACCACATCACGCTTCAGAAGATAAAGACCTGAAGTACAATTTATCTTAAGGAGGAGGAAACTTTTCTAGGGCCATGATTTCACCTGCAAGATTCCATTTGTTCTCAGGTGAAAGAGTAGAGAAGCTGTGAGGGCTCCTGTTCCAGTAGTGGGAAAGCCAGGTCTCAGTCTTCAAGACTTTGTGAAGAACGCATGTTTCTTGGAGCGGTCGAAGTGCATGGAAGACTACTGAGTTCTCTGTTAAATTCAAGCAAGTGGGATAGAGATGAAGAACAGCATACAGGCCCTTTAAGAATAAATTGGCAAAAGAAGAGCTCAGTATTTAAATTTAGTGCAGACGAAGAGGGAAAAAATTCCCTACAGCATCTGGTTTATATTACTGCTCTCTGCCTCAGTAGAGGGTGTGTTTACAGTGAAGCTCTCCAGTGCATAACGAGGAGGGTGCTCAAGCCGTTTGTTTCTGGGGAACTCTGATCTGAGGGTATGCCTTACAGCCATGTCCATATCCTCCCTTTGGCCTCCTTAACTAATCCTATCTCAGCTGTTGAGCAGAGCGGAGGGGTGCCCTGTTGGGGACGAGATGTCTGAGAACAGCACTTCAGCTTCTAGGGTTCTCCAATACTGCTTGTTGTCATGGCTTCTTCCCATTTTGTTCAGCCTAGAAATGGAAGCAGATAGTCCCCTTGTAAGTTTATGCAGACATATTACCAGTGGCTACGTACGAAGACTGGGACTACTGATGTGTCTGTGTCCCAGCCGTTTTAATGCTTTGAACAGAGCTGGTCACTTTGGATTTTTTTAAATGCAAGTTTGAAGCTCATTGTGGGAGGTGGAAAGAGCAGAAGAATGGCTGGGTCTTAGTTGTGGTGGAATTTCTATTTTGTGTGTATGCGTTTTGTTTATTAAAATGTGGTTTGTGGTCTCTGAGCAGTTTCAGCAGAGCCCAGCACCAAAAGGAAACCTGAACTAGTAGCAGTAGTGGGGTGAGCTGCTCATCAGAATGTAGCACAGCTTTGCATAGGTAGTGCTTTACAGAGACTTGTGGTAACCTGTGCAAATGCTCACCTCCACCAGTAGCTTGTGCATCCTGTGGTGTATCTCCTTAAGGACTGACTGCACCTGTGGTCATGAATGCTGTAAAGGTACAGCTGGACTCAAAGTGAGCTCCTGTGCTCTGACAGACAGGGAGGTTAAAAATTAATTTGATTTACATATCACCTGATAATATATCTTGTATTGCAAGATTTCATCATGTTCAAGGCTAAAATACAAATTTTTTTAGACCTAGAGCTGTGGAAAAATTAATTCCTTGCCCCCAGAGCTAGTGATCATTTCAGTATCTGCTATTTGAAACTTTTGGGAATAGATGCCATATGCTTCCCGGCAGAAGGAAGAGAAATGGAAAATTCTGTATCTATGTTCATGTATAATACAGATTTTTCATATGGTCATTCCCTCCAGCAGCTGCTGGACCAAAGCCTGTTGCCACCACTGCCAGACTGAGATTAAAACTTACACAAATAAACACAAATAAACTCTTCACTCAGCTATTGTTGCAATTTCCCTCATGCAAGAAAACGCAAAACTAGAGCCGATCTCCCCTTTTTCCTTCTTCTGTTCGAGAACGAGTCAGAAGCAGTTATCATCTTGCAATTTTCATCAACTCTTCTCTTTAAACAGTTGCAGAGGCGAATAATTAATCTTTGCCTGACCCTGTTCAAATTGGTCACCTCAACTATTTATCATCCATCTCCCTACAGGTGAATTGAAATTTAAACCTTACCCTTGCCTCTCTGCCATCCTCTTTCAGCAAACCACCATCTAGTGAGCTGCCATGTTCACTTCCCATTGACTGTCCTCCTAGAGACAGCCTGCTATTACTACATTCAGGAACTGCATGACCGATGGCAAAACCCGCAGCACTGTGTGTGTGCCCTTTTCCTTGATGGTGCTTTGGGAATGCTGGTATGTAGGGGGTTGATTAGCAATTCTTCAGTTGTATCGGTGAGGTGGTTTCCAAAGGAAATTGCATCTCCCATGAAATGCATCCATTAGATCTCTGTAAAGTACCATCCTACTGGGTAGCTTATTGTGGACAGTGCCTTTAAACAAGTTCCTGCAGAGCAGAAAAAAAAGGGACCATGAAGCATCTGAACTACAGCTCCCAAAAGACATCACAATTCCACTGCCAGAGCAAAATTCTGCAACTTGTAACGAAATATTTTTATTATAGGCACCCCTGCTGTAAACAGATCCTTTTCTGTAGAGCAGAAAAAAGCCCAAATTCTCAGAGCTATCCTGAAACTTGCTTTTCTAAAAATGGGGAATTTGCAGCCATCAGTGGGGAACACTCACAGTTTAGGAAGAAAGTATATGGGAGTATGGTTAGGGTTGAAATGAAGCTACAGTAAGGAAGGGAAAATACTAACAATGTACAGTTGCCTGTAAAATTTTACTTTTAACTTTGGTTCTGCTGGGATTTTACTGCTCTTCTAGCTTTGCTCTTTTCTAAGATATTTGCATTAATGCACAGTAACTTGGGACATTTGTCATGAGAATGATGCCTCCTCTGGTCTAATGAAGAATGCATGTTTTATATCAATGGCCTTTCCTATAAATGGAAAGGCTTTGGATGTGTGTGGAGCACAGTGAGAAAAAAACCCCAGCATAGTGCTGGCACTCACCATTCAGTTTACGTCATACGTCCTCTCTTGCGGTGAGCTCTTTGACCTCATCTCCTAGAAATGAGAAAATGCAAGAATTTGAATGTGTCTGTGGCTAGGGCTTAAATCACACTCTGTCCTCAGCCATGGAGTTGCTACAGATCCAGCTCCTGCATTCAAGTATTTAATGTGCTTTCCTGACTGCCCTGTGTGCCAGTTTCCCCAGCCAGACTCAGCAGAGTGGTGTTACTAATATAGGTTACATTTGGGCTTGTCACATCTTGTCAGAGGGTGACTGTGGAGCAGAGCATGACTTTTAACAGAAAGCAGACCTGGGCTGGTCCCCAAGTCCTCACTAGTCAATGGCAATGTCTGTTTGCCTAGGGCATCGATGCTGGGACTTGTGTCCCCTATGTCCCTTTGTGCTCTGTCTCTCAGAGAACATAGTTTGAAGCATCCAGCATTTTGACGTGGAAAAATAAAGAGTAAACATTTCCTGATGGGCTGAACTGGCTGGTTAGCAGTGTTTTCCTCCCAGTTCCTTCTGCAGTGTGTTTCCTGCTATGTTCCCTAAGGTTTTCCTGTCATCAGGACAGTGAAAATCTTGCTGCTAGGTTTAAAAAGAGATCAATTTTTTCCCAATAGTATCTGGTAAAGTGTTCTGCGTGTCTGCTTTTAAATAACGCAGCAGCTCCTTACAGCTCCTTTGGACTTGGTTAGAGTCATCAGACATTTTCTGTCATTCTGCCACTCTCCCCCACAGCGCAGGGCCTGAACCCAACTCCCGGCAGTCAGTGGAAACATTCTCCTTGGTAGCCTTTGGGTTAAGTCCAGAAAGTTTGCTGACTGCCTTTCCCGGGCTTTACCTAGGGCAGCTATTCTGACAAGCTCAACACCCTCCCAAAGTATTGCAGATCCTTGGTGTGTCTTTAAGTCTCATTTCCTTTTTTCCTTTTCATAAAAGTTTTCGAAAATTAGACTCTAAACCCGTAGCACAACCTTTTAAAATAATAAACAATACTAATAGATATTAGCTCAGAGCTACTGTGTTACTAAGAACTGGAACTGCCTTTGCTAATGGTTCAGGCTGAATAAAAGATCAAAGAAAGAAGAAAACAAAAATACCCAACAAACTGGAATGTTTCTCTTCTGCTTTGAATCCTTGGTATCAGTCCCACATCTGACTTCTTCTAGATAGGTGTTTCTTGTTTTGATAAACTACATAAACAGTCTCAAGACAAAATAATTAAGATAAAAATATGAGGTTTTGCTCATGAGATCAAGAAAGTGTTTAAAGATTACATCTCCTTAAAGTTAAGTATATTGTCCTTAGATTCCCAGCCTGAATTTTTGGTGCTTGTGGGCAGGGCCAAGGAGCGTGAGTTTGGAGCAAAGACAGCAAATTGAAGGACACACAGGAGAGTGCTGTGCTGTCCTCAGCCGGATGTTAGTTGGGTGAGCCAGCATTGCCTCCATCTCTCTTAATGCAATTGTTGGTCTCTTGGGCTGTCTGAAAGATTGAACCGCAGCAGTCTGGAACAAAACTCCTGCTATAATTATGCCCTATCATAATTTTTAATCTTCAACTGTCCTTTTTTTCTTACTTTGTTTTAAGATCTGCATCCAGGCCTGAACACAACATACTGCGAAGATGTGATGTGAACTCCCCTTCTTTGCTCCATTGCACTACTGAGCCTCAGTTCCTATGTTTGCGGGGTACTAATCCCTGCAGGGGGCTGTGCCCTATGTTACAGCTCCTACATTAGATAGCCATTGCTGAGCTGTGCTTTACTACCACCAGTGTTTCTGGTACCTTGGCTTAGATACTCTACACTGTTTTTTCACTGTGCTGTCCAGGTGTACCCACACACTTGGTCCGGATCACTCCAAGCACACCTCAGTACTAGTCAGGACTATTATTTACTGCATGAAGATAGGAGATCCCATCACTTGCAGTGCATGTGATGGTAAGTCAGTGCTAGAAGCTTGCAGTGGCATGTAGATGCCTTAAGGCCCATGAAGATGCTCACTAATTAGACCCCTCCTCGGGCTGTGACGTACACTGAGAAATAACTTGCTCTTCAGTGTTATTGTAGAGAGTTTAAATCCTGTTGTATTCTACTCTTAGATGACATATTCATGCCTAAGCACAGAATATGTCTTAAGATTCCAGAAAAGACCATCTTCTTAATCTCACCACCCTCAGTAGCTTTTGCACTTTCAGTATCCAATTAAAAGTAAGTCACAATGCAATTCAGTTTTAAGTACGGCCGTTGCCTTAATAAATACTCATCCCCACAACCACAGGACACGGATACACTGATCTATATCAATTTTTGTTGTTATTAGTGGTTTAATTTAAACTATAAGCTGGTTATTTAAACTATGAGTGAAAAAACTGTTGAACCTATAACTGTGCAAATATGTGAGCCCACCTAAGAGTTAAAGCCTGAGAGGTGAAATGCCTGTGGTCAACTCCCAGTAATTCACTGAGGATCTGATCATCCTGACACTGCTTGTCTGTGCACTTTTGAAGGCCTGGAGGTTCAATTAGGCACGGAGTGGACACACTGGCAAGCTTGTGCCATAGTAAAGACTTACCTTCTCTTCATGCATGAGAAGGTGTAGATGTCAGTCCCATCCCATTTGTCTGTGCTGGCTTTACAGAGGCAACAGCAGTAAAAGGTGACAATTCCTGCTGCTCTGTTTGTGTGAATGAAAGGAGCACATCTGCTTGGGGGTAGATGGAGGAGCAGTTCCACCTTGTCAGTCTCTCTGTGTTTCAGGGGTGGAGGTGGGAGGAAGAAGGGGTGCCCAGGTGGTCCCTTTTCATAGTTCCCAAGGTTCAGTTACGTATTTTGCATTTTAGAAGACATTTACTGCTCACATGGGTTATCAGCGAGACTTTTTTACAGTACCTTTATTTAAACATTCAGTATCTTGTCTTCACCCAGATCAGTTAAATCCTTTCATCCAGCAACAGATGTGACATTCCCTACTCTGACCTGACATTTTATTTATTCCAGAATGGCTGATGAATTTCCCATACAGCTCTCACACAGGCTCTCAATTATCTTGTGTTTGAGTAATGGCAACATTCTTTTTTTCTTACCTCCATGAAGCAATCCAATCACACTCACCCAAACAGCTGCAGCAATAATTTTTGTCATCCATCACTTTTAAATGTGCCCGTCAGTTCATGTCTCTTCAGTAGCATCCCTTTCTTCACCTTATTAAGTATGAGGTACCTACCTTTGTCTTCAAGGCCCTATTTCACCTCTCCCATTCTTATCTCTGCAGTGAGATGTCAGCCCGCACTTGTATCAGCCCCTGATGCCAACTGTCTGCTTGTTGCATTTTCACTTGATTTCTTGCTCTTGTTTGTGCTGCCTTGCTTGCTTGGGTGTGATCTGGCACAGTTATATTGTTTCCCCTACATTAGGCTGGCAGCACTGACTGCATGGACCAAACTAGAGCAAAATGCACCGTGGCAGCAGGATGTAGCTATTGAGAGCAAGGTGATGGCTCCAAACATTGGAATATGGGAGGCATTCAGTCCTGTGGTCTTGCATAGGAGGCTGCAGTTCAGACAAGTTTGTGTAACTTGTAGGGATTGTGAACTGTTTGTTCCTTTTTCACATAGGATCAGTCTTTTTGTGGATCAAGTCTTTCTTTAGTTTACTATGATCTTGATATAGAAAATGACAAGAGGTAGGCTGTGGGTGTGCTGAGACCACTGCCAAGCGCCCTGACTAACACTGCCTACTTGTTTCCACCCTCATCTCAAGTCTCACATTGAAGTGCTTTGGAGCACAGAGCAGCTTTTTGCCCTGTGTATGGTAGTTCCTAGCACAGTAAGATCCTTCAGGGCCCTTACTTTGGTAGCACATGTGAATCACAGTCATCTTGTCCCAGGAGCTATTTTCCTAATTTTGGAAAAATCCTATTTCAGGTGAATGACTTTACCAATTACAGACCTTGTTCAAAAGGCAACTCTGCTGGAGCTGGGAATGACCCCTCTGGAGCTGGGAATTACGTGTTTCACAGTTGCAAATGAGTGTGAGAGTTCTGAATGTTGTCAGCACATTGTGTCAGGGACAGTGAAGATGGCCAAGGGGACAAATGTATCCAAAAATCTTACATTTTTTCTGTATGTTTTATCCAAGAGCTGGCGTTACTGGTGATGAGAGTGAAGCCCAAATACATAGTACATCTATGCCATGTAGCCTTCTGTTGAATACAGGTATCCTTTCTGATTCCTTGCTTTTTGACAGGGAACTCTAAGGCTTCATGCCTAATACTGTTTTGGAGGCCCTTTCTTGCTAGAAATGCAGCTATCATTTCTTTTATCCAAAACATTTGCCGTCATCTCTTAGAAAACCAGATTATTTCAAGTTTTTTCTATGTTCCAGAGCTGCAGAGTCCCTAAACTTCTGCCAGTGCGTTGCGCTAATTTTGCAGCATCCATACAGAGCAGTGGGCAAATACATGAAGTTGTTTCAATTATTCAACCTGTTTATGTAGCTTTGTGTTTAGAAAGCCTGGATAAATGGATCTGTAACTTCCTCTTCCTCTCTTCCCATTCATCAGCAAAGTAAACAGCCAAAGAAGAGCCACAGAAAAAACACCACCTGTGAATCCTCCCAGGAAGCTCTCGGCAGCCCCAGATGTCTCTGAACCCACAGTGCAGAAGGGCTTTCAGCCAGATCAGCTCCTGCACTGCTAGCTCTGTGGACTCAGTATAAACTGATAGGCCCCACACATAACACCTTCATGGCAGAAGCAAGACAAATGTTCATTGGAGCAGTTGTGTTTGTGTCTGCCTGTGAATCCACCAGAGGGAAGGTGCTTCCCTGACCTGCTTTGAGTTGAAGGAAGTCTTGTGCCTTTGGCCCGTGCTCTCAGATAGGCCAGAGCTGGATGTCCTGCTTTGTGTTACAGTGCCAGGTGTTCTGTGTCTTCCCCCCCAGCCTGTTCTGGGACCAGGTGGGTGACACCTCCCCTTCATAATGAAATCAGTACTGGGTCTGGATAAACCTGGATGGTGAGATGTAAAGTATGGGCCTGCCATCAGGAACATAAGGCTGCTCGTGCAGGTTTTCATCCTGGTGTCTTGGCCCAGTCCTGTGCTGAGCAGTTGGAGTTCAGCTTCTATGAATTGAACAGTCTGGCTTTCAGTGGTTTGTTGCCACTTTTCAGTCTATAAATAGTTGCATCCTAGCGCAGTAAAGTAATTTCTTCCAGTATATCTTCAAATACTATAAAGCATTGGGAAATTCAGCATATAAAATGCAGAGACAGTCTCTGTTTAATTTTTGTTATGAGAGAGCTTGAAGCAAGTTGACATTTATGAGCTGTTTTCATAGGAGAGAGAAGAGTATAATGAAGAGTCTTGCTTGTCTGAACTTCACGATAAACTCTAAAAGACCTTACTTCTAGCCAGTTGATATCCTTGTATGATTTTGGGGGGTTTTTCAAAGTTTTTGCGTGTTTGAAGGCTTCTTGTGTTTTCCTAGCTATTAGTGCTCTCTGGTAACTCGGGGATGAAGAGACCTTATACTTTACTGATCTGAAATGTCAGCCAACTCACTGATTTAATGGTCAGTAGCTTTCAAATACCAGAAATAGATTCTTCTTGAAATGATGCAGCTCTGTAGCAGAAGTGGAGTTAAAGGCTCCAGAGGCACAAATGTAGAGGAGAACAAATATTTACCCTGTGTTGGACAGGAAGTGTGCTGGATTGAGATTTCTGCCCTCGCCACTTAAGCCTGTTGTTAGCTAATAAAAGGGCGTGTTCTGGCTCCAAAGCAGTTAATACCACGCCAGTGGGAAGTCAATGTGGAACAGACTTTGGGGCTTTCTTCTTTTGTCCTGTCTTCCAGAGTATGAGAATTAAAAACTGTGCAAGACACTGAGAACTGTATGCCACTGAGCAAAAATGAAAACTCCTGCACTGAATTTACTTGGCGCTTCTTGCAAGTGATGTGCTGCTGATTCATTGCCAATGTCCAGAAGGATGAATTGGCTGTCAGAAGAGTTTATTATCTCTGTGCAGCAGTTCCTAGCTCTTATGGACAAAGAGAGGCTTCAGTGGAGAACTTCACACTACCAGTGGGATCCAAGCCGGCTTACGCCGTTACGCTTAGGGATGGAGCTCTTACTGCTGTAGTGTTGTTCTCATCCTGAGCTGCAGAGATCGGTTTTGGAAAGTGGCTAAGAAGTAGTGACTGAGTTCTGTGTTTCCAAGTTGCAGGGGCTGTGCCCTGGGGTTGGTAAATGCAAGTAGACTTACACTTTGCCTTTTCACCTTCAGTAAGTCCTTATGCAGCCACCAAATGGTTCTTTGAGCGGATGCTGGTACTGCACAGTACAGTGTAATGATACCTCCTGTTTTCAGGGCATAGCACTTGAGAAGTAGTGTGGGCTATGTTTTGTTTTTCAGCTTGGAACTCAGCAGCTGCAATTAAGCTAGAACAGGACATTAGCACTGATGCTAGCAGTACTAAACTCCTTTTGTGGGGAGTTGGTGAAATTGTGCTGCGAGTGTTTGTAATGATTCCTTCTGAATGTCCATTTAATTCCTTCAGCCTTTCTAAAAGGCCAGCTCTATTGGAAAGCAAAGCTCTTCACTGTGCAGTATTCATCTCATTGAGCATCATACCTGTAATTCTTTAGAGGTCAGCTACTGATAGTGTAAATTGTCAACACATACCAAGCTCTTTGCACTACCCTTGTGTCCTGGAGCCTGGGTTTGGAACATAAATACCAAAAGGGTTTATCAAATGCCTTTCTTTTTTTCAAAATAGTAATGTGGCTTGAAATGCAAAGCAACATGCAGTGAAAGTATTTCAGGTTAGAAGATGAGACTGGGGAGTGTGGCAAATGGTGACTTTTCTCTTAATTTGGGTTCAAATAAAAGGAACTTCAGGTGGCTCCCTGTACTTGTGATGAAGTTTGTGTAGAGGATCTGCAATACCTAGAGCTCCCCTGTGGGGAGAGGACAACCATTTCTGAGTATTTTGGCCATTCCAGCAGGCATCCAAGTACACCAAGGAGTAATCCAAGAGATGTAGTATACAGAAGGAGGGCTGTAGTAGGTCTGCACTTCCTCCATCACTATTGAAAACCAATAATATGTATGTGTTTAAAGCTTCTGTCACTTGCAGCACGTGGGCAGAGAAAATATTCAATGGGCCAGTTGTACCTCATGAACAGCCTTTTTAATACCCAGCTTTCTTCACTAGGGTTGTTGGTGTGATCTGTTATGTCCAGCCATGGCCTTTCTTGTGCCAGGGTGTTGACAGGATCTAGGATTACTTTGTAATTACCCCCGATTAAATGAGCACCTCCTTGTCAGCTTATATCACAGACTTGTGCAGAAAAAGAAGCTGCAACCGAGTCTGTCAATTGAGTCTGTGTTGAGTGTGGGGAGGGTGTTAAGCAGCCACCCACGAGACCCCAGCATTTCTTCCAAGTGCTCTAAGATGTGAAAGGAGGACTCAAAGCAGTAGCATTAGGAAAGGGAAAATCACATGAGACCCTGGGAGGTAATGCTGGTAATGAGTTAGTGCTGAATGAAGGGAAACTGGAACTGGATTGTTGAGCTTCATTTTTCACGGCCTACCCAGCCAAATCCTTCCAATTAGTAAGTTGATGATGACCTAGTCTGTCTGTTCAAGGAGCAAGAGAGAGATATTTGTGGTGGCCGTGGGTTAACATCCTCCTTAATTGATACAGTATGTTCAGCTTCCAGACTACCAAGGTGGAAACGATCCCATTATGGGGCAGCTGGACTGCTTTATTACTAATCCTATTGCTTAAAAAAAGCTATGTGTGCAGTTTTCTGCATGCTATAATAAAGTATTAGCTGTTATTCGATGATTGCACCAGTCCTTGTTTCAGAAAATTTTATTTAAATAAAATTCCTTGCAGCATGGACTCAGCTGTAGAAATTGTTGCAAGAATTAGCAGTCCTGTGAGGAATGTATGGTGGTGAAGTAAGCAGGAGCCAGGGAGGGTTTGCGTTCAGGCCAGGCAGGGAACGCAGCCCAGCTGTGCAGTCAGAAGCCTAAGTGCACTGCTAACTGTATGACTAGCAGAAGTGCAGCACTGGCAGCTCGGTAAATTGATTTTGTTTTTCAGCTATGTATGAAGCACTTTTTGAATATCCTGCTTTCTTTTCTGGTGACTGGAAAGGGAGTCCTGCTGTCATTTCCTCTACAACACTAGAAGAAAGCCTGGGCTAGCACCCATAGCTTTCAGCCCACTCAAGACCTCCCTTTGCAGAGCCCATGTGTAGACAGCATAAAACTGTGCTACTAGACTGAGATTTGTGTGCTAGCAGCTCCATCCCCTTCTTACCAGGAGCCAAACCCCTGTGGACATATCTCAACAGCAGAGCTGTGTTGAAATGCTTAATTAAAATTCATCCCCTAGCATAAACACACGGAAGAAAGATGCCTTGGTGGCTGTGAACACTGCCTCCCTTTGAGCACAGTGGTGGTGGTCTGGAGAGGCAGTGCTCCAGTGAATTCTTTTGCTTAAGCCAGACCTTTCTCCTGTCAGAAAAGAGGCAAGCAGCACTGCTCTGGCTCAGTTACAGCTTCTCCAGGGCTGTTACACATATATGGCAGTCTCTTGGCTGTGTCATAAAGTTTATATTCACCCATGGAAAGCAGGACTGTGTGGAAGAGTGATTTAGCAAGGAGAGAAGTAAAGAGCATCTGGAAAGGTCAGATAAAGCTGGAATGTCACTGTCACAACCACAAAGAGATGAAACTGCCCTTTTTTTTTTTTTTTTTTTTAAATATCTGTCATTTATGTGGTTGTGGTAGCTTCAACATTTACACTGCTAAAATTGCTCAGCAGCTGAAGTGCCTTATGACTGCTTTCTTTCAGCAAAGAGCTCTCTAGATTTGCTCTGAGTGGTATCGTGGTGCTGCTGCTTTCCTGGCAGAAACATTCTTTAAAATGTTGACTTACTGTCCTGCTTCCCTAGGTTTCAGGAACTCTGCCTGAACCACTTTGGTGCCAGAAGGGTACTCAGATTGGAAATAACAGTGTGGAGGGGAAAGCTTATTGGCTTCCAGGAACAAAAGCAAATGTTGGGGAAGTGCAGAGAATACCAGAAAGTGCACGTGTGTATGCATAAGTGGTATGGGTCGGTTTGCATTTGACAGGGCTGAGAGATACCTGGAAGCACTTAGCTGAAGATGGTATCTCATTAGAGTTCTGCTTGCAGAACTAGCTATCACCTGGCTGTTGTTTTAATTAGCTTGTGACCAGGAAAAGGTCAGTACAGTGAAGAAGCAAGGACTTTTCATGTTGTGTCAAGAAAAAGAGTGTGCATGCCTTAAAATGGTTAAAATAGGTATGCAGGTAGGCTTGTAGAGGATACCCCAACAGTAAATACGCTAGGCAGCAGAACAGTTAATCATATTTGCTTGGTTTTTGTAACATTTGTTATTCTTTTTATTATCTGACAGGTTATATTGGGTAGAATACGAACGTGCTATTGTTCATGCAGCACCCAGCAGCCAAATAGCAGGAGGTGATCTTGATGTCAGGGATCTTGCTGATCAGGCTGGGGTGTAAAAAGAAAAAAAAAAAACCCTACAAATCTTAGCTGGGTGGGAGCAGGGAGTACAGAGAGCAATGATGAGAAATGCATCCATGTACGTGCAAATTAACACGTGTGCTCATTCGTCAGATGTCCTCCATAGTGAGCAGTGAAAAAGAGGCAGACCTGCAAGGGGTGTCCTGGCAATCTGTTGTGTCCCGAAATGAAACTAGGAGTACAATATATGGAAAGATCCAAGGGCCAAGAAACACAGCTCTGTTTGCACCTCTTGTGCAGTTGCCACAGAAAATTTATGATGTGAGGTTTCTGTGCTGTTATTTAACAGTAAGTAGTTTTCCAGCTCTGAAATTTCCATAAGCCTGAAGATTAACAGACTATTTGTTTTCTTGTCTTTGGGACAGGGAGTTAGAAGTAAGGAGGAGAATAATCTCCAGACTTCTGAGTCTGCAGACAGCGGGGAAGAACATCGGCTGCTTCTGAGCAGCTTCCCACCTGACAGTGTATTTTTGCCCTCTGAACTAGGGTGCAAGTCACCTCACCCCAACAAAAGCAGGTGTGATGTCTTTTGGTGTTTTTTTCCTTGCCTGGCTGCTCCCAGGGCCAGGCCTGCACCAGAAAGGTTGCTGGCTGCTCTTGACAGCCCTTTCCACTTCCAAAAACTTGTTTGCTGGTGACAGGCTGCACAGTGGGGCTTAGCAGCCGCCCCGAGCCAATTGCCACCAGTAGCTGTGACTCAAGGCGTGGGGAGGAGCGGCTGTGTTGCCCAGAAGATGGATGGGGTGAGTGGGAGGTTTCAGTAGGTTTCCTAGAATAACAGAAAGGATCCTATGCAGATGCATGAAGCCAAGTCAGTAAAAATGGCTCTAAATAAGACTGCCAGGATTGCAAGACCCAGTGGACAGCAAAAATTTCAGCTTTCCCTTCTCTTGCTTCCCTTTACTTTTCTGGCACGTTTCTCCAGGCTTCTCCTATCTGTCAGATCTCTTTCCAGCTCACTACTTTGAAGTAAGAAGATATTTTACCCCTCTGCAGTATATGCAGTAAATGCAACATAAAGCTGTTTTCTGATGATAGATGGTTTTGACAGATATTGCTCTGGGTTGATCTGTGGTGAATATAGTTTGTGAGTCCCACTGCAGTTATTAAAAGCATTCATAATCCTGCTTGCTTGTAAAATGGCCTAATGCATCCACACTGGGATACTGGTTGTTGCTGTTCACATATGCTATTGTGCTGCTCATAGTATTATGCTTGTTGGAGTTCATGTAGGACCTGAAGGATGCCTTGAGAAAATGTCTGTGCATCTGGGAATTGTCTCATGGAAAAACTGTGTGTGCTCTATCTATTCACCCTTCATGGTCCATGTTCTTGAGAAGCTGAAGTGTCCATTCTGCCACTCGTGGCTAATGGCAGTGTTTTGCAGAATTGCGTCACTTCAGCCTGTCTGAGGCCATGATGAGATGGAGATGGTTCCAGTTGAGAAGTTGGTGCTGGCTCTGGGACTTTGTTTCCTACCAAGCCCTAGGTGACTCTTGCAGCAATCAAAATACTTCCACTGATCTAGTTATCCTGCCAGGCTTTATAATGAGGCAAAGTTTAAAAGATCTGTGGTTTGCATTTAACTTCATCTATGTTTCTTGGAAGTGTAAAATTGGTGACCCTCTTCCACCCTCAGACTGTGCAGAGGGATGCCCTGTTGAGCTCTATTGGGATTATCAGTGATTTAAAGCAGAGATGTCTGATTTGCTTTGGGCTGATGGAAAACAAAACTGAAATTACTTCAGAGAAGTTAGACAAGAAATAAAAGTGCAGGCTTGTGGCCTGTGAGTTAGATCTCGGGTTTCCTCCTCAAATCAACACAAATTTTGTAATGTCACCTAGGGCCAGACAGTAGCTTAAGGTATCTCACTTTGTCTGCTTTCCAGATATGAGAAGGAGGTTCATGGGCAGCCACAACCTTTCTGACATAACTTGCTCTCATACTTTGATATGTGGTGATGATGATGTAGCATTTGAAAGCATGTCTGCTCTCATTTGCCTTTCTGGAGGAGTGAAGTAGCCTGGCTGCAAAAGGGAGCCAAATAAATTAACCTCTCTTCTTGCAATACATCTCAGGCAGTAGAATGAAGGAAATAGTGCTAAAGGGACATACTTCAGGATACAGGGCCCTTTTCCAAATAAAACCACTCATGTTTGAAAAAAACCTACCACCTTTTATTTCTCAGGGGATTAACAATAAAAAGCAATAAAAGGTGCTTAATTACTTACTCTTCTTTTTTCCAAACTTCCAAATCTGGAAGGAAACCAGGCTATTTTGAAAAAAGAGATCCCAGACTTTCACAATACATGCAGCCATCCGAAGGGCCATTGCCATAAAAGTATTTACGGCTGTGCTGTTATCCTGCTCCATTCCACAGTCCCAGTGGAGAACAAGGCCAGAGCACAGCAGTGGAAAGCTCTGCAGCTGTTGAGCAATGCTTTTTCCAAGGAAAGATTCTGCCACACTGTTTGTGGTCTGGTGAACTCAAATGAGAGCAGGTTAGTAGTGAAAGCCCAGCGTTGAGACAACTCAGAACAATCCTGTTGCCGTTTGGGGTAGTCTTTCTTCTGAAATTCTGTGCATGGTATAAGTAGTAGTGAAGCATTTCTAAATTTTTGGCATGCTGTGCTTCAGTATGAGATGAGTCCTTCCTTCTGTGGTTTCCCAGCAGCCGAAAACGGCATGGCTCCTGTGGTCCACTCCACCCTCCTGCTTGGCCCTTGTCTGCCCAGTTTTCTCTTGTAGAGGCTTGTTAGATGCTGCTGAAGTGCCTCCATGCACTGCTGAGCAGGAGGCCAGTCATAAGAGAGTAAACAATGGTCTTTGCTGGGTCAGTGAGTTGAATTGGCTCTGGGACCACATCTGGGAGAGGGAGGGAAGACTTTCCTTGTGGTAGCACTGAGCTTTTGGATACATTCATTTTTGAGTAACCTCACCCTTCTATTTAGAGGGTGATTGAGGGTTTATCAGATTGTACAAAGGCAAGGGTTTACTCGGTCTGCTATTCAAACGCTGTGAAACACATTCATTAGCACTTGAACAAACTTCTCCTGGTTGCTACCATTTATTCTTCAAACAGTAGTTTTGTGTCAAACAGCTTCTGCATCTTCAGATGAGATTGAGCTCTTTGATTCACATGTTTAAGTCTGTGCCACACAGAGATGTCTGAGGTGTTTTATATTTGCTTCTTGTGTTTTGACCATCAAACTTTTCTCTTTCAGACCAGTTCACATTAGGTACTCTTTTGAGATAACTCCTTTTGTCACATCTCTTGGAAGAGATGGTCTCTCCCCTGTCGGTGCCCCACCTGCCCATTGTTCAGAGCATGGGCTTACAGATTGCAGCCACAGAAAATGTACTGTCATCTGTTGTAGTGAAATGAATTTCTCTCATATGAGAGATACTTTTATCCTGACTACTTGAGGTCAGAAGGTGCTTTCAAACAAGAGTTTGGTTTAGCCTGCGTAGTACTGACTGTATTGTAGTTTGGGCCTCAGTCTGTCCTGCACTTCAGACTCGTTATTCCAGGGGTGGTGCATTGTATCACTAATTACAGAGTGGCTGTGATTTTTATTATTGAGGTGGCAGCAATGATGCTTCTGCCAGAGGCTCTCAAGTAGTGGAAGTTTGGGACTGTGCTAGACAGTAGTGTCACTAAGTAATGGTTACTTATATCCTTTCTAGGACCTGCACTTCTGCTGAGATGGGTGATATTATCCTTATTCAGAAACTATTTACTCCTCCATGTGGTGGGGGAGGAAAGGTGGGACAATCACAGAGGAGGGAGGTCTACTTAGCAGCTAGTCGGTGAGAATGGAGGCAGCAGGACAGACACTCCTGGGATGTGATTTATGTGGCTGAGGAGCTCAGCATGCTGTCCTTCAGTGTCTTAAGGGTTACTGGGGATGGAGTAGACCAGAGGCAGTTGAAGAATGGTTCTTTTTTCTTCTCAAGCATCTCTCTAGAGACAAGATCATCTGGAATGCTGTTCCCTGTTCTTCATATTAATATGTGTCACCTAATACCACTGGAAGTCCTTAGCAATCTGAGCACTTGCCATATTTTACAATTGGTTTTAGGGTATTTAAAGCCAAACAGAAAATGAGAAGCCTCTCCAGTACATGAGATGTTATGGAGCTGTAAAATGACTGTCTCAGATTCCCTCTGCTACAGAAACACCAGGCAACTTCTTTAGATATTTAGAGATGCAAATGCTTGTACGCCACAAGGACATTTGATGGAGAGGTGATAACCTAATGAGCATTTGTCATGGTACCTAGCAGCACTGCTTTGGTTGGGAACTGTTGTTTGTTTTGTGGGAAGATTACTGACTGCCTTTTTTTTTTTCCTTTCTTTCTTTCCTATGTTTTAGACATTTACAGCATGGTGTAATTCTCACCTCCGCAAGGCTGGGACACAGATTGAGAACATAGAGGAAGATTTCAGGGATGGTCTTAAACTCATGTTACTTCTGGAAGTCATTTCAGGTGAGAGAGGTTCTGTGTGGTGCTGCCCGTGCAGGATACTGACTGCAAGGGCTGTAATGCTGCAGTTTTTGCTGGAATGAAAAGAACAGCTGCTTCCTGATTCAGGACAAATTTCTCCCTAACAAATATATGTCTCCAGCAGCGACTGTTTTGGAACGTACTCCAAAGCTCATGGCTTGTGCAGGCTGCCTATTGCATTCCTGCTCCGGCTTCTTGGCTTTTCTCTGCCTGTCAGGAATGCACAGCCTTCTGTGAAGATCCAGGCAGTGGCTCTGACTGCTTGGCAGGGCTGATGAAGCAGCTCTGGGAAGTGTGGGAATGCTGCACTGGCAAATCATCCCAAAGCCACATGGCAGTAGGAGTACAATAGAAGTTACTGGAAGAAGGGAGTCAAACCAGTAAATCTTTTGTGTCATTCAGTTTCAGCCATGACTGAAGTTTTTCCATTCTAGTTTCAATCTGAGTTCAGTGCTCAAACCTTCATGGGGGGAGAAAAAAATCACAGAGAAAAGCAGAATCCCAAAATACTCAGTCTGAAATAAAAACAGTGGCATGAACAAGTTAGGTGAGATTTGTTTTTACTCTGTGTCACAAATATCCCACTGCTAGACAGATATCTCCCAGGGATTATTTCATATAAGCAGTAATCCCTTTTGATGTGCCTTAGTAGAAATAAATACCTTAGTAAAGTGTTGTAGGAGGGATTGAAAGAGAGCGAGACTGTATTTTTCAAACTGGAGTTGTTCACCCTCAACTCAGAGACTTTGTTTTGATGGCTTTTGAGCCAGTTACACCAACCCAGTGACTTGCATTCCATTACTGGTACGTTTTCCAATAAAATGGCCACGATAGAAGCACTCACATTGCCTTTCCTATGTCCCTCCTTTTCTTTCCTTACCTTCCCTTTTTCCATTTTATGCAAAGATTCTGTCAGTTTATTGTCAGTGTTTTTCAGAAGTTATGAATATAGAATGAAATCTCAGGGGGTTTGCCCATGCTGATGGTTTGGAGGGATCAGAGTTTAAAACACTAAAAGAACTTTGCAGTGTGCAGTGCCTGTAAGAAATGAGGTAGCAGAGTCCTGTTAGTTTATTTTCTATATTTATGTTTCCTCACAGAGGCACGGCTGCAGCCTGGACATTGGGGCAGATGGGCCTTGGTGGCTTAGCTTCTAATCATTGGACTGGAAGATAGGGGAGAAAAGGATGTGTAGGAGAAGGCACATGAGGCTTGGTGCTAAAGCAGGGGGTCTTGTATCTCACACTGCTTAATTTCCTTGCATCATCTCCCACTCTTCCTCTCCTGTTGTCCCTTTGGTAGCCCACTGCCACCTCAGTTTGGGAAGAAGCTAGTGGCTTCCAATTGCAGTGGCGTGGGCATAGCACATGCCTGTCCCAGTGCACAGCGACTCTGCCTGCAGCCTGCTGCTGTGTGACCAATGGGCAAAGGCATTGGGGGCAGCTGGGGACTGCATCCCACCAGAGACCATGGTCCTTCACACACTTAAAACTGAACATCCTTTCCCTAGAGACAGCGGAAGCTAGAACTGCGGTTCTCCTAAGTACAGTGACAAAAAAAAGAGAAATGTAGCACATTTTTTTCCCATTTCACTTCCATCGCTGCAGTTCCATTACCCACTGCTCATACAGAGCTCCTTCCAGCTGCCAGCTCCACTAGCACCCCCTTAGGTCCATAGCTGGGGAAGTAGCAGCACATACAGGGAGCAGCGTGTGGGGGTCAGGAGTCTCATGATGTTTGGCAAGGGCTCGCCTGTATGTTTTTGACATGGTTCCTACTCATCATCTGCCAAAATTGTGAGTCTCTGGATGGCTGTTAGCCCTCCAGTTCCAGCTTCTGGCTTTTCCTTTCAACTCTTGGCTCACACCTTCCTCTTCACATATTTTGGGGGACTGCAGAGCTGCTGATGGGAATTTGGCATGGGTTGGGTTACTCTGTGGCAGGCTTATCTCCTCTAACCCGGAGGACAATGGCCGTAAGAGCTTTCAGCCACGAGAGTGCTGGGTCGGCTTGGCTGAGAACCATGTTGAGCCAAGTGCCTCCTCCACCTGTCTGCCTGGCTGGGGTGTGTGGAACTGAGGGAGCACTATGTCCCTCTGCCCCTGCTGCAGGGTGGCTGCTGCTGCTCTGCCACAGCAGGAGGGATGGAGCCTGCATCAGGGGTGGAGACCCTTTGGTGGAAGAGGGACTGCCACTGGGACTGTGAGAAAGCTGTTTCAGGGAGGGAGTCCCTCACATGTATCCTTGGGAGCACATTCCTGCTGGGCAGCTAGGGCAAGTAGGAAACAGGTTTCCCATCCAATGCAGTTTCCCAAAGTATGGGAAGCAGGGATGGTCTGCAAGAGGAGAGTGCTTCAGTTTTACTCAGCATGGTACCTGCTGGAGGTGAGCTATGCTGCTCAGAGGTCCCCTTTCAGCCCCACCAGAGCCCCTTGGTTCCTTGGTCACTGTGCAGTGGGGGAAGTTCCATGGACTGTCCTGGGCCTTCCTCATTGCAGGTCCTCTCGGGTTGGCCTCTGTGGTTGGAAGTAACAGCTGCAGGCCCCCTTGGAAACTGCCCCAAAAGATACACTTTCATTTTTCACCACATGTGTTTCCTTCCCCTGACAAAGCCATTTTAAAGATAATACTACAAGACTGAAAAAGGCTGAACTCACATTTAGTACTTTTAAAATAAAATTGTAAGGTGCTTTTTATTCCCTTCAAACAGACGGAGTCACTAATTAAAACTTTTCCTAAACAAGTTTGCAGTGAACGACTTTTATGCCACCACATCCTTGCCTTGTTTGGATTTTAAAGTACAGCCTTGGGCTAGTACATGAGAATCAGAGAATGGAAGCGAGTAGAGCGTTTTCATTGTCTCAGCTAGGAGAAGTACTGAGAAATAAAGCCAGTGATGCAAATAGCTCAAAGTAGAACATATTTCTAGCAGGCTTCCTTTTAACAGTCCACATCATTAATAATGTATGGCATGGAACCAGATGATGCTTTTTTCTGGAAATCTGAATCTGTAATGACGTCCAAGTCTAAAGGAAATAGCCATTGAGTTTTAAAAGCTAAAAAGTTCCCAAAGAAAGGATTCTAGTCTGAAAGAGGTTTGCAATCACCATCAATTGCTCGAGGATCTCATTGCTGTCAGTGGGAACAATCCTCCTCTCCCCAGCCCCAGGGAGAGCAGTTCAGATGCTCTCCACTGTACTGGCATTGCACATGCGGCCACAAGGTGAATTGGATCAGCTTGCTATTCCAGCTGAAACTTAATCGCTTGTCTTTATTTTTCTTTTTACAAGGATAGTTTACAGTTGCATGAACTGAAGAAAATGGCTGGTTTTTAGCTGGCTCAACCCATTTGTTGACATTTGGCTGCATAAGACTGCTTCAGTCTATTGTAAAATTACACATAAAAATGTCATTGTGAAACTGTCACAAATAACTGTCACAAAAAATGCTTCAACTTTTCTTTAGAATGACTAGCATTATCCAAGTGGAAAAATAAAGCAGTGCACTCTGATGTGTACTTGAGGTTCCATTGCAGCAAAAGAGTTGCTGGTTTTTTTAATCCTGGGAAGGAGGTAGTACCGTAAAATACATCTTTTTACTTAAATTGTCAGACATCAGTGTTTCCTTTTTAAAATTAATCTAGTTTTATCCTTAAGCATGAGAGGTAATGACAGCAGCTTACAGTAACCACTGAAACACTTTTAAAGGATTGTAGTTTCCAGACTTTTTTCCTTTGAAGGACATGGTTGTGGAGATAGTATTCTCTTCTCTGTTTTAGCTTTTCCTCACACCTGTGTTAGGGAACAAGCGAAGTACTTTTCTTTCTCACACTTAAGCCTCAAATAAAGGGTTTGAGTCAGCATGCATTGGCTTAAATATTCAGTTCAAGATACAGCAGGAGACTTTAGGAACTGAATAGATCAGATGAGTAATTACTTGCCTAGACTTGCCCATTTGATCTCCTTTTAATTATAACTTTTTTTAAGTACGAGACCTGCTTGGGTTTTCTTTAGATCGTTTTTGTATTCTGGAGCTTGTGATCTGGAAGCGGATGTTCTCTTCACTTCTAGTGTTGCATCACATACAGGTGGTTCCTGAAATCCCATCTAATTATATTTCTATTTGAGGTTTCTTTGTAAAGTCCAGTTGTCCAAGCTTTAATTTGCTAACTCTTGAGTGTTTGGATTATCGTTAGTAAAAGTAGATTGTGAGTGTAGTTACAAGCAGCCTATCAAGAAGGACATGGCAGCACTTAATGCACCTCTTTCAAATAAATAAGGTCAGGAAGTGCCTTTCCAAATCTACCACCTTTGTTGCAGTCAGGAGCTGGGTGTTACCCTGATTTCTATCAGAGATCAACCTGTTCCTACCTCAGGGCTAGGCTGCCTCCTTCTCTGTGCCTTAATATAAACATGTAAAATGCACCTGTGTAAAAGACCTAGTATAGAGTTAGAATTACATCAGACTTCATGGAAAGGAGTTGAGGTCCTTGCAGTTACAAAGCCGCTTTGCCAAAGAAATAATTCATTTTCCTGCTACAGGCAGTTTTGGCCATTCAGTGGAGAGACTAGAGAGGTAGGAGGTGTGAATCTTGGCTGGGGGAAAGAAAAGGCAAGATACAAGATCACCCTCATATTTGACTGTAGATAGTTCCAAGGAGATACTTGCCTTTTAAGTTGGGTGTTGCAAATGCTGGAGGAGAGCTCCTCACCTGTCTTTGTCAGGGAGAGCAGTGTGTACTCTTTCCAGGCCTCCTCATCTGTGGCTAGAGGAGATTGGTTCCACTGCGTAGCTCAGTGGGGTTTTAACAGATTTTTTCACCTCTGATGCAAACCTACTCTGAAAAGGACTTGACAAGGTTCTCTGTTACCAGCTTACTTGTGATGCATCGAAAAGATACTTTTCTGTCTGATTCTTTCTGGGGGTGCTTAAACAGGGAGTGTGGCTGTCCTGAGAGGTTGCAGGGAAGTCTACTCTCTGCCAGGCTGAGCAGTGAGGGCCACACCACAGGAAACATGCACCAGGGAAGAGCGGGTTCAGAATTGGTTTTTAATACTTTTTTTTTCCCCCTCTTTTCTTATTAGGTGAACGTCTGGCTAAGCCTGAAAGAGGCAAAATGCGAGTGCACAAAATATCCAACGTGAACAAGGCCTTGGATTTCATTGCCAGCAAAGGAGTCAAGCTAGTATCTATTGGAGCAGAAGGTAAAGGAACCATCTGATTTTTCTGGGCCCAAGCTGTCCTTAGCCCTTGCCTTTCTTTCACAACTGCATGTCATTTCCCTTTGCACCTCCCTAGCCCTACTGTGTTCTTGTAGAATAAACCATTGAGTTAAAAATGGAATATAGTAGGCCTTTACCCTGGATTTAAATCCTATCTTCACACCAGGCTGCCAAACCTGACTCCCACTTAGGATTATTGGTCAGGTCATCCTGCTGTTCTCCTGGTTCTCATGAGTTAAGGAAAACTTTGAGCAGTGGCAGAAACAAATTAATTGAGATGTTTCTTTCTCAAATGAAGAAAAGTCTGAATTGAAGCATAACAGCTATTTGTATTTAGCTTGTTTCAGAGCTGCTGGAGAAGATCTGTTGCTGGAGGATATTGCATGGGTCAAAGTCAAGTGCAGTCCCCAACACAGGACAAGGACACCAGAGGCTTTAATTTTCAGAGGCATCCAGGCTTCTGTTTGTGCACCCTACGTAGCTGGATGCTCTGGCTGGAAGCCTGTGTATCACTTTGTAGAGACCAGCGTGGGCAGCATCTGGGATGCCCTCAGGAACTTGCAGATCATGTGGAAAGCAGGCAGTTGTGTAGGATTTTTGTCTTTCTAGCAAAGATGGTGGGTGTTTTACAGATCTGTCACCCAAGGCCCAGAAGGGCTTGCAGGTTTTCATGACACTTGTTTTTCTCTATTCTGGATCTGTGTGTAAGTCCTTCCTATGGATTCAGGTTGTCAGTGTTGCTGTGGAGACACTCTGCTTCAGTGATATTTCTAGGTTTGTCTTTACAGTGACCATGGAAAATGAGGGAGGTTGTTATCTCCACCTTGCAGATGGAAATACTTGGTTTCTCTAGGGAAACTCATGACACAGCCAGGAAATGAGCCCATGATACAGTTCTGGATGAGTATTCCTTCTTTGGGAGAGTCCTGGTGCTACAGGGCTGAGCTCTGCCTGTTCTCAGCTCATGAGGTCAGTGCAGTCTTGGCATGCTGTCCTCAATTTTGAACTTTCAGGCATTCTCTTGGGGCATCTCCAACACCTGTACCCATCCTATGGTTCATTTGTTCCATGTCAGATCAGGCAGATTACCTCAGCCACTGCAGGTGCTTATGTTTGCCTTACCAAAACCTTTACCTCAATGTACTGCTTTAACTTAATGGAGACTTGGGAATAATTCAGAACTAGCGTCAGGGACATTGCAGACTCCTCTTTACTGTGTTTGCTATTGAAGAGCAAAATGCAAGAGGTCAGTGGCTGAACGACACTGATACTTTGCATGCAAAACTTCTCTTCAAATTTCTCAGCTTTTTCAGCAGTGGGAACCTGAGGCTATTGTTGGCTGTGAGTACCACTTATGGAGCACAAATACATATCTAAGGTTATTTTGTGCCCTTATAAAAAGACTGATGCATCCAGTGTCTGATACAATAGTTCATATCTATATGGGACCCTTTTCAAACTAGAAAACTGGAAGCTGGATCTGGACCCAGAGATGGTCTGCCTTAAAATAGCTCCCATTTTTCAGAGTGTGTATAAACCCTATCTTTCTTTCTTTCTTTCTTCCTCTAGTCCCCTTTTTTTTTCTTCCGATTCTGCTCTCCCTGGCACTAGTTTGCCTTTTCCTCTTCTTCGGAGGGATTTCTTTTTTTTATCTTTGTTCCTGAGTCAGCTTTGACTGCATCCTCACAGCACTTAGAAATCATTTGCAAGTCAAATGATCTGTGACCAAAGATCACCAGGGTCCTATTATTCACTATGGACTCATAGCAGTTACCCTGTTCAGAAGTAGGCTGTGAGGTGGCATTTTGTGGCAAAAGTATGATTCATATCAATTGAATAGTGATCCCGACCTCCCCTGCCAAATGTTTCCTGGCTTTTCTTTGTCTTAATGCCTCTGCAGCTACATGGAGAATACATATGGCTTTCTTTAAACTACCAAAGGCAGCATGGCACTCCAGTTTAGATGAAAGTTAGCTTTGATTTTTATACAGAATGCTTGAGCCTGTGCTGTGATGCCAGCCCAGGCCATGTAAGTGTGGTCACAGCATGCAGTTTCCCACCCCAGTGCCTGCCTGTGTACACAGACTGAGCCCAGGCCAATCTGCTTGTCACCAAGAAACATAACCTGCTGCAGGGGCTTCTGCCCAGCACATCAGGTGCTTGGTGGACAATAAACTGCACATCAGCTATAAAAATGGACTTTCGCTTTGGACAGCACAGCAGCTAATTCTGTCCATGAAAGGGATTATGAACCTTCTTGAAACATGGATTTTAGGGACTTCCTTTCAGAATTTCAAAAAACATCATGCAGCAGCAAGGTAGAAGGTCAAAAACAATGAGTCAGTCATAAGTCTGCACCAAGAAAATGACCTATAGATGCCTCAGTCAGGTTGGACTGATGTAGAAAGTTTTCTAGGGGGCTTTTCTCCTGGAGAAGAAAACCATCATCCAGCATCAGTGTGGTGGTACTGGCTGAGGGAGCACACTCCTTACCTCAGGAGCTTGTTCTGTCTCTGGGTGTCTGCTGGGCAGCAAGGTCCTGTGTGAAGGGTCTGCAGCCCAGCTGTAGTTCCCTGTACACATTGGCCATCAATGTCCTGGTTTTTTGGATTTTTTTTTTAATCTAAATATTTTGTTAGCCGGAGTCCATAGAATCAAAGGATGTTGTGGCATACAGCAGATCTGTGTAAATCTGGATCAAGGAAGGGTCTAGCCAAATGGTTTTCATCTGCTTTTAAATCTCACTGTCATCTGACACCTCAGAAGCCTTCTTTTGCTCTAATAGATTCAATACTTATATCAAATGCTCCTGGGATTTAACAGACTGAATAGGTCAAGTATGTCACCCTAAGACTGGTTTATTTTTACTTTGAATCTGCACTCTTAACCAGATCTTGCTCACTTCAACATGCAGATAACTTTGAGTGAACCGATCTCTATTCTCACCTGCACAAGTAAAAGGAGAAATAAAGCTTAGAGATTTCAACAACTGCAGAAGTCCCATCTGAGTAAAACACCTACTGAAGCACGAGGCAGTGCAAGCATACATTTATTTCACTATGGAAAGAGGGAGAAAATAGAGTCTCTCTATGTCAGTGAGTGAAACATAGCATTTTATTTGTCCCTATATCCTGTCCACTCAGATAGGGACCTGAGAGTTACCCTAACAATGCCAGCTATCTGTCCTTAATCTGACAGGACCATCAGGAGCAACATGCTTTCTGAAGATGGGCATGGATAGTTGTCCTGCTGTATTTGGCTTTTGTTTGATAAACAAAATGCAGAGCAGCCTTTATGTCGCCATTGTTGTTCTATGTCTCCAATTCCCAGATCATAATGCTATCCTGCCAGTTGTTCATGCCCTGCAACTTCTTCTGTCCATGGGGTAACCAGAGGTTGTGCTCTCATGGGCAGCTCAGGAAGTATCAGGGGATAACAGCTTCTGTTGTTATTGTTGATTCTGCTTCTAACTGTCCAGGCCAGGAAAGGAATCTTAATAATTTTTGTATTTTTCAAAACGAGTTCATGCATTTAAAAGAGGTGGTGGCATTTGAAATGGCTTGTCTCTGTAGCCAACCAGTGCTGTAGTTTTTGCATACTTGTTGCTTGGTGCAATGATGGGAGCTGGGTGGAAGCACATTCATTGGTGCAAAAAATTTCCTTCTAGTGGATGCAGATACCTCACCAGCTTTAACCAGCAACTGATCAACCCTCAAGTTGAATGTGAATCACATTAATAACATGTGCTTGCTGCTGCTGTTCCTTCAACAACTGTCAGTGCACACAGTGCTTGCAGAGGCCTTGCCCAGAAAGGGCACTTGGAAAGTACAGTCAGGCTTTCAGAAAATACTGTCTGATTACTAGACTTTTAATACGTGAACTGCTCTCACATTACTGAGTCTTCCTTATATCAGCAGGGAACAAGCATAGTATCTTTAATTAGAGATTAGATTGTTCTAGCTTTGTAGTGTGGCAGTCAACTTCTTAACAATTCCTGTGGAGTTTCTTTTTCTTCAGCACCAGGAAGCAGAAAGCTTCATGCAAACCTGTTCTACAGTCGTGTTTTTCACTTTTGTTTCTTGGCCTATTCTATACTAGAAAGAGACCAGCAGCAGATGAAGGGTCCTGAATTGTGAAGGAAAAGGAGGTTGGCAGAAGGGAATGCCGAGATGGAAAACCAAGTGAGTCAGGGCCAAAGAGCAGAGTCTTTCTTATCACACTGGCTGACTTTGTAACCAGGTTTCCAGGAGAAGATTTTTAGCACTAGAAATGAAAAATGCTTGCCTGCTTCTAACAAATAATAACCATTTTGTCAACTCAAAGAGGAAAAAAAAAGAAAAGGACTGAGGATTGTGTGGCTTGTTAAATGTGTATCCTGGGACGGATCACTCACTAATCTCACTGACATCAGTATCTGCTTGGCAGATGGTGGTACCGTGTAAAGTAAAATGACATGCAGAGATGAAGTGGTAGAAACATTCTGGATTACCTCCACAGCAGCATTGTTTTGGTGCGCTGCTAAGGAGTAATCATATATGGGAACAGGGAGCATGTCTTCCTTTTTAAATGGGTAGTACTGTGAAGAGGACTGAGAAAGAAGAGATGCTTCCACCTTAATTCCACCAGCTGACTTTATAAAACTGGAATTTGAGAACGTGACAGAACAAAGTGCCGAGTTTTGTCCTGTTGTCTTATGCAACATTAGCGACTTAACACTATCTGGTTTTATGTGAGTCTTGACCTTTGTTTCCAGTTAAAATCCATGGAACAGTAATATTAATTACCTGTTTCAGCTCACTGTTTGATTTATTACTGTTCATGAAGCATTTTCAGCATTTAAGTATTGTCATCAGATTTAATCAAGCCCATTAAAATAAAGAGCTCAATTTAGTTTCGGGTCTTAAATAAATCCTAGGAGAGTCGTGACAACTGTTGTGGGTTTTACAGGCATTGGGTTTTTTGCTTTTTGAAAATCCCCGTGACTATCTGTCACATAAACAAAACAAGCAAGCTGAAAATACAGATGCTTTCTTGTATATTTTAGCTGCAGTATCTCAGGTATTTGTAAAAATAGTAAGAATTTTCCTTTAAGTTGATAGCAGTGCTTTTTTGGAGGGGTGGAGAATGCAAAAAGTACAGAACTGAATACACTTGCCATCACATGACGTTTTCTTGCATCAGCCTAGCAGACAGCCCCCCGACCTCAAAATGTCTGTAAAAAATTAATTTGTGTGAAAACCGTCAACAGACAAACACAGTTTTTTCATGCCAGCAAGAGTAACTGTAGGGTCTTTGTACTGTACTGAAAAGTTATTGGCTGTGTAATTCCAGGCAAACTGATGACCCACTAAGAGATCTGTGTGTACTCTGCAGTTTAAAAAGGAACAGATACAGAGTTTTACTGCAGTAGAACAAGGTGGCCTGTCTTGTTTTCTGTCTTTTGCATCTGTAAATCCCTAATTCAGGTGTATGTCAAAGGACAGCAGAGCTTATAATTCTAATTTACACTGGAAGTTGCACGATGTGTATCTCTAAATCACAAGTTCTCAGGAATTTGGACACGATTTCTGAAAACCTGTGTTTGGAGTGTGTGCTCCTTGTCTGTTGGTTTGAATGCAATAAGATTCACATTTTGAAATTATTTTATAAGACAAAAAGCATTTTTTAAACAGCTTAAAAGGAAAAATTCAAATATTGTTACTTTGTGTCAGAATCCAGACAGGTGTCAGTTGCCTATACTGCAAATTCTGCTTGCCCCAGAACACAATGTGTTCCTGCTGGGCAGCTTTATGAAAAAAGTGGCACAGAGGTGTCTACAGTAGTACAAAAATGGTTTCTGACAGTCTTCTTGGGACTTGAATTATTCTACCTCCAAACACCAGGTTAATTCTAACCATTTTCTTACTGAAAATAGTCTTGTAACTTGTCATTTGTTTGTGAAAGATCCTGCCATACAGGGACGTGCCAGAGAATGATGAGTAGGAGAGAGCAGCTCAGCTAGTTTCACTGTCCAAAAATGTGAAGGCTGTAAATTCTGTAACTGTATATATATCTCTGTGCAATTTTTGTAGATATTGAGGATCAAAACTTGAGAGCCATCTGCTCACTGTTTGGATTCTTTGGCTCTAGTCCATACGTGGTGGAAGCTCCTTTCTGCATTCCCCCAAGTGCCTCTCCCCAGGACCTTGATCCTCCATCCTAAACAGATTGTACCTCACACACGCAAGCAGTTGCCTTGTAAAACCTCCAAGTTGTTGACCCTTGCTGATTTATATTGTGGAATCTAATGAGCAGTAAAGCACAGTCTGCTCACATCATGGTTTATGTTATGTTCTGTGCAGACTGGTCAGCATGAGTCTTTGCTTCCTCTTCCAGCAGGATGCATGGACTTTGAGAAATGCTCTGTTGTGTCTTTCGGCAATTACGTGACTGAAAGGAGTCCTGTAGAGGCAGTCTGATGTATTTAGTCTTGTTTGAAATTAAAATGTTTATGCTGTGGTGGTGGCTTTCTTGGTGGTGTCTTGTTCACAGGACAAAACCAGCTGTCAGAGCTCTAGGAGTTGTCACTGGTTCTTCTGGTATAGTTATGCTGGGACAGTTATATAGGTGACTTGGGGTAGACATAGGGTAAGAGAAGGAAGGCTTTTCTCAGTTTGGCTTCTCTAAGTGATAGTTATACCTGAGGAAGGTGCTTTTAGGCCCCTTTGGGGAATTACACTGAGCTAAATTAGTGCTTATTCCTGATCTTTGGGATCATCTGTGTCTGTTATGCTCTCAGTATTGTACTGCAGAAGAACCAGTCTGATTACTGGGTACTGTACTGTACCAGTAGAGCATCTGGGAAGGCAGGAAAAAACAGTTTTTAGCAGGAATTCCAGTTTTCCACCTGCAAAAGGAAGTGTTTCCCAGTGCTCCTGTTTTACAAGGATTGCAGTTGCAGCTTGATGACTTCTATTTCTTTCTACCTTTTTTATTTCCATAGAAATCGTGGATGGCAATGTTAAAATGACCCTTGGAATGATCTGGACCATCATCCTTCGTTTTGCCATTCAGGATATCTCAGTTGAAGGTAAATTTTAGTTCTTTCTGCCGTTATTCAGTAATGGACAACTGGGGTAACTAAATGGCTTTGCCACTAACTGGCCCAAAATGTGCTCTTAAGTGAGTCACTAAAAGATCCTAGGGAGCTGCCCTTCCCATGCTGCCCTCACGGACATGTATGGCCAGGTTCAAGCATACTGAGATGAGTTTTTAACATGTTTCTCTTACAACAGATTTCAGGGGTAGCCTAAAAGGATGACTAAGCCTGAAAGTAAACTTTTGTGTTGGAGTTTGATTCACGGACTAGCACTGAAAATGAACCTATCACTTACGAGTTCTGCAAGACTCTCTAGTCCCAAAAAGCTATCTCCTTATTACTGAACCTCATTAAGAAGATAATAGTAACAAAACTATCCTAGTAGACTTTTCCAAACAAGACATTTTCTGACAAGTGAAGTTAAATAAAGCACAATTTAGTGCAGTCTCTACCAAAGAGGAATTGGTGATGGTTTTCTGGCATATGCGTCAGAGACTCCTGTTTTCTAAGAAAATTAGTTAATTGATGTGTTTTCTTTATTTCTCTAGAAACATCTGCTAAAGAAGGGCTTTTGTTATGGTGTCAGAGGAAGACAGCCCCCTACAAAAATGTAAACATCCAGAACTTCCATATCAGGTAAGTTACAGACAAAAACTTAGCTTTACAATCAGTGTTATTTTCCTGTGTCTCTCAGTATATTCAGCAATATTCCTGACAGGTCTCCCAAGGTAGTGCATGTACACATTACACAGTATCAGTGTGGTCCAGAGAGATGCCTAGGAAATTGAAGGCAGAGGTTCTAAGAGGATCCACGTACCTACATCCCAGTTCCTCACTCAGGTTACGGTTGCTGCTTTCATAAAGTTCTTTAAGGCGTTAAGTCCTCTAAGAGCAGCATTTGTGCCATGGGCTAAGCAGGAGAGCTTTTGCTCTGTGAAAACTCGGAACACTTTAGGAACCATGAAAAAAGGACTGCCTCCTAACTTTTGTAGTATGGCAGAGCTGAGAAGGGATAAGAGATTTTCCTGCTCTGCTTTTCATATTTCCAAACTGGCAGATGTTCCAGTGAAGATTCTGCATAATAGTGTTTTTTCCAGCACGTCTTGGAGCCTTGTATGAACCATATAATGTAAAGCACTTCTAAGAGCTTAACTGCCATCCGTGCTCGCCAGTATTTCAGTGGAGCTACCTGAGGACATCTGCCTTTTCCCTAAGGAATGCACTTTTTCCTCCTTTACAGCTCATGTCTACACCTTTTTTCAACCTTGAGCTCACATGCTGCACAGGACGTGCACAGAGAGTTCAGCACAGAGAACTGCCAAAAATGAGGTGCCAACTCAATGGGCAAGTCTTAATCGCAATGGATTTTTGTAGGGGTTGAAAGGAATCTTTATTGCAGTCTCATGCACGTACAAGATATCCCTCATTCCCAGCACTTACAGAAGCACTGCTAGTTGGAAACTGAACCAGAATTAGTTGTCCCACTGCCTTGGTGCCTTCCCTCATGCTCACCACTGTGTCTCCGTGGCTGAACAATGTTCATTGTTCTCTCTTGTGTTTCTCTCTTAGTTGGAAGGATGGCCTTGGTTTCTGTGCTTTAATTCATAGACACCGTCCAGAGCTCATCGACTACGGGAAGCTACGAAAGGTACAACTCCATTCATTTATCAGACTAGATGCTTGGCTCCTTGGAAGTAAAGAGGGAAAAGAATTAGCTTGATAAACATAATTGGAGAACTTCAGCACAAGCTGGCAGTTGCAGGACTGGGGGGGAAGGAAGGAGGGATGAATCAGTACATTCAGTCTTCTTAGTGAAGCGTAAACTTAATGAGCTTCCTGCTTGACTTTCCCAGCTTTCAGACTGCCTTGTATGAGACACACGTGCCCCAATCCCAGCTGATGAGCAAAAGCTGGCAAACTCAGTAACACCAAATGTGAGAATAGTTCTGTGCTAATGTCACAGACTAGTGAGTCAAATCAGACTTAACATTTCTGTGGAGAGTTGGATAGAAACCAGTTATTTAGTGTTCAAAATGCAATAGCTCATTGAGGGGTTCGTGTGCCATCACTGGACACTTGTCACATGCTTCCAGCTTAGCACTGAGTCATCTGCAGTGTTTCTGGGCTTCTCCTAGCACGTAGGTATCAGGTGCCAAAAAAGCATTTGTCACAAAACTCAATTTTACTTTAAAATTTGTTCTGGTAGCATGATACCAAGCTGCTCCAAAGTTTGCTTCCTGTGTGGTTTGGAGACAAGATTGCTGAATGATGCTGATGACAATAACCACTTAGTGGTTTATGCTGCTCACAATGTCTTGATCCAGCAGTGCGATAGAAGATCAAACTGGGTTCTTATCCTACTGGCATTCCTACAGTCTGCTGAGATCCAGTTGCACTGTATCTGTGCCCATGTCACCAAGAGCGTAGTGAAATGTCACCAAGAGCATAACTCATGTGTCATTGCTGGGGCTAACACAAAAGGCTTGTCCATTAGATCTCCTGGGCTGGGTGTTTTAAGTGCATGTGTGCTTGATGTTGGCTAGGGAAATAAACATAGAAGCCCATCACCAACAGACCTGGGTTCTTGGATCACCATGTGAAGAGACAAAATGTAAATGACCCAATCAAATTAGCTGCATCCCAAAGGCAGTGAGTTGTACAATGCTTGATCTGCTCTTCAATAACCTTTTAGATCTTTACTGTCTAGCAGAGCAGTCAGTTATATTTTCTGATCAGTTTTAGTGTCTGGAGTCAGCACATGACGAGTAAACAGTGGAGGGAGACTGTACCTGTTCATATAAACAGTAGTAAGAAGAAAAGGACTTATTAGAGTAACATTTTCAGTGCCTAATCTTGGGGAAATAACGCAGCTAAGCAATGTGTGCCTGACATACCCAGGCAGGTAAGTGCTACAGCGCACTCTGTTATCAACAAAGCCCTAAGCCAAACCCAAGCAAAAACAGAGTGAAGGAAAGTGAGTTATTTGGTGATGTTGACTGCAGGTTTTTTGGGGTGAAAAATAGGGTGATTGTTCTAGCCAAATTCAGTGTACATGAGAGGGGATTTTTCCTACTTGGAGTAAGGTTAAATGGAACCAGCATCTGTTGATCTCTGCTTGCTTTTGATCCCATCCTTCATCCAGTTCCTTCTGTCCTCCTTAAGCCTTCTCTCTCTCTCTCTCTCTCTCTCTCATTTTCGTTGTTGTTCTGCCTCAGTTACTCTAAAGGAATGAGATTAAATGTATGTTAGCGAACTTTACAACAGCTGAAATGTTGAGCAAATAGATGGGAGGAGCTTAGAGCCTAGTCTTTAGCTCTGGAAGATGATGTGCCCTAAAGGGAAGTTAACCTTTTTTATGCTAGGTATTTGAAACCCATTTGTGGAATATATAAACACAGAGGAGGCTGCAGAGAAGCAGCCATTACAGTGGATAGTAGATTTGAGATCCACCTCAAGTTCTCTTCCAGCTCTAGGGGACAATTAGTGGCATCTCAGTTGTGTGTGCCTTTGGCAATGCTATGTGTGTCTGTGTATACACACGCACACAAATGTACAAGATAAAGAGGTGAAATCAGTCCAAGCTGCCCAGAGTTCTGCACTGTATCTCTTGTTTTGGCAGCATTCTTTTGCAGCTTTAGTGTTTTCTGCTCTTTCACAGGGGCTGTGCCTAGGCTACAGACCTCTACTGGCAGTATATACTTGCAAAAAGGTAGCCAGCGTAGTAGCTGCATGTCTTCCCAAAATTTAGCAACTTCTTCTGTCAGCACTGTTTTATATTGAGTTTGATCCTAGCTATTTTTCCTAGTCTAGCTTTATTAGTGGAACAAGCACAATTCTTTTCTCCATATGGGCACTGCCTAGCTAAAGTTATTTCTATAGTCCAGGCCTCAAAACAACAGGTTCAAGTCCAGCCTGGTGTTGGTGATTCCCTGATGCCACAGATACTTGGTTAGATAGTTCCAATTTAGTGCAGGTCTGTGTGCTATTATTTGGCTCACTGTAGATAAGCTCATGGTCTGCAAGTGAGGGGTATGCAGAATATGGGGTTTCCCTTCCTCCTTTTGCCCCTGATTGTAGCTCAACCGTGAGCCACATCTAAGATACTTTAGTCAAGTACAGGGATTGACTGATGGCTCCGACACCCCCTCATATACCACAATCTGTGTAGAGCTGTGGTCTGTGTACTGCTGTGTTATATGCAGATATTTCTGAAAACATGAGGTTTGGAATTCTTTCCTAGTGTCTGTAACTCTGGCAGACATAGTAAGTGCTTGTGCTCTCTCAGTTTTCCTCCCCCTCCATCTCCTTTCCTGATTGCTAGTTAATAGATGATGTTTTTTATGTTACATTGCAATAATTGCCATGGCAACCTTGTGTGCTGCAAGGACTTGGAAATAGCTGGAGGAAGAGAGGAGTCCCCGTATGAGTTAGGGTTGTGGCAAAAGATGAAGAGCCACAATAGTCTTTAGTCAGCAAAAGCAGAGCCAGGTTGGCATCTGTTTTGGGCAGGTTTGCTGTCTGCCACCACTAAAACAAAGTACCTCCTCCATGGTAAAGCTATAGATTTCCTTGTGGTTAGCCCAGCTAGAGTCTTGCAAGTTACTGTTCCTCTTCATGCCTCTGCTGTTGGTATGTTCATGTAAATGGAATTGCAACCGAGGCACCTCTGCAGCCTCATCTGGGTCAGTGCTCTTCTGGGTGTGTGTTTCAGCTGTGGAAGGAATCAGGGGACAGGTGACTTGTCTTTTGTTTGACCTGCTGCATTGGGGTCCCTAAAGTGTGCCTGCAACCATGGTAGTGCCGTGCGAGGCTTGGAGCTGCCTGCCCAGTCTTTACTACATTGCCCCTTTTCATGGGCATCAGCTGAAACAGGTGATTTCAAATAATGATTAGTTGGTGTACAATGGGATGGAGCTGAAAGTAGTGGAGTTCGGAGGAATTTCATAGGGTTTGAGACCCTGTTGTAGTCTTGGAAAAGCTCCAGGGGAAACCCTAATTCTTGCACAAAGAAGCATCATTGTTGTGATGAGCTGCTCCAGTGTCCTTGAGGCGTGAAGCTTTTTCTACGGGGAACAGTCTTACTCGAGTGTAGCTCTCTGCTCATCTCAAAGCTAATCTTGGACTAAGTTAGTTTGCTTTCAGTAGTGCTATCTTTAGTTTCATTCCCTAAGAGATGTGATCACACATCTTTCTTGCATTTGAAGTAGAAATCTGCTGGCTTTATCTAGGTGAGTCTCCAGTTTCCCATGTTAAAACTTCCAGCCCTTCCTTTGGGACTGCCCAAGCCCAGTAAGTTTTCCCATCAGGAAACCTCTCCCTGCTTTCAACCAAAAATTTCTTTTTAACCTTTGGCAACAGTGCTCCTGGTGTTGTTACTTGCAAACTGATAGGAAAGCTGTCTGTAGTGAGAGATTTGCTCTTGCTCTTCCCTTTCCTCCAGGAGAGGCTGACAGATCTTGATGCAGCTTGTTCAGATGGGTCTTTGCTAAGGAAGGGTGTGTGTTAATACTAAACTCTCTATCAGGATGTTAATAACCATGAGGGTCATGGTCAGCATAGGGTGAAATTTGCTACACAGTGCTGACATTTCTACAGAAATAGAAGGTGGCACATGGGCTAGGGGAAGACTGGCAAGGGAGCTGCCACTTGGCGTTTCTGGATGCTCCTGCACTTGAGTGAAAGAAAATCTGTTATTTTTTCTTCCACAATGAAGCTAGGGCCATGTCAACACTCAGTGAACAAGATACGTTACATACCAGCTAGTCTCACCTCCTCAAGTAAGGCTTTTGGTTATGCTCTGGGTTCGTAGAGGTTTCTCCACATCAGGCACGGAAGACAAGTAGGTTGAAATTGAAGTGGTTCCCCCAATTCCATGGCATATGAGGATTCCTTGTGTCTGGAGAATAGTAAAAATCCACTGCTCAATTCTGAAGAGGTGGATGTAGATATATCTGATGTAGTCACCATTGAAAGTGTATTGTATAGGAATATGGGGATTTGACGCTGTGTCATACTCTATGTGACAGCTGCTGGCTTCATCACAGTGCAATACTTTCTTGCTTAATATTGACTTGTACCAGTGGACTAAGTACAGATCGCTGTCTGTTTTAATGGCCTTTGTGTGTGATTTACTTTGGTAGGTGAAACATTGCTGTCTGCTAGAGACATTCACCCAAAGGAATATGCTGCTGATAGTGGATGCCAGCCTAATACATGCATTGATTCCTAGGGAAATGCTGCAGGAAACTGCTTTTGAGAGCAGCTCAGTTTCCTAGTTCATGAAGGCTGAGTGCTACATAATGACCAGTGCCATAAAGGAAGTTTTATTCATGCCCATACCCTGTCTACCCAAGCCTGCCTAGCTTCATCTTTCCTGCTGGGTGGGTTCAAAGGAAACTGCCTGTTGATTAGAATTCAGACACAGCTTAATCTTCCAAGTCAGTGCAATAAGCAAAGGCACATGATTCACATAGAAAATAAACAGAACATGGATGCCACTCTAGAAAGAAGGTGAAATAATTTTACTCCCTATTTCCTAGTTTTTTATGTGGGTCTCAGTGTGAGTGGCACAAAAGACAGTATGGAGAGTACCATCCCATCTTTCCTCCCTCCCGAAAGACACCAAACAAGATGGCTAAACACTAGCAGTTTATGCACAACCTTTCATCCAGTAGAAGCCTCATGTCTCAACAGTAGAAACTGATAATACAAATGTAATTTTTCACCCATGAAGTGGATTGATCCTTCACAATAATGAAGTATCATGGTTATACAGGAATATAGGAACAAGCTGGTATGGGAATCTTACACAGGTTGGCAGGTGTCTTGTTCCTGATTATGTGTTTGAATGCTGGACACAATTTGCAGAGAGTCTTTAATTTTCAATGACTTTTGTATTTCATGTTTTCTCGTGTGGCTCTTTAAAATCTACAGAAAATTTATATAGAGAGGAATAGAAAAGTACTAAGGAAATTACAAGACCTGTGCAGGAAGAAAAGCAATGCTCAAGGCAAACTGGGTACTTTATATGTATTTATTTTGTAGAGATTTGTTGACACATTTCTCTTCCTCCCACTCAACTGGTGTTCAACAAACTATACGCTAGCTAAGGACAGCACCCGTTGCAGATGTTGTTGCTATTTTGGTATTGCTTAGATGTTCTGACAGATACACAGCTCTGCAGTTCTTTAAAATGGAAGTTGCAGACATAATATAAGCATGAGATGTAAATGTGCATGTGGTCTCATCATTTACTATCAGTATGATGTGAAGCTAATTTTAGTTTAAACTAGGTTCAAGACAAAATGCATTATTCCTTTTTTTTTGCAAGTGTGCAGACTATATGTTAATTATCATACCATGAGACCCCAGCCTCTTCTTTCAAAAGGAAGCTAATTATTTCATCCTGATACATGAGGATGTATCACACATGATTTTGTCTGGACAGCACAGTTACCTGAACCAAACCAAGCTGTTTCTGAGAGAAATGCTGTGTACCTTGTTAAATTTGATGCTGATGCCTTTCCTCTCTTTCTTCCCAGGATGATCCTCTCACTAATCTAAACACAGCTTTTGATGTGGCTGAGAAATATCTGGATATTCCAAAGATGCTGGATGCAGAAGGTAAAGTAGAATCCAAGCTTTTAACTTGCTTTTTCTCAAGAGATTTTCCACTTCTTCTAGGTGGACTTCTTTGGTACAAGATTTCAGTAACCTCTGCATGTTCCCTGCCTGACTGTCTAGTAAATGTATAGGGGAAAACTTAAAGTGGAATAATGAGTCACATGTTCTGATTCCCTCTTCCTCCTCTGTCCTTCAGTCTTTTGAGTCCAGCATGGAGACCTTAGCTTGGGGTTGACACACGAGGCAGAGATGAGTAATACCTGTCATCTGCTGACTGAAGTGTTCCCTTTCAATTATCAGGCCAAGTACTGAGTTAGTGTGTGGTGTAGGACTGTGTTCCTTTTGCTCCAGGGGTTTTTTGCTGTGGTCTCTCTGACATTGCTGGTGTTCTTCCTTTTGAGGGCATGATATTATTATTATTATAAATTGCTTTTTCTTGACTACTCAGAAGTGTTTGGCCTGAAGATCCTTGACTGACTGGGTCTGGAGACCAAGGCAGAGTTCCATGTTGTTCAGAGACGCTTTTGCTGCTGATTATGACTGTTTCCCTGAGGCAGCTGGGACAGCAAGGATTACTTTTCAGAGCCTTCTCAGGACCAGCTTGGCAATAGATTTTGAAGACTATAACTCTGGAGTACAAACAACAGCCTGAAATAGTTCACTGGTTGTTGGCTGTTTGCCTAGTCAGCTGGTTTCAATGGTAAAAGCTGTATTTCAGGCTTGGGTTGGACAGGAGAAGCAGTTAAAGATCTTTGTTAAATAAAGGAGTGAGAGGAGCAAAGAGGAAAGGTGGGAATAGGACAGCCAAACCCAGTGAACCTATATTTCAGTAACTAGGATGCTTATATTCCTAGGTAGTATTTCCCATCCCCAGAGATGAGTTTTGCTTTCCCTGCATTCATCATGCTGAGGTAAAGAAAAAACGTGAGGTTTCCGGAGTAGATTCAAATGTTTCCTACCAGACTGTAGGAAATACAGACACCTCCAAAATAAGCAGATTAGCTTCAGATCTCAGGAAAAGTAGCAGTGATGAAGAGGGCACCTGGCTGGAGCTCTCACTGCTCTTTACTGATCTCTCTTCTCCCTCATGGAGTTGAGCTAATGTGTATTCCTCCACACCATTAATTCTGATCTCTGGAGGTGTTGAGTTTCCCCTGAAACTAATGAAAGGGCCTCTTGAAATTCAAGCCATCATGGTATTGAAATGGAGGAGGGAGGCATGGAAAAGAAGGGAGAAAATATCTTTCCGGAAGAACAGAACTGTATGGAGGAATTGCAGCATAGTATGGCTATAAAAGTCATGTCAGCCTGCTGCCAGTTTGGGTTGATTCAATCTGCCAATCACAGTGATATTCTCAGGACAGGGAAGTGCTATGACACAAGACATGCTGACATATGGCTGCATTAGCCTGGCCAGACTCTGGAGGAAATTTTATGATGAGGGAGGGCAACCAGAAGGGTGATCCTGGGTTCTGAGACACACACATCTTCTGGGAATGCTGGGAATCCCTGTGGAATCACTATGACAAGCACACACTGCAGCAGGCCTCCTGGACAGTTGTGGTTCTTCCTCTCCTTTGCTTTCCTCCCATCAGTTGATTATGCTCTTAACGTGAGGTTTTTTTTGACAGACATTGTTGGAACTGCCCGTCCTGACGAGAAAGCCATCATGACCTATGTTTCTAGCTTCTACCACGCCTTCTCAGGAGCCCAGAAGGTATCACAGGATCCCAAGCTCCCTCCACAGAGCACACCTGGTGCCGTTGCTAATGTCCAAACCTTTTTTTCTTTCTCTCTCTCCTCTCTAGCTACGGGCATCTTTATTATTATGTTCTTGGTAGAGTTGGCTGTTGGTTCAAAGTGGTGCCCCAGATATAATACATGGGGCAAGGGAGCCAGGAATTCCATTTCCCTATAGTCAGCAGTACTTCCAGTGGCACTTAGGTATGCCACACTTCGGCACACACACAAATTTAAGGGAGCGGGGGGCTCTGCCTTCTCCATTTGCCTTACAAACTGCTATCCTACTGGCTGAGAACCTGTACCTGCTGTTCCTGGTAAATCTGAGCTAGGATGCTTGGTCTCACAAAAAGTCAAGACCGCCACATAGATGCTCTGCCCAGCAGGAAACTGGAGCCTGCCCCCATGGGAAGTAATACAGATACCTATTCACTTTTTTTTTTTGCCTTTTCCAAAGATAGAGAGACAGAGCTGACTGAGGTTTTATGAAGGGTTTAATGAATGGCCAAAGCTTTCTTTTGCCTTATGTATGCTGCAGGTTCCAGCACCCTTGCTTTAAGGTCTGAACCTGCTACTTTCTGAAGTTGTGCCACAAATTCAGTCTCAGTTCACCTGGGGCTTACAAAGCATGTCTAACAAGTACATCCATGGTGGTTTCTCAAACAGAGCATTGCTTATCATGACAGACATGCCTGTTTTTGTTCATTTGTATCTTTTTTTCCCCCCTTCTTTTCTCATCTGTGTTGGAAATTAGGCAGTTGAGTCCTTCCTACTTCTGGCTTAGCCATTTTCCTGTTGGTAATGGAGTCACTTCAGGAAAACATTTTGTGGGTGAAACCTTGTACGCATCTCTCGCCAAAACCAAGCAGCTGCCTGTACTTCAGTGCCTTAGGAACAGGCAGTGCGCGTTGCAGCAGAGCAGATCCTGTGTAGGAAGTGCACTGCGTAGGAAGGATCTGATCTCCAGCTCCTCGGTGTACGAAGGGCCTCGAGTGCGGGCGTTCACATCTCCAAATGACTTGTTTGCATCCTTGGGCCAGGCCCCCAGACCGCAGCTGTGAAGGTGCAGAGCCCAGATCCTCCTCTCAGGATCCCCCTGGATTGGGGGGTAGGGAGGGGTGCCGCTTTGAGCCACAAGCCAACGCTGCTAGCCACCTTCTGATCCAAATTCCCAGCTCTCCGCATGGAAATCTGTTTGGCCTGTCCTGCAATGCATGATGGGAAGTTTTTTCCCCCTCTCTCACGCCACCCATGATTGTTTTGTTTTATCCTATGTGCTGCTTCTTACTTTATCCTTTCAACCTCTTTTCCTTCTCTGCACAGATATTATAGGCACGCTAAGGCCGGATGAGAAGGCCATAATGACCTATGTCTCATGTTACTACCACGCCTTCTCAGGGGCGCAGAAGGTGAGACTTTACTGCTAACAACCCTTCCCCTCACCCTGCCCTGCCCACCTGTCCTCTCCAATGAGGAACGCCAGACCCCCGTCCGCCCCAGGGCGTTTGCAGGGAAGCCCAATGCATCCAGTGATGCATTTGGATATGCCATCTCTAGTCTTGCTGGAGAAGTGATGTAAATGTCCTTTCGGACAGACTTGAGCTGCTCCTTCACTCCAGTCTCACTCCACAGCAAAGGAGAAAGCATTTGGTAAAGCTGGCATTGAAAGGTGAATGGATGTCTGCTCTGACAGAGGCAGTACCCTTTCAGTAACTATTTGGCATTGTCCTGGCCAGGCAGTGCACCTCCAGGAGTACCACAGTCCAATCCGCCCACTCCAGGAAATCACAGCCTGTCCCGCTTAGGCTGCCTTCCTGCTTTCCACACTGAGCCTCCACTAGGTCTTCTCCTAGGCTGAATCATCTGTGAGCTGGTTACATAGTACTTTTGTGCTCCAGCCACAAAGTTCATTTCTACCAGACCTTCAGCTTTCCCAAACTCACAAGGTTTTTCCATTCTTCGTTTCTTCCTTGTCGTTCTCCTCTGTTTCCCAAACCACCTATATGTGTTACTTCTCTTTCCTCTGCCTTGCCCATTTCCATAGCTTCAGGCCTTCCTTCTTCCTCTGCTTCCTCTTTACTCCAAAATCTTTTTGCCTGATGTCAGGACATTTGGAACTAAATAGCTGCAGATCGCCTTTGGACAAGCAATTTCCCAGCAATCCTTTGAATAAGGGAAAAAGGTCCATTCTTTTCTCCCATGTCATAACCTGCCTGGGCTGCAGCCCTTCCCCAGGATTACTGCTAATTTCAAATTGTGGGCTTTAGGACAGTAAAATCCAAGATTACTTTCTTCATGTTACAAACAGAATTAAAATCTCATTGGTTCCCCCAGCCACAACTTCTTTCTCTCATTAGGCCTTTTCTATTTGAGACACAATCCTTGTGTTGCCTATCTTGAGGGCTAATCTGACTCCAGGAAGATTCCATCTCTTTTGTGCAAAGCAGTGCTGATGGCCCCAACATTGATTCAGTTACCATGCTGATGCTGGCTTTCAGAGGGCAAATGCAAGCAGTAGTTTCCAGGGAGCAGCTCTTTAGTTCAAGCTTTTTGTTCTCTGCCCAGTTTCATATAAATTACATGATAATGTCTTGTTTCCAAGGAACTGGGAATGTGTCCCACAGCAGTGCAGTAGACTTGCCCGTTTGGCATAATTTGTGTAGTCATGACTTTCCTGCTAGGATCCTGCTTTGTGATCCTGTGGTTTTTTGTTCAAAACACTTAAGACCAGTCTGCAAGCTCCAGCCAGCTGATACTTGCCCAGGAAGACTGTAGTTTCAGAAGTCATGCCAGCCTGATGATAAGGCCTGCTGTTTGCCGGGTGCCCCTGAGGGACTGCTCCATGCTGTCTGCTTAACCTGAGGAACTCCAGATGAGGAAACATCAAACCACAATACAAGGAGGGTTGTAGCCTGCTGCAGAAACAGCCATGCAGCTTGCCAATCTCTTCCTTTTCTCTCTGCGTTCATTCCATGATTTGGAAACCTGCTCAGCGGGTTCCATTCTCTGATCAGTAATTTAGGTGGACGCTTAGTCTCCTGGGATAACTGAAAACAGTCTTTTACTTGCCTCGGAACCTGAACCAAGTAGCTGAGGCAAAAACTAGAGATGAAGTTTCTTAGTTATTAAAGTTTCGATCCCATGTAGTCCAACTTGCTTACAGGGAAGATTTAATAGTTTGTTCATTTTTTAGCAGTCCTGGTGGGCCAGCAACTCAACTGTGCCCTGGCAGGAGGGGCACAGCTCCTTTTTGGAGCTGCCCTAGTCATACATTAACCAGCTGCTAAGTGACACAGATTCAAACCTGCTGGCAAGTGCAAAGTGATTACTGAGTACAAGCCCCTGCCCAGATGTTACTGTGTTGCCACCTCATGCACGGGTAGGTGACTTACTGTCATATCGCTCAATTTTTCATCCAGATTTTTCATTACTGCCACCAGGCCTGAAGGGAGAGTCCCATGAGCCGCTTTCTGCTTCTTTTACTTTCTTATACTGAGCCTTTGAAGGTACAGGGTCCCCAGCCTGACATGTGTGTGTAGATGGCTGCTTTTTCTCTATGCCATTTATATATATCTATTTGTAGGTATACTTGCTTTGGTTGGTTTGCTTGTTTTCTAACTGCTTCTGACTTTCACACTAAATGCATGCAACTACTGGTTGGCTTAATATTTTGTAAACTTGTGGAAATGTCTAACTAACGTTTTACTGTTTTATTAAGAGATTGTGTTTGATGTACAGTATTTTGGAGTGGTCCTCTGAGGCCAGAGGACAGCAGCAGGCAGGCATCTTCCCCTGAGGCTGGAGGACAGCAACAGGCAGGCATCCCTACGTAGTTCACTGTGGGAATGCCTTCCTTCATGATCTTCCTCAGCAGAAAGACTTAGATCCATGAACTAGAGAGACTGCAAACTCTACTCCTATCCTAAGCAGTTCAAGTTATGGTTGGGAAGTACAGAAAAGACAAAAGGCAGATAAATTGCTGCCATTCAGTTTTTCATTTTGATTCCACCAGAGAGCATGTGTGTAGATACAGCAGCGTGGTATCATGCAGAATGTCCTGGGCTTGTCCTCCCCAACACTCTGAGTGGAACAGTACAGTGCATCAGCACAATGCTGCGCTGAAGCTGATGAGCTCACACAGGTTCCCTGAGAAGACAGCTATGCAGCTTCCAGACCACAGGATTCTGCATCTTCTCAGTGCTGCCCTGTGCCTTGTGGGCATCTTGGCTTGTTTATAGCCAGGGTGAGCATCCTAAATGCATTGTTGCCTTTAGCAGTGTGGGGAAGCCAAAATAGTTTTTTCCAGTGAACTAATGAAGATGTAGGGGGAGCTGCCTTGGCCTCATGTAAACATCTTGGTGTGCCACTCTTCTTTTACCTAAAAGTGTTTCACTTTAATTTTGAGGTTGCCATCACCATGGATCAGCTCATTAACAGTAGCGTGTGGGGTATTTGTGAAGGTTGCCTGAAAGCACTGGGATCCTTTTGTCCTACCTTGCTCAGAGCACGTTGTAACATGTTGCTCGTGACATTAATGGTGATTGTGGCCACAGAGCCTTTCCTGTGGCTGCAGCAACAGCACGTTATTGTGTAGAGCAGTAGCAGTTCCAGGGCGAGAACCATTGGGAGGCAAGTACTGGTGAGGGAAAGAAAGCCTCTACATTTCTGCCGTTAGGATAATACAAATAATGTCATAACTGCTGACATTCTTAGGGTCTTTTTGTTTAGACAGTTGTTCAACATGCATATATACACACACATATTTAAACTTGGGCAGCTGGCGAAAGTCTATCATCAGATACATGTAAATGTGCCTCAGTGAAATGGGGTCCTGCCTGCACAGCTGGCTGCTGCTGCAGCGAGCTCATGGGGTGTAAAAATAAGAAAGAGTGTGCAATGAACACCTCTGCTGGAGTGACTGAGATAAACATTTGGTACCGTCAGTTCTCTGCAGTCACTAGGCATATTATGGTAGGGCTCTAGCAATGTCTTTTTGACATACTATTTGGTCCCATGTCTGTAGTTTTCTCTGTATATCAAAAACACTCCATTAGAGTACAAACTTTAGTTAAAAACAGGTCAAAGTACAAGCTTTCTTAAATGTAACCATTGTTTGCACTTTTTGCAGATTTCATTTTAAATGAAACTGCTCCTTTTCCTATACAGATCTCTCTGATGTGTTTTATATTAGCTGATAATCTGTGTATCTCATAGATGGTCCACTTTAATGAAGGGGCAGATGACTGAGTAGATGTTTTAACAGCTTCATTTCATTCTACAAATGACTAAGATTGCCATGGCCCCTGGGACCTTAGCAATCCATACATCACTGTACAGCCTATGACTTTATTGCTATTCTTGCTACTTCACATCAGCTGCAAAAATTAGAGGGTTTTTTCTCAAATGTCCTTGAAGATTGAATAAACAGATAATAAAAGGTCTTTTAAAAATAGAAAAAGGTTGAAACTTAGCAGCTATAAACTCAGCAAAACTTATTTTGGCATCAGTCCCAAATGTAGTTTTAAGGCAGGACACAGTATTGACAGTTGGTTTGTTGTAGTGTTGGCATGTACCCTCTCCTCCTTACTTGCACTTAGCCTCTCTAAGGAGGACTTGTTGCAGCAGGGCCTGTGGGTGCCTCTGGCACCTTCCCCAGGCACCAGGGTCACAGCTGTACTGTGGTAAGAGAGGTCTGAGCAATCCCCTGACGCATCATAGGGGCACATCCTCAGGTCTTGTGGCATGACACACACCACGGTAATCATAAAGGGAGCTGATAACCCACAGATATATTCTGTGCAAGGATCAGCCTGCTTGTATGTCCCCCATGCCAAACGCATGCATGGCACTCCAGACCAGACTGACTGCTTCCGAGTTCATAGCTGGGATTTTTCTGTTCCTTACTTTCCAAATACACGTTTAAACATGTTCCGCTCCCTGCAGAGAACCAGGTTTTGGTCTCACAGTGGAAAGAAAGGAAGAAAAAACCTCCAAACCTAAATAGTAACAGTAAGATCTTTTTTTATTGTGAGACTTGTTTTGGAAGAGTAAGCAGAAAGATTACCTGGAAAGGTGGGGGGGGAAAGAAATCCTCTTCTCATCTGGGTCATGAGACCCTGAATACATGGTGGGTGTATGCTCCACCAAGGAGGTGGCCCTGTAATCGGTGCCAGAAATACAGGGAAAACTGGAAGACAGTTCTGCTGGGCAGAATTTAAGGTTAAGAAGAGTAACTACCATTTTATCTTCCAAACAAAATTCAGAATTTTCCTGTAAGTCCAGCCTATGGATTAACTCTGTTTGGGTAGTTCTTTCATGGGGTAAAAGTATGGAGACAGTCTCATCAGCTTGACATCACTCCGTCACTGCTGTTCCAGCTCAGAATGCCGGTATGGGGAGTGGAGGTGGCAGCGGAAACCTCCCTGTCTTTGTGAAGAGGTAGCCAAGGTCCTTCTGGTAGGAATCAAACCACAAGGCCCTCTAACAGAAGCAGGCTCCAGAAAAAGCATAGAAACATTGGTTGTCCCACAACATACAAGGTAGAATCAGTACAGCTGCAAATCTCTGAAGGAATGTATTCACCTGAGAAGGGAAAAAATAAATCGTTACAGAAGGCCAGATGGAAAGCAGAGAGGTCAGGACAGATGTTTCAAAGTGCAGGCAGGTTACTAGAGTTAAGGGTAGGAGATTTTACCTTCAGGTATGTAGCAGGAAGCTAAAGTGCAAGTTTTGGTTTGGGTTTTTTTCACACTTTTCCCTTCTTCCATTTTTCTTCTCTTTGTCAGGCGGAGACAGCAGCAAATCGTATCTGCAAGGTGCTGGCAGTCAACCAAGAAAATGAACAGCTCATGGAAGACTATGAAAAACTGGCCAGTGATGTAGGTGTTGGTTTCTGAGTGGTGGTATGCAGAAAAGAATTGCATTTAATGCTAAGTAATTTAGTGATAAGTAATCTTGGGGAGTGCTATTGACCCACTGCTATTTTCCCTGGAAAATTATTTTTTCCTCTTCAAATTGAAGACTGAACTTTAAAGACAAGAGCAATCTACTTTAAAACAGAAAGCTTCCATAAAGAAGCTTTGAATTTCTCCGTTTATTAGGAGCCAACCTAGAAATGCTGAAATAGAAGGAAAAATCAAGCTGGGTTAACTTGCCTTCATCAGGACTATACAAGTTCTTTACATCTTTCATACAGCTTGTATGCTAGTATACTGCAGAAGTCAGGATCAGAGAATAAAAGTTAGAGATGATTGAGGAAATAAATATGCATTTGCTGATAAGGGAAAGAATCTGTGTCAGATAGAAACTGGAGGCTGCTTGTGTTAACTGAGAATGCTTACAGACTGACAGCAGGGAAACTACAAAAGAGGCCAAATGTGGACTAGAGTGTGTTCGTGGTAGATAAGCAGGGAGAAGATGGACAACAGAATGGCAAACATAACCCATAAGCCTGGTTTCAGCCTGATCTGAAAAGCATAGGGCACTACTCCACTCACACTGTGGACTGCCCATTGCATTAGCATTTTGCCAGCTCTCCAGACAGGTTTGTTATGGAGGTATATTCAAAGAGCTACAACTGACTTTGAGGAAGCTAGAGTGGGAAAAGTGTAACTGAAGGCAAGAACTTGATTTCTTCTGTCAGATTCTTCTGGAAATAATGACTTACAGCATCCTTTAGTTATGCAACCGTCCAGCAAAATTCTTAAGGCTTTAACATAGTCTGAGGACATAGTTTTGGTCCTGGTTGTGCAAAAGCTGTGCCTTAAGCATGTTGGATTGGCACTGCTTCAACAAGCAGTACTGCTTAGTGTGGTAGGGAATGTGCTGCTCATTAAAAAAAAAGTACTTCCAAAAAAGCTGGCAGACTTTTCTTTACAAGCCCTGCTGGTGGCAGACTCTTGACAGCAAACGTAAAAGTAAATGGTCCCTTATAAAATCAGAGCAACACCTGCAGTTTTAACACAACTTTCAGTTCAAGGCTTCTTGTCATTGCTCCTTCCAGCTGCTGGAGTGGATTCGTCGCACCATCCCCTGGCTGGAGAACCGGGCCCCAGAGAACACCATGCAAGCCATGCAGCAGAAACTGGAGGACTTCCGGGACTACCGCCGCCTGCACAAGCCCCCCAAGGTCCAAGAGAAGTGCCAACTTGAGATCAATTTCAACACCTTGCAGACCAAGCTGCGGCTCAGCAATAGGCCAGCCTTCATGCCCTCAGAAGGGAAAATGGTCTCGGTGAGTGGGGGTAACTGCTTCTATGTACCCCAACCAGGCCTGAAAAACAAGACTCCCTTTCTGCCCATGGGTGGGCAGAGAATGCCTACCTTCATAGTGAGATACTCTGTGCGAGAAACCCTACAAGATACAGGTATGGGAGGCCATGATAGGAGAGGATCAAGTGATCTTGCTTTCCTGTGTCGAAATCAGACTCTGAGGCTCTTCCCAAATTGCATGTTTTTATGAGGAGATGTCTGAGCGCCTTTTGTTCTTTCTGATTCAGAAACTGTTGAGTTTTATTAATGTTTCACGTAGGAGAACTTTAAAACTGTAGAAGTGTTTAGAGAGGCTTTTTTCTGTAGACAGTTGTATCCTGGCACTTCTAGTCCTGCTTGTCTCCTGACTTGTCTGCAGAACCCTGTGAGGTGAAAAGCCCATGCTCACTCCCTCCAGTCAGCTGAGGTCATGTAGCTCCCTGAGACTAATGCTGGTGAACATCTTCCCTCCACCTACTAACCTGCCTTTCCTTCTCATTTTCCTGTCTCTAGGATATAAACAATGCCTGGGGTGGCCTAGAGCAGGCTGAGAAGGGCTACGAGGAGTGGTTATTGAATGAGATCCGGAGGCTAGAGAGGCTGGATCACCTGGCAGAGAAGTTCCGGCAGAAGGCATCCATTCATGAGTCCTGGACAGATGGTAATGCCAACCTACGTGCTTCCTATTGCCTGATACACTGCTGACTGTTATGTAGGGAAGAAGAGATGGATTGCACATGGGTCCTTCCATGAGAGTTTCCTCCTGAGAAGGCTAGATTTATTTCTTATTTTATTAGAAAATAATATATAAAAATCAGCTTGATCTCTGTTCTGCATCATGCAGTCAACATTGGCATTCCCTAACTGTGGCAAAGTGAGAACTTTGGCTAGAAGAGAGCAGCTACAGAGCAAAGGAAAAGTTCCTGTACTGTAAATGCTACCATTGGCTTTTCCGGGATCGGCATAGCCCATTCTGCACATACTGAGATGAGTCCAGTATAAACTGCGACAGCGCTGGCTTAAGTTGCATTACGTACCCTTCTGTGTTGTTAATGGCAAACTCACGCTTTGGGGTTTTGAAAGTGAGCATTGTGCTTCTCTGGGCCAGCAGGCATGGGGACAAGCCTTGGGCAGAGTGACTGGAGTGGGGCTGATGCCCTTCTGAGGGGCCCTCGAGGGTGCCTGGGTGGCGGGAGCTGGCTTTGGCCACCCTGGGTCCCGTCCTTCATTCTTCTGTCCTTTGGCTCCCTCCCCAGGTAAGGAAGCAATGCTGCAGCAGAAGGATTATGAAACTGCAACCCTCTCGGAGATAAAGGCCCTGCTGAAGAAACACGAGGCCTTTGAGAGTGACCTGGCTGCGCACCAGGACCGCGTGGAACAGATTGCTGCTATTGCACAAGAGCTCAAGTACGGCACCCCAGCGCACGTCCCATACTTGGGGCCACAGAGGCTTACTGAGCTTTGCCCTCTGGAGAGCAAAAAATCCATCCTCATACAGAAATGCTGGGAATTCCCAGTGTTTCCAAACAGTATCTAGGATACTGCTATCCAGTATCCGGACACACCAGAAAAGCGGGCCAGAAAATGGATGAGTCGTGGGTGCTGTTGAGGAGGAGGCGGAATTATATTCCTAAGCCAAGTTTCCATCCTCTTCCAGTTCATTATGTTGCCATGAATCCTTTCCTAAAGAGTCTGACCTGCTGCTGGCACCTGCTGTGTTTCAGCGTTGTAACACTATCATACTTTTCCAGGAACAGAAGGAAAGAGGAGAGGATAGGAGGGTCTCGGTCTCAGTTTGCTCTCTGTTACAAAAAAAAGTCCTCCTTATTCTAGCAGGAAAAAAGCTGCTTGAGCCCATTGTGGCCTCATTCTTTCCCCCAGAGGTACCGCACTTTGTTTTATTTCAAAGGACCTCGGATTTATTTTATTTCCCTCAGAGGAAAAGACATCTGTCCACTGTGTGCACTCTGTTCAGCATTTGCCACAGGGCATCCTCACAGCAGATCAGCTTTTTCCCTGCTCCCCTCCAGCATGGAAACCTTCACCTCCACTCCTTTTTTTGGAGTAATACAGGTTACCAGGGGAAATGGGGGCTCCTCAGGTTTGCTAGAGATAGCAGGCAGGCAAAGAGCTAGTAGCTGCAGCGCAGGGAGGTTTTGAAACCCTGCATGTTTCTTGGCAAAAAACAATCTGAACTACTTGGTTTTGACTCTGTTTCCTATTTTAAAAAGATTTATATATCACACTGGCCTATCTAAAGTTAGTGTCTGGGCCAAGATCAGTACTCTTGGGCTGAAGAGCTGTTTTTCTCTAAAAAATTAGGATTATTGGATCAAAATCATGATCTTCTTTAACAACAGAGATTTACAGAATTGCTCTTTTGTCCACTGGAGGATTGACCTTGGAACAGGAGGAGGGTTCAAGGCAATCCTCCATGTCAGTAAGATTAAAACTGAGTCTGTCTGGTCAGCAAGCATTATCTGACCTGCCATTTCCAAAACACACATTACATGTCAGCCAAAGCAGCTGCAACTCTTAGAGCAACAGGGAAGACTGAGGCCCAAGCTGTGGGAGAGGTTATTTCTTCTAAACTGTGAGAACAGCGGGCTCTGCTGTTCTTATAAAAGCCATCTTCCATTTCAGCAAAGAGGCCATGCCCTGAAAAACCATGGCAGAGCTCCTTTTCTCCCCCTGAGACACACTGCCAGAGAGATGCAGAGGGTGTGAAGGAAGCCACTGCAGCTACCCATGGCAGGAAGGTTTGGGGGCATGGCGCTACTACTACTGCTCCCTAGCAGTAGTGGTCCAGCACGGGTGTGTTACAAGTCAGACTTTCAGAAAGAGTTCTTTCTTCTGCAGTGCTGGCTCTGCAGCAAAGTAGATCAAGCAACTGATCTGGATTAAAAACCTAGCAAAGAAGTTATTTTTAGCCCAAATCGGTTTCCTGGCTCGTTTACTGGAGGACTTCATCAACAGCTGTGCCCACACACTTCAGGAGGGCAATACAGTGGCATGAAGAAACAAGGTTGGGGGAGGCAAGAGTGTAACCTCCATTGCTGCTTTGAGAATTGCTCATCAGATGGCTCAGGGTCACTCAGTATCCCAGTGATTTATTCTGGGTTTTTCTTTCAAGGCTGACACTTCCTAGATTGGCTGGTCTCCCTCTCCCTGCAGATTTCTCCCTCTTTGGCCATGTGCAGAACCATGAGCACAAAGCAGTGCAAGGCCACAAGCTTTAGTGTGTCCCTGTGCTCTCCTTTCCCCAGTCATACTTCCACCAGCCTGTGTTCCTTGAATGTCAGCCTATAGATATGTCAGCAAAGCACTTCTTGTCAGGCGTCTAAGAGAGAAAACTACACTTTTATTCTGGGATTGTCCTAAATAAATTTACTGGGTTATGTAATTTAGCTATTCCTTGCCACCTGTACTGTGCAATTCTTAGGACAATCTTCAGCAGTTTCTTAGTGTTCCTAATAAAATCTTTGCTTTCCATTCTGATGTACAAGACACAGTTAGTTACCCTGCATAATGTTCTTAAGCAGAGTACAGGAGCAGATTGCTCTGCTCATAATCTCCTTATTTCCAGTATGAGCAGAAGTCTATACTCCCTTCCCCCTTTGGCAAGTTATTCCCATCAGGTAGCCAGCCTCAGTATTTGTTGAGGCCTTGGGTGGTCCTGTTCTGTGCTGTTTGATGTACCATAACGTACAGTGTCTCCTAAACTAGATCCTGATATCATCCTGACATGCTTTATTTGCAGAGACCATGATCTCTTTGTCTGAATCTGTCTTCAAGATTGATCAAGATTTCTAATGGGTTTCTCTTATTTCTATACAGGCTCATTATTTGACTTCTTGTTATTTTTTTCCCAACCCTTTATAGTGAGCTGGACTATTACGATTCTCCCAGTGTCAATGCCAGGTGCCAGAAGATCTGTGATCAGTGGGATAATCTGGGTGCCCTAACCCAGAAACGTAGAGAAGCCTTGGAGGTGAGATATGTTACAAGTTGGACTTTCTGGGTAGTGCATTCGTGGGGGGCAAGCTGCAGTGGGCACAAGCAATAGCGGCTCACTTGTGAAGTCCTAGAACATCCTGGACTGTAAACAAGGGCTACATTTCAGTATACTTAGGCTGCTTTTCTTCCAGCCCAATTATGGTGCCATTTATTTGCTCAGGCTGTTGATTTATTTTTTACTATTTTTGTGTTTTGTAATCTCATTCTGCCTGAAAAGACTTTGTTTTATTTCAAATGACCTCAGATTTCGTTTCCCTTAGAGGAAAAAAGTCTGTCCAGTGTGTAATCTCTAACAGCAGAGAGATTTTTACTGACATGCCATCCTGGAGCACCAAGGAGGTCTGAAAGGAAGGAGCAGCTCAGACAACCCATGTATCTATGTGATTATTCTTCTCCATCCATCTTTACTGATCTTTCTTTTTTTTTTTCTTTTTGTGCATGCACAGAGGACAGAGAAACTACTGGAAACAATTGACCAGTTGTACCTGGAATATGCCAAACGAGCTGCCCCTTTCAATAACTGGATGGAAGGGGCCATGGAGGATCTGCAGGACACATTTATTGTTCACACCATAGAGGAGATCCAGGTATAGAGCAGTCATTTGCACCAGTTAGGTGGGGACAGTGAGAAGTTTGGGGTCTCCTGAGTTGCATGAATTCAGAGTGGTATGAATTTATAGGTTATATTTTGGTCCTTCTGCTCTATTGAATGCTCCATATCAAGAGAAATAAAAATGAGTATGTTTTTCCTTTATTTTCTCCAAAAGCCTGGATCTGAATAGGTATAAAACACACATACATCATCCTAGCTGGACACAAAAACTGAAAGCAGATTTTTCAGAGTAACTCCAGAGCCATATTAATGGAAGCCTGAAAATTGAGAGAACCTTTCAGGGTCTTGTGGAATTTTTCTTAACCCACATGAGCAAGCTTAGTGCTAGTGCTGCTCACAGGGTCTGCAGGTCAATTGTCACATGGAATGTCATGTCCAGGTCATTTGGTGTTATGTGACAGGATGTACCGTAAGGACAGTTGAGCTGCCAGCTGGTTTTTGGTGCTGAGCACAGGAAAAATCAGAATTGTCTGCCTTGGTGCTGAATTACCATTGGAAATCAAAGTTGTCTTGCCTACTCTAAGACAACAAAGACAGTATCTCATTTTTTCCCCTTCTGAGAGGATGTTGGGAAAGCAACTTGAGGTATAGACTGGTAAATTACAGACCTTGGAGAGCAGGAATTACTCTTTCCTGGACTGCAGTGAGGACTTCTATTTCTCCTGCTTGATGGGCTTGTGAAAAGAATCCAAGTCAGCTCTTTGCCAGAATTGCTGACAGGAGTATGACCATCAGTGAGGCAGCAAATGGGAGACCTACAGGGAACACGACAGCCGGGGCAGCAGCAGAGTAGTGACAGTTACTGAGATGCTGCTTCTTTCATCCATCCTGCCCTCCTGAACAAAGGGGTTCATTAAGTCTTTCACAATGCAAAATAAATCTAAACAGCACTTGAACACTTCCATTAACTCCTTGTGACTGTTTGCAGTGTCTTTCCCAGCCCCTAGACTTGTATTACATCTCTATGGCCACTACAGCAGCTGCAGAGTAATGAGTGGCCGTGTAAGGAAGGAATTTTACAGAAAGTAGTTAACAGTGTGTGTTGTGAGAGAGAGCAGTCGGGCACGTGGTTTACTTTTATTCCCTCTTCTGTCCACACTGTTCCCTTGGTTGTCCCCTGCGCACACCTCTGTTTCCCATTCATTTTCCTGCCTCTTTCCCTGCATTTGCTTCCTTAGACTTGATCTTCTAGGTCTCTGGGATGAAGTACCTTAAAGGCCTGTAGAAGCAGTGGGAGATGAGCCAGGACCAGCTGGCTTGTCAGCTGGCTACAAACTACCAGCAAGCACACCCCAACCATCAGTCCTTGGAGCGCAGCCTGGGTACTGCAGCGAGACGGGGAGCAGGACGGGCCTGTTGTGGTCAGGGAGAGGGAGCTGTTTTCCAGCAGCAGGAGCATGTGATGCCTGTGCGAATTTGCAGTTGGCTGGAAGACCTTCTGCTGGTTCTAAATTACTCTGATGAAATTGAATCAGACTTAGTACTCATCTGGAGTTACTTTGGGTGTAGAAATAGTGCATACCTAGTAGGAGAAGAAAACATAGTGCATTTAAACTAGTGAGACTTTTTTTTAATAGTAATTCTAGTAGTCAGATCTTCTTCCCCAAAGAGGCTGGCAAGCAGTCAGTGAGCAGTGTTGGAGAAATAGTTCCCCCTAAATTATGAGACATTATTATTCCATCTTTTTTTGGTATGTGATCTCTGTCACTGGTCAGCATGGGACAGAAAGAGAGGGAAAACAAGACTTCACATCATTTAGCTACTTAAAACATCCCATTAATGATACTGAGAGAACCTGAAAAGTGTATTAGAGTAGCCTGCTTTGTATGCTGGGAATATGTTAGCTTTTGCAGTCACTTCAGGAATATGTTCGCTGAAGAGGCTATTTCGAAAGTTATGTTCTTACCCTCCCTTTGCTGCTGCCTTCCTTCTGCAGGGATTGACCACAGCTCATGAGCAATTCAAAGCCACGTTGCCAGATGCCGACAAGGAGCGACAAGCCATCCTGGGAATCCACAATGAAGTCTCAAAGATTGTCCAGACATACCATGTTAACATGGCAGGAACGAATCCTTACACTACAATCACCCCACATGAGATCAATGGCAAATGGGAACATGTGAGTTCTTTCCAGCCTTGCAGGGTAGTGGGGGACAATGTCACTGCTCAACCACTGCGGGACCAGGAAATGGATTGTTTACTCTGCAGTTACCCTCTCATGTCTACTCCTGAGTTGAGTGTGGTTTTGTCATTTGGTTTTGGCTCAATTGCCGTGTGCTTGGAAAGTGGAAGACGTCTTTGATAAAAATGCCTAAGGCACATCAGACCCCCTCTTACATGCTAATTTTAAATGAAAGTTGCTAAATTTAAAAGCTTTGAGGTTTTTGATCTTCAGTTGACCTGCATGCATAGCATGTGAATCAGTATCCTTTTTCACCATTCAACCCTTCAGATGTTCTATCTCTGCAGCCAAGTAGCCTTTCCTTGCTGTAATCCTAAAAGAACAACTACTGTCCATACCTGTTGTGCTTATGGTTCTTACAACCAAACAAAATTACCAAAGTTGAGATCTGAACAGAATCCTGCAACTCAGTTAACATGAGCTACCAAAAACCCAAATAATGAATGGAAGCTGCTTCTGGTCTTCCATGGCTTGACATGAGTTTGTGTGTATCCTATAGCAAATAGGGTTCACGTTCCATGAGCTTGCCCACTGTGACTTAAACCGTATGAATGCTTGTTTTCAGTGCAAACACCCACTCCTCCCTCCCTTGTGGCAACTTCTGCGTTTACTGTACATGTGCCTTTGTGTGTCTAAACTGCACGCTTACTCTTTGTTGTAGGTGCGGCAGCTGGTTCCCAGAAGGGATCAAGCCCTGATGGAAGAACACGCTCGCCAGCAGCAAAACGAACGACTTCGTAAACAGTTTGGTGCACAGGCCAATGTCATTGGACCCTGGATCCAGACCAAGATGGAGGTAGTGCTTTGCAAATTTTGAAACAGTCTGTTTTCCTCTGGGATCTTCACTGATATTCTTGTTCGTAGTCTCTCTTGACCACTGTCACAGCCATTCTTTCTTCAAGTTACAACAAGAGAAACATCATAGAAAATACAAAGAATCTCAGGATTAATATTGGTTGCTGAAGTGCTTGTACTTTTCTTCCTCTAACTCTAGTACTAGAAAACAAAGCATTATTTAAGATGGGGAACCACTGGTATTTTAAGATTAGTGTTTATATGCCACAAATTAAAAATCCTAGATCAGAGACATAGTTTGTGTAGTTGCTCTCACAGCAATGGTCTTGATACACGTGACTAAATAAATACAATTAACATACCAAACATCTGCAGAGGAGACATTTTTAAGGGAGATCTCTCTTTAGGTAAGATTTGAGTTAAAGTAACTGGAGTTGATGAAATGTAAAAAAACAAAGCTATTACTGATGGCAGGAGCTGGAAAGAAGAGAGCGATTACAGAAAGACATCTGTATGAAGGAACTAACTTAGTGGCAGATAGTACACCAGAAGAAGATCTGGCTTGGTACGTTACTGGTTTATGGACTGCAGTTTCCTTTTCTTTTGTATCCTTGTATTAGACACATCTTAAGTGATTCACCTTACTTGGAAAATGTTCAGGGCTGTGCTAAATTTTTTGCTGACACTGTCTCAGCTCTTGTGAAGTAACTGCTCCATGAGATTATTTTTTCTTTTGAATCATCATCCTGTGTGAGAATGAAATTGCTGCAGTAAATGTCAAGCATGTTGAGGCTTGTCCTTTCAGTGGAGTTTAAGTCCTTTGGCTTTGCTAATGCAGGAGATTGGCCGCATTTCAATAGAGATGCACGGGACCCTGGAGGACCAGCTCAACCACTTGCGGCAGTACGAGAAGAGCATTGTGAATTACAAACCAAAGATTGACCAGCTGGAAGGAGACCACCAGCTGATCCAGGAAGCGCTTATCTTTGACAACAAGCACACCAACTACACCATGGAGGTAAATGTTTTGGCAGCAGATCAGACAGCCTCATCTGCTGTGGCCAGTTAGCGTCAGCCACGTCTAGTTCTGGCAACGTGTTGTGGTTCTCAGGAAAATGGAGAGCTTGATAATACGGCCAAGCGTGCAACAACATGTCACTGAATTTCATTTTTGCCTTACTGCACTTCATGCCAAGCCATTCCAATGTACTTCCAAATATAGACAGCAGAAACAACCTGAATGAGACCCGCAGTATTGCTTGAAAAATTGACAGGTCTCGTTTCTCATGCCACCCGATTGAGTTAGCTGGGATTAGAAAAGGAAGTGCTGATGATTTTGAGCTGCCACTACCTGGCAGAAGAAGAAAGTCCAACGGAAGTTTTTTTTGAAGTTGGCTTTCTTTTGATAACATGAGGGTTTCTTGGGAGCAGTCTGAGTTCAACATGAATCCAGCTGAACACAGGCTTTGAAACTGGTTTTTTGATATCTGGCCAGCTTTCCATTAAGCAACTGCAGAGGCAGGGGAGCACCAGTGTCTTCCAAGCACTGTGTTTTATTTAGTTTCTTGGTAAGGAGAGTTTTCTGCTTAACTACGTCCTAGAAGCACTGGGTTTGTTTCTCATTTGTGTTAAAGGCCTCCAATATGTTGCTCTGACCAGGCAAAGGAACTTTGCAATAGGACTAAGTTTTTCTTAAGATCAGAAATTGGCCTCTTCAGTATGGGGTTTTTTCAGTCAAAATTCAGATTTTAAACACCTGCAGATTAGAAGGAATCTTTTCTGAGAAAATGGACACCAGGACTGCCTTGCACACCAGGATCATTTAATTTGCAATAAGTAGCACATCTGGTCCACCGGCCTCAGAAGCAGAAGAGCGACTTCTTAATTTTAATATTGTCCTGACCTCTTTTTCCAGCATATCCGAGTGGGCTGGGAGCAGTTACTAACAACAATTGCTAGAACCATCAACGAAGTGGAAAACCAGATTCTGACCCGTGATGCCAAAGGAATCAGCCAGGAACAGATGAATGAGTTCCGGGCTTCTTTCAACCACTTTGACAGGGTAAGTCAGTGCTGACTGCAGCTTGGTAAGCTACAAGGTTCCATGTGGACTGCACAGTGCGATAACAAACAAGCAGTCACTGTGATAAAATGAGATCACAGAAGATGTTTCATTCTTAAAAATGCCACTCCTGTGGAGCAGTCATTTCTGTGAAGACTGATGTGAGTGATTGTTAGCCTGGGAAAAGTATGTCTTCACAGGAAACTGCAAAATTTCCTGGTGAAGCAAAAGTGTGGAGAGGTTTGAAGTCTTTTTTAGGAAATCAGATTTTTATCCATTCCTCTTCAGAGAGCAGATTATTATTTTGATTTATAAAATTCTTGGGACCATCTGTTCTCCACTCTTTTATACCATCTCTGCTATATCTGAGGGCAGCCTGCCCTCAGAGATTGGCAATGCTTTTAAATTGCTGAACACTGGCTATTTCAGCCCTTCTCTAGCTGTCTTAAGAAAAATAAACCATGGCTCCTTTCCTTAGGAGAGGGACCCATAAAGTCCTGTAGATTTTATATTTTGACCTTCATATCATTTACTCTTTCTGAAGTTCACAAAAGTTTGAATGTTAATGCAAACAGAACATGGGTTTCCCACCTTCTTCTGTTTGATTTATGAAGGCTTAATATTGACTTTAAAAGCTGGGTTTTTTTGAAGAAAGTCACTTGAAATTGGCCCCACCATCCTGTCTGTAGCTTCCTTGATCTGGCCAAATGTGGTGGCAGCAGGCAGGGGCTCTTCAGTGCTTGGAGGCTGTTCTGAGCTAAAATTCTGCAGGATGGATGGGGATTCTTAGTTCCTGTAGTAGCTTGTGTATTATTTCATGGGTACATCCAGATACTGGGGGAGCAATGAGCAAAGGGAAGAGCAGCTGCCAAGCTGTGTTGTGCTGCACTGTACATCTGTGGTGTTTGCAGAGCTGAGCACTTGAAACAGCTTTGCCAGTCAAAGCTCCACCTCGTGTGCAGGTCTCATAAATACAGCCATAACGCTGCTCCCCTGAGCTTCAGCTGTTTTTCTTTGTCTGTTCCTGGGATGCCCTGACAGCTAAGCTTCCTTGGGTGTGTTGCCAAACACACCTGCCCTCACCTACTCCTTTAGTGGAACTTTTGACTATAAGATTAAGGCAATGCTTCCCACTGCCTCTGCCTGCTCACCTGCACTCTGGGTTACTAGTGAAACACAGGGCTTCTGACACTGGATAACAAGCAGTGATGCAAGTAATTCACTTGGGAGACTGAGATCTTGAGGCTTCTGAGCATCAGCTGTTTTTGTCATTCAAATGCTCTCAAGATGGGATGAACTCTCTGAGAAGGAACTGTTCCAAGAGCATTTTTAGCACATCCTATAATGTCATTGTGATATCTAATGTTGTGCACTTTTTATTTTTCTTCCCTGTCTTTCTATCTGCATGTCGTTCTTCCTCTTCCTCTCTCCTCACCCACTGCATGGTGCACCTGTTTGTTGTCCTTTCACCTCCCTTTGATCTACCCTGTGTCTCCCTTCCTTCTGCCCCACACCGTCACCCCACTGGCACTGCATGTCCTGCTGCCTGGCACACCGCATAACCAGGACCACTCCGGCACACTTGGCCCTGAGGAATTCAAAGCCTGTCTCATCAGCTTGGGTTACGATATTGGAAACGATGCACAGGTACTGAATGCTAGTGGTGAACACAGCCAGATATTAAACTGTGAAAAAATAACAGTTTTTTCCTTTCTTTTCTTGTTTGTCTTAATCCATCTGTCATTGTTGTTCTTGTGTTTGACTATATATACATCACTTTTCTATACTACTTCTTCTCTAAATGCACTTTGGTATCTATTCCTTTTTAATTCCTTAAATTTTTGTCTTGGGAGAATTCCTTTTATGTCTTCAAACTGTTCTGTTTACTTCTGTGTCACTTAAAACTCCTTTTCTTCTCCATTCCTCAATTTGTCTTGCTTAATATTTTCTTGCCCTTTTTTCATCACCAATGTGTTTCTTGTGTATGAACTATTCCATGTCCAAAACTACCTTTGCTTCTTCATGGTTTCACAAACTATCTTTCCTCTGTTACTTTTCATTGTCCTGTAAATCCTTCCTTATATCTTCTCCCCCCCAAAACTCATTCTTTGTAATGTCTCCTGTGGGTTCATTTCTCCCTGGATTGGTCTCCCTTTTCTCTCTTGGCTTTTTCCATCTTTGCATCATTCTCTGTAGAAGAAGACTGGTATGATGGATTGTGAAGATTTCCGAGCCTGCCTTATCTCCATGGGTTACAATATGGTAATGTAGAGCCCTCTGTCACTCCTATTCAAAGTGATTCTGTAGGCACCTTCAAAAATACAGGGAGGATGTGTAGTGAATCAAGGTAAATATAGCCTTATTTTCCAGAATTATCAACAGTGTTAAATCTACTCTTAGTTGTACGTGTAAAATTCTTGTCTGACAGCTGTAGCTAAAGCTAAAAAAATGGAAATAATTGTCTAATTCCTGGATGGTTCAAATAAAAATTATATTTATCAAACTGTGTAGCTACTAGTGGAAGAAACAGTAAGCTTCCTTGTATTGATGCCTGCTCGCTGCACAGCACACACAACCTCCCCCAGCCCTGAATATCAGTTGAAATCATTTGGAAGTATACACGACCTCACTTCTGAATATACTCAGAATGCTGCTCCTCTCATTCCTACCATTTGTTTCACATCTCCTTTCCTGTACATGTAAGTTCAAGTTCCAGTCGTTCTCCCTGAAGCTCTTCCCTCACGAGAATACCTGAATATTCAGAGCAGTAACGTGGCACCTGGAGAGGCATGACAGCTAATAGGAAGAGCTTCACCAAAGGCCGATGCTCATCAAAGGGCAGGAGAAGAGCACAGTGCAAGCATATTAGTCTGCACTCTTGGTGTCTTTGCTCCTGATAGCAGGCAAAGCAGTTTAATCATCTTACTCATCAGCCCAGTATAAATACAGACTCTTTGGTGTAGCGTGCCAAGACAGTAACATTTGATTAGGTATCTTAATTACTCTTGAAGGTATACTGTTCTAAATGTTTTGGGAGAGCCTGTTCCCAGGAGAAGACTCAGCTCTACTCTCCCCTCCTCCTTACCTAGGGAGGAAGGAGTCCCAGAGATGAGAACAGATGACCTCTCGTTTAAATGCCGAAAGAAATGCAGAAAACTACACTACAAGGTTTTGGCTTCTGTAGCAAAACTTCTCTGTAGGATCTTCCCTGTAGACACTATTTCCCTGGGCCGCTCCAGATACGCAAATCCTTTCCAAAGCCTGCCTATTAAAGATGAGTAAGATACTATGAAATATCCCAGAGACATTTCTTCTGTTCTGTCAGCTGAAGAAAATTGTAAAAGTTCTCTTTAAGTAAATGAAAGTAAAAGAATTTGAGAAGTGCAGATCTTCAAATACTGCTACAGACATCTAGCACATGTGTAGAGAAATTTGGGTCTTCCTCTGAAGTCAGTTGGTATTGTTCCCCAATAGGAGGATTGTCCTAGAGCTGGATGTTATCCTCAGGCATAGCTGGCAGTGTTTTATTCCAGAGGACAAATGAGTGGGAAGCATTTGTACATAACAGCAAGCTAAAAAAGAACATCCTGATTAAAACCCTAGAGGTGGTTTCTATTTGGCTTTGTTTTCTAGCTATGAGATGCGCTGCTGAACAGTTTCTCCTCACTTGGGTAGCACTGCTGCCCAAATACCCAGGCTTACATGACTCTCTTGCTCTCCAGGGAGAGGCAGAGTTTGCCCGCATCATGAGCATCGTTGACCCGAACCGTTTGGGTGTAGTGACCTTCCAGGCCTTCATCGACTTCATGTCCCGGGAAACGGCAGATACAGATACTGCTGACCAGGTTATGGCTTCCTTCAAGATCCTGGCTGGAGATAAGGTCAGGCTCCACACCTTGGCTTCCTGTATCTGCTTAGTTCCTGCTTTCTTTTTTCACTTGTCTCTGAGAGAAAGTGTCGAGGGAAGCACTCTGCCATGGGAGGGTATTTTCACAGGAACATTCTGTAGTGCTGGAGGAGTGCAAGGTTAAAGTGTGGGTTAATGAACAGCCTGCTAAGGCACTTGAAAGTCCTGTTCAGCTGTCAGTCAGAACTTTGCAGCCCACTCTTGCTATAAAATTTTAATTAAGAGCTTGGTTGCGATTTGTTATTTTAAAATGAACAAGTTCAACAGATGGTTTTTGATTAGTCTTGAAAACTGTTTGTTACTGACAGCTGTAAACTTGAGATGACCTTTCTCAGATCTACATGTCACTATCAGTTTTTATACACTCAGTAGTTTTTCATTGAGGATATGCAGTGTCTGCAGGAGGAACATCTTTTAATCATAGAAATTGGTTGAATGTAGGAAAACTCGGGATGATATGAAAAGTATTAATTTTTTGAATTTAAATCATCAGTGGAAGCAGCTGATAAAAAAATGTAATCTTATTTTTCTTATATAACAATGCCCACTAAGCTTTTATGTAGCTGAACAAATGATAAGTACATGTAATATTAACATACCTCTTTATTTGCTAATGATTTTAGTTGTCTCACATGAATTGTTGGATACCATTTCTCAGATTGTAATGAGTTACCCTTAAATCTGGTACTGGTTTCCATTAAGATAAGAATCTTTTCATAATCATAATCTAGAAACCCATGATACCTGTCCTTTAGATATACACCTGACTGAAGCCAGTTGTATTGTCTTTTGAGGCCTGAAAATTCCGTGTTATTCAGATAAGCTAATCACTGAATATAAGTACTTTGAGATGCAGTATTACTTATTAACTTGTTTACTCTTTACAGTACGTTACATGCATTTGTCAGTGTTTAACATGCTCTGGTGCCTGTAACGTGAATTAGTATTTCATTATGAAGAAAAATACCTCATACCCCAGTCATTAAAGTAAAAGGCAAAAAGAAATTATAAGAAGTCACAGGAGAGAAAAAGATGATGTGAAACCTGAGCTGTTGCTCGGACACACATTTGCCAGCTGTTGCAAATGGCCACGAGTTGGTTAGCTAAAGACAACAACTGATTAGGAAACAGGCAACTACTGTTACCTACTGCATGGAGAGAAGCCAGGCTAGCTCAGCTCAGCGCAGCGAGTCCTCGGAAGACGAATTTACATAAGTTTTGCTTGCTTATTAAAAATGTAGTGAAAGGACTGTTGCTGGAACTGTGGAAGCAATACAAAGTGTTTGCTTGTCTGCTGCCTGCATTGGTGCACTAGCAAGAACTAGTGGGGCTAGCCCCTTTCTTTGCTCTGAAGAGAGGGAATGGCAACTCCCAAGCAGCTGTTACATCTCCCTGGTGAAGGACAGCATCCAAATTAAATTTCAGCTTCCTCCCATTTACCTTCAGCAGAACCTGCTTTGTCAACAGGAAGGCACAGTGTTAGGCTAACAACTCGCTTGACTTACCTCCAGGTCTTTTCTTTAGCTGCACCAGCATCTCTCCTGCAAAACCAATCTTCATTGTAAAATCTATTTACTTGTCCAGACAGTGGGGAAGGAGTGCATGTCCTCTCAGGGTGTAACTGCAGAGAGCTCCCTGTGTGGGTATACAGCACAGGTTTCATTGTTGGGATCCTGTTCCCTGAGCATTGCCTGCTGCCCTGGTGGGGTAGGGGGTGGTTGTCCCTCAGAGGAAAGTCAGTTTTCTGAAAGTAATGATTGCCTTGTCATTTGTCCTCATTGCAGAACTACATCACTGTGGATGAATTACGGCGGGAACTGCCTCCTGATCAGGCTGAATATTGCATTGCTAGGATGGCACCCTACACTGGCCGTGATGCTGTACCTGGTGCCCTGGACTACATGTCCTTCTCCACAGCGCTCTACGGCGAAAGTGACCTTTAACTTTTTTCTGTCCCACCACACGCTCCCTCCCCTCTCCCCCGTCCAACACAGCCTATTTTCTCTTTGCAAAGCAACCTCTGCTCCGCTCTTTTTTGTGTTTTCCTGTTTTGCTTCAGATAACAGATCACATTTTTAAGTGGGGGGGGAGGACATTGACACGGCACCACCTACCTTGCCCTTGAAATAACAGTTTACAAAATTATTTTGTGCAAAAAAAGTTACGTTTTAAAAAGAACAGACATATTTTATTATAGAAAAAGGTATTTTTCTCCACCAGATTGAAACTTAAAAAGAAAATGTTAAAATATTGCACCAAATATTTTTTGTTGTGACATAGAAAGTCAAGCACAATGTTACATTCCATCCTTTCCAAAATGAACCAAACTATGACAAAACTCCACTTGTTCTGTTAACTATCACATTTGCATATGTCTCTCTTATCACGTTTATCTTGGGAGGGGGGAAGGCACACAAGTGCATGTGTTTGCTGGTTCACTCATTTCATGAAAATATTTTATGATAAACTTTTGAAATTGCTGTGTTTTCTAGGGAAAAAATAATGTACACAGCTCATGTTTTCATATTTAATTAAAAAATACAATACGCCTCCTATGTTTATCAGTGCACAACTTTTTTTGTTGCTGAGAGTTGTCTGGTTTCAGAACATGAAGCTTGAGAGTTGATAACTTTGATATTGCTTGTCACAAACCATATTAAAAACTTCTTGTGATAACAACTCTAGACTATTCATTTGTATAGTAAAACTGTTTAATCCTATTTAGTTAAACGTGGTAAGGAGAATCCAAAATTGTTTTTAATTGAAATTACAGTACATTTAATGGTATATTCTCAGCCCCATAGCCTTTTCATTCTTGCTGAATAATGTTGAAATTTTCACAGCTTTATGACCACTTTAAAACCTCAATACACCCCTATCTTTAGAAGCAGTGTTCTTGTTATTCCTTAAAAACCAGTACAGAATTAGTTACTAGAGCTGTACAAACAACCACCATATCTAGAACCATCCATGAAAAATCCATCCACTGTTGCCTGCTCAGCATTGAATATCTGACTGATTTTGATACATCTTCTGACATCATAGATTCCTCCAGAGGTCATCTTTCTGTTGGACATACAAAAGAAACCAGCCTTCAGGACAACTCCTTTGGGACTTTCATAGAGTCATAAAGTAACACATGCACGCATATGTCCAGAAATTGGCAAAGGGAAGCAGCTAATCCCTTCCAGCCATCTCATATTACAGGTGCGTTTCCCGCCCTCCCACAACTTAAGAAACACGGGGTTAGGAGCAAATAACATTACGTCTTCGTGATGTGTTTCAAGTAAGTGTTTTATAGGTATAAGCACATACCTCTGTCTCTAGTCCCAAAGGCAGATTTTGTTTTGAAGTAACGACTGCAGGAATGGTGAATTTGTGGACAGATTCACAAGGAGCTCCTTGGTAACATCGTTCTCTCTTCCCCAGGGCAGAGCTGAGTCCTGAGGAAGGTATTGTACGTGGTGGGCTGGGGTTCAGCACAGCTTTCTGCTTTATTCCTGACCTTCGGTAGGACACAATAAAAATCACAGCAGCATGTTGTGATGTATCCCCAGGTGACAGTATCTGCCTACTGTATTTGGAGAGGGGATGCTAATGTCTGATACCACGCTTCTTTCCAGGAGACACCAAGGTCTGCATTCTCCTGTAGGTTGGATAATGAGTTTACAGGGGGCATGCAAATAAATGCCATTTAGCTTCATATGTGGACAAGGCCAGGCTGCGCTCACCACACTTTGTCTTCAAAGGTGACAGTTTGTGTAATTTAGCTATAATTGTGTTGTTAATGAGGGCTGGAATTGAGCTGAAGCCGAGTTTCCTGTGTTGAAACCCATGATACTGAGAAGCCTGGAGGGGTTGATATGAATTGTCAGTAATGTAGGACTTGGAGCCACATCAGTATTTAATCCACTTGCAAGCTCATTTTCAGCTAGGTACCAACTATGTTGCTGCAAATGGGACTGCCCTCCTCAAAGGTATGGTATGCTGATTTCCACTGCCAAGTTTTAGAGTACATAGCATAGGTTATCTGTTTAAAAGCAAAAACAGCAGAGAGGATGACTAGAGGCCTGAGCAGATAATCTGCAAAAAATTGAAGTTTGCCTCTGAATATCCCTTGCCCTTGCTTTGGTAACTCTTGTTTTCCACAGTGGCTGCCCTGTCCTTGGTTTGCTGCACCTGAAAAAGGACATTTGCACTGCCAAAAATTTGAGATGTCTCTAGGTTGTACCCCCACTCCCAGAAAATGCAATGATATTTTAATACTTTTTATTTATTTAAACAATACAACTGGGGTGGGGAAGAGTGGGAATATCTGTTGGACTATTAAATGACCACTGTCTGGAGAAAAGATCCATGTTATTTTGAAAAAGGGATGAAAAAGACCATAGCTGCACTTTGGGCCATTGCTTTGGGCCCAGGTCTGCTACCACTCCGAGAATGAAACCAAATTATGTTGAATGATCATGGTGACAGCACTTTGCAAGTCCATGCTTGGAGATTCCAGAAGTCTCATAAAAATCTTTTACTGAGCTGTGGCAGTGGGCAATGTGCGACCAGGTTTCGCACAAAACCCCAGCTAGGTGTAAGTATTCGTAGTTTTATGACAGAAAGCAGGTGGCTCATCCCTGCTGACACCAGATTGGTGGCAATGTGTGGGCTCCAGCCTTGTGAAAGTTGGCACCCCAGCACTGCTTTGGTGAAGTTGAGATTTCAACAGCAACAGAAAGGCCTTGCGTATGCTTCTGAGTACTTGAATAGAGTTAAAAATATTGGCAGTAGGTGTGCCGAAAATACTGGCATGTTTCTTCTCAGGTGGCCCGGCCTCTGACAAACTGGCTAGAGCTTACGTGACGTGGTCTTTCCCTCTGGGCTGTAGATAAAGCCTCCCCATTCCCTCCCCACACACAGAGGAGTGGTAGGATGCTGCAAGACATTCGCCTTCCTCATTAGCAGCACAAGATTTATCCTGCAATTGTGTGACCGAACAGTCTGGGGCAGTTAGTATGCTGAAATGTGAAAACAGCTTTTGGTATTAGGCTCATGGTTTTGCAGCTAATGTGCCATTCTTTAGCCAAGTCCTGGCATCAGGCTTGATGAAATTCATCTCTGGAAGCAGCTGTTTGCAGCTCAGCGACTGCCCCTTCGTCTGCTAGGAACAGAAAAAGTGGACAATCCACTTCAAGCTCACTCCTTCCGTTCAGGGGTAAGCCATTTCTGTCAGTCTGCCATATTCACTATTTCAGGTATGGAAATCTAAATAATACTTTTTGAAGAAATTAACCAAGATAGTCCTTTCATGACTGGTGGTATCTTTGGCTGCTGAGATCTCAATGATCTGCCTTATTCATCCTGACTGTCTGACAGTACAGGGGCAGAAAACACTTCAGTGCTCAAACAACAGGGGTCTTGTCATGTCTGCCAGAATGTCAACCACATTTCCCAAAACCTCTCAAATCTATCTTGTGACTGTTGCATGTCTTCGGTGCTGCCAGCATCTGTTTTGGAGCAGAGTGCAGGAGCAGAGCCAGGAGTCTCAGAAGACAATGAGAGGAAACTGGTCTGCAGCCTTGAATAAACTTGGTTTCAAAGAAGTACTTATATATCCATGGAGATTCCATCCAGATGAATCAGACTGACTGGTCTTATCAGGGAAATAAAGGAGAGGGTGAGGAATAGCAAGGTTGGGGGGTTGTAATGGCTGTGAAAAGGAACAGCTTGAACTAAAATGACTTTGTTAAGAAAACAGAATGGAGGTATAATTTTCATACCATAACAAGAGGATTATTTGTACAAAATTACTTGCACTACAGATACTGAGGCAGGACAGACTTTTTCCACCCCTGTGGTAGCCAAGTATGAAAAAACCTTGATCCTGTTGAATTAATTAAACCTTTGAGGTGACTCGGGCTACTGAAAGAGTTGCTACTGTGCAAACCCTTAAAATCCGTTGCATTACTGCTAAGCTGCTGAGAAAGTCTTAGCATAGTAAACATAGATTAACAAAGTCTAGGGCATATCCTGATGCAAACAAGTAATCAGAACATTCCCCAGCAGGCACTGAGAAAATGTGCTAAGTGCTGCAGTCAGTAGGGAAGTCAGGCAGTGCTAAGGATAAAGTTGGATGATAGCATCTTGTACAGGGAGGGATGTTCTTAAGGCTATTTCACATAGATTTAAATCTCAGCAATTTAAATCCACTGAAAATTAAAGGAGAAAAATAATCTTTTCTATATTCTGAGGGCTCAGAGCTACTATGGACTAGATCTCACCAATAAGATATTAAAATAGATTCTTCCCATCTTTGAATACCATGCAACAGCCAGGAAACAGGGTCTCCGTTTTGTTCTCTGCTTTGACTTCTGGGATATACATGCATGAAAATATGTTGGCAGAAACTGCACTACCTCCTGTCACTATCTTACCTCTTCTCAGCAAGTCTCTTTACACCTCCTTTCTATTAGTCAGTAGTTCGCATCCTGGTGGCCTAGCTGACATTCAAGCAAAATATTGAGGACCTCTAGTTATCATCATGCCTCAGTGCCATTTGACCCTCAGACTGTCTGCAAAACCACGATCTCTCATTACTGCTGCAGGAAATGTGTAGTGTTACTCCCACTGTGCAGATAAAGAAGGCACATGGGGGAAGAAGGGCTACATGTCACTAAAAGGTAGAAATATGAAGCCTTTATTTACAATTGCAATCCAAACAGTCTCTCTTCAGCTGGTGCTCAAGTCTAGAGGAATTGCTCACTAGGCTTTTCCCTGTTGCACCTAAACCTTCTCTGCACACCTCTGTTTCTGCTTTGGGGCATGTCTGGAGTGGGAGATTGAAACCACTGGACACCTGGGCCCGTGGGACAGTCCCCTTCAGGGCCCAAGCACCCCCTTGCAAACACCCCACATCACCAGGGGCCACAAATCTCACCCTATGTGAAAAGAACAGTACAAACCAGTAAGACTGGCTGCTTCCTTTGCAAAGTTTCAAAGTGGGTTTGCCACCCATTTGCTCCATAAAAGCCTAATTACCTAAAATATCTTCGCATGAGGAGACTAATGCAAGTTCAACACTTCATCCCTCCCCAGGATGTGCACTCCCTAGCCCTACACCTTAACCAGCAGAAAACCTAATAGGCTGGGCCAGGGAGCATCTCCTCAGCCCTCACTCTGTCTCTCTCTGAAATAATTAAGCATTCAAGCAACAGGAGAGAAAGCATGAGCCCATATCCTCATGGTTTAGGCAATGGGTTTGCAGAAAGAATGCTGCATTTCTGTCCCTGACAGAGGTATTTTTTAGGTATTTTCTATTAAACAGTCAAGGGATAAAGACCCTTAGGATGGGAAACAGGCCCTAGCATGCCTCTCTCAGCACCCCAACCACTAGGCCTCTCCTTACACTTGCTCTCCCTTAGCTGTCTGCTCCACAGCGGCAAAATTCGAATGAGAGGAGCCTCCCTCCTCCACCACCACAGGCTCACACTGTGGTTAAGACACTCTGGTGGGTTGGAGACTGAATCTTCAATCTGAGGAAGACAGCAAACCTGAGCTTCCAGAGTAATGGGTATTTTAAATGATAAGTCATTTTACAAAATGTAGCTGTTGGTCTGAACATATGTTTTGGCAGCCAAAGGAAAGAACAAGCCCTGGTTAGTCCTCATTACAAACATAAGTTGGCACTCTTCTTGGAGACAAGATCATCCTTTGGATCCCAGGTGGAAGAAGGCTCTGGTTTCCCAGCTGCAGGCAGGTGCATTTGTGTTGAGCAGGGGCAGGATGTTCATGTTCTACACCTCTCACCAGTGCTTCCTAGCAGCATCTCACTCATTTGCTAGCATTTTTGGTCCCCAAATGTCCTGTACAAGACCTAGCCTTAGGTCTTGGTTTGGATTCCTTCCGGATGGCTAGCACCTGCTGGGCACTGCAGAGAAGGCAACTGAGTGGTTATTGTCTCCAGCCGGAGGTGACTTGCCTGGGGTCCTGAGGAAGGTTCAGGGTGGAGCAATGAACTGGGCCCAGCTCTGTCACCTTCCAGTCTGAGTCATCCTACAACTAGTTAAAAACTTTTCCCACACCATCCCCTAGTTTCTTAATTGCTGCTGTGGCTTTTCTGTATGATCCTGTGGCTTTCGTTGTACAGATTTGCCTAAAAATAAGGGCTACTTTAATCTGCAAAGTTAAGAAAGCATTTTATACTTTTATTAATAAGCACATTCAAACATCATCATCACCATCACTTTAATGAAGAATTTCTCTCCTTAATGAATAGGACATAACTTTTAATCTGTGGTGCTGAGCCACAGCATTCTGCTTTCTGGGACAGAGAAAATAAAATTTCTTCTTCGGGGAAGTGAGAAAGCAGTTAATTTACCCTGGCAATAAACAGATTGTGGTTTTTAAGTGTTCTGATTCCAGATAAGTGTTTGTTTACATTTGTAGATGTGCAGTCAGGACACTAACAGTTCCCAGTGGGCTTCCAGATGTGCTTCTGAGAGACCAATCTTCTAGTGCAAGCAAAGTAATGAGGGAACTAAAACACAGCGTTATTACTAAAGTTGATTTTGCACATGATAGCTTCCAGAAACACTACCCACATACAAGAGGCAATGCTGCAGATTCTCCTAATTATATATTTCATGCCTTTTACCACCCATGCAGAGTGTCCACAACCAAGAAAGGGAAAGCAGGACTCCAGCCTGGCTCAGGCACTACTGGAGCAGCCAGCGTGTTCCAGATGCACAGCTGCAGTCTTCCCCGTTGACATGATCCCAGAAGCTGAAGAGAAGCAGGATATAACTGAAAAAGCTTTAATTGGGCTTCTAGTATGACTTATCTTCATTATTGCCAGTAACTCAAATCCCTATTACAACCATACCATTCCAAGGCTGCCACCTAAGGAGCTTTTTTCTGCCTCTGAGCTTCTTAATACAGCAGTTCGAACACAGGCACACAGAGACTCTACTGCTGCTCCTGTAATAGTCCAGCTCTGCCACCTACGCAGAATTTGCACAAAAAGTCACAGCATTGCCATTTTGAGTGTCCTGGACCGTCTAATCAAATAAAGAAGTAAAGCAGCCTTACAACTAAACACTGTATTCAAAGTTGTAAGACATATTTGCACCAGCCACAGCTACCCACATGTTCTTTTTTAACTACAGCTAGCTGTGTTCTGTTCTCACATTTCTCCATTTTCTTACCAAGTTAAGAGTTCACATCAGCTGCCTTGTGGCAAAAGTCAACATCCTGGGCTACATTAGCCAGAGCATCGCTGGAGGGTCAAGGGAGGTGATCCTGCCCCTCTACACAGCACTGGTGAGGCCACATCTGGAGTGTTATGTCCACAAAGAGACATGGACTTACTGAAGCAAATCCAGCAGATCACTACAAAGATGACTGCGAGACTGGAACACCTCTCATATAAGGACAGGCCAAGAGAGCTGGGATTGTTCAGCCCAGGGAAAGCTGAATGTGTACCAATACCTGATGGGAGGGAATGAAGAGGAGGATGCCAGACTCTTCTCAATACCATCCACTGACAACTGAAACCCATGATATTTCATCTGAACACAAGAAAACACTTTTTTTCTGCTCTAAGGGTGGTCAAACACTAGGTTGGGTTGTCCAGAGAGGTTGTGGAGCCTCCATCTGGAGAGATACTAAACAGCTGGCTGGACATGCTCCTGGGCAACCTTGGGGGATTAGACCGGGTAATCTCAAGGGGTCACTTCCAACCTAAAAGATTCTGTTTATTATATGGATGTTGAATGTACAGGTTACGTCTATCCTAGAGAATAATTGGAGGGCAATAAACTTGAATGATGCCTGAATCTAACGTACAATATCATAAATGTAACTTAGATATCTACTCCAAGTTAAAACAGGAAATCCAGACGTGATACTGTCAGAGAAGGGGGGGAAATGGGCAAACCAAACTGTAGTTATATTTTAAGCATTGGGACAGTGAAGACTTAATAAGCTATGCTACACTGAAGAAACAGAGAACAATTTTTATCTTGGTCATCACACTGTAAACTGTCATTAATTACACTGTAAGAAGTCAATAAAGTGAGTATATCTAACACTGATAAAGAAGGAAAGTAGTATGCTGTTTATTCGTGGAAAACTGCTTCTGCCCCACAAGGCCTGGATCTTCACTAGTCACTTTTCCCCAGCCAAGGTTTCCCCCTGGTGTCAGCGATTAAAAGTATTGCGGCGTTATCCAAAGCAGTGTAAATCTGTGTGCCGAAGAGGAGAAGAATGGTAGGAAGGGCCTGGCCGCAGCACACTTGTGTTGGCAGAACTGAGCTGCCGAACGCAGCGCTTCAGATGAATTCTCTGGACGTGTGGACTTTTCTCCTCCACTTGTTAAGCAGAATCGTTCCCCATCTGTTGCCATGTCCAAGTCAAAAAGTCACAGGCAGTTCAGCACGAACAGGCTGCCCAGGGAAGCTGTGGATACCCCGTCCCTGGCAGTGTGCAAGGCCAGGCTGGCCGGGGCTCCGAGCAGCCCGGTGTGGCGGGAGGTGTCCGTGCCCGCGGCGGGCGCCTGCAGCGGGCTGATCGTTCCCCCGCCATTGTCCCCCACGCCTACATCTCCCATCGTACAGCGCGGCGCGCTGTGGGCGGAGCTGTGCGGGCGGCTGCGCGCAGGCGCGGTGGTCGCGCGGCGGTCGGTCGGTGGAGCAGCCGGCAGCCATTGTCGCCGCGGCCGCAGAGCGGTTCCCTCACGGCCCGCAGGACTCGCCGCTGCGCGACGGTGCGTGGCCGCTCCTCCACGGCGGGGGGGCCGGGGCGGGCTCGGGGAGCCACTGGCGGGGTTCTGGCGGCCGTACCCCGCGGCGGGGCGGGGACGGGCCCAGGC
>VZRV01007604.1:0-46423 GCA_013398115.1 Falcunculus frontatus | reverse complement strand
GGGGGAGGGGGGGGGCGCGCTCCATCGCCTCCCCGAGCGGGGAGGGCTGATCCCGGCGGGATGGCCGGGAGGAGCCGTTGCGGATTGGAGGCGAGCGCAAAGCTTCGAAGAGCCGAAGGGGCCGGCGCCGCTGCGTGGGCCGGCGCCGCGATGGCGGCGGGCCCATGAAGAGGGCCCGGCTGCCTTGGGCAGGCCGCAGGCCTGGCGCAGCCCCGGCTCCTCTTGGCTTCTCGAAAGGAGGGAGGAGCGGATGGCCGCTTGCTGCGGGTCCGTGCTTCCCGAGGGCTTTTCCGCATTTTCTGGGTCGCCAGCGAGCGAACTCGGTTTCATTGTGGTAAGAGCAACGTGTGAAGCTCCGCGCCTCGCAGGTGTCAATGCAGATCTCGCATCCATTGTGCTCCCTGATTATGAGTAAATGACGCGCGGATGGGTTCGTACGTCTTTCGCCCTATATGTGACAGTTTCAGTGGTGGTCAGTTCCACCCACTCCGTGTTCATTTCCTTCTGTGATTCTTCTCCCTATCTTGTTTTCCTAGAACTAAAAATATCGAATAGCAGTTACGCAGTCGTTTTAATCTTTCAAATCTTTTTTGTTCCCAAAATGAGCGCTGTTGCCAAAGTGGCTGCTCTTGCCGTGTTTTAAAGCATACAGTTACGTAAGAGTCCTTCCTCTACAAGGGCCTGCCTTTCCCTTAATATCCACTGATGGCCTGGCCTGTGTTTGCGTGGTAAGGGTGCGCCAGAGAAACCACGTATTGGAAGACTGGGCACTCCGCGAGGGAGCTGAACCAGCCCCCTGAACTGGATTTCTCTGTGGGCATCAAAATGCACGTGTGAGCACAAAGGAGAGAATGGCTCCAGAGGGCAGCGTAGGCTCTTCCGAGGTTCGGGGATGGCTGAGGCCAGTCAAAGTAAGTGCTGTCACAGTTCAACCCCTCGCCCCGTAAAAAGCCCAGTACCCGGGCTTCCAAAATTCTGGCACTTCTCTGATGGCACAGTAAGTCTGAGTAGAGAAAGTATTCAATAGAAACCTAATGGGTATTAGTTAACAGAGAAGGTATATCACATTAATTCAAATTACTGCATCCAAACTGACTGGAATTGTTTTCACAGCTAACATGATATGTTGTCTGTTTACTCTGCCTGCTTTAGAGCCCAGTGTTGTAGTGCAAGATCACATCATATTTCCATTCCTTAGGGTTTTAATTGTTTGGTTTTTTCTATGACAGCAAGCTCGCTGAGTGAGCCAAAATAATTAATATTTTCCAGTTACAAGATCTTAAAAATTTTTAAACCACATAAACTGAAAAAGTGACACCTTAAGGTAAAATATTGAGTTTTATATAGAATGTCTCAAATTATATATCCTGGTTCAGAAGATAGCTTTGATAATTTTAATGCCCCAAATAGCCTTTTTAATTTTTGCCATTGTTGAAATCTCATAATGCAAAATTCTTCTTCAGAAGCAGATAAACTATTAAAATAAGTTATATTTATGGTTACCAGAAATCAAAATAATTTGATGACTACCATTTCTCTTTTGTGTGCTAATAAAATTTTATTGCAGAGATTTTTCTAGGTGAAAGCAAAAGGTTTGAGAATGTTTTATGTTGTTTGTTGTTATTCCAATGATTAGCATATGAGTTTTGTTCTTTTTTTTTTTTTTCAGCAGCTGCTAGCCCAGTAAAGTCTTCGAAGTTACAGAGCTGGAGTTTTAAGTTCCATGATTAAAAAGTACAAAACTGGAAGCTCTATGTGGGTTCTGTTAGCAGTCAGCAAGACAGGATTTTATCACTTTTCTGGCTGTAGAGAATCAGGCTTTTAACATGTATGCCTGGAGGACAGTAAAATCAAATCCTATTTAACCAAGACTTCTGAGATGTAAAAGTGATTTTAATCACCCTATTTTAAGTTTGCTAATCTGATAAACAGTGCTGTTTTCTTTTTTAGCATCAACCTTAAGATGAGTGGCTGCCGTGTCTTTGTTGGACACTTGAGCTCACGTGCTCGTGAACGAGATGTAGAGAAATTCTTCAAAGGATATGGTCGCATACGAGAAATCCATCTAAAAAATGGATTTGGGTTTGTGGTAAGTAATAGCCTTGTTTTCCTGCTCTTGCTTGCAGGTATTAACCTTGCTAGGATGATGTCAAGGAAGGGAAGATGTTTAAGAGAATAGTAGTTGTAGTGGGAAATGGAAAATATTAATACACATTTCAGAATGCTTTTCAGAATTTTGGATTACAGTTTTGGCCAGATTTTGCTCAAAATCTTGGTAATATCCTAGCTACATTAAATACATTGTTTGATCATAGTCTTCTGTAGGTTTAAAATTTATCCCTCATTTCTGAAGACTGTATAAGTATCTTGTTATGGCAGTACAAAATTCTGCAGCCTCGACCTGGAAGAAAAGTTTATACAGAACCACTTAAGCTCCTCTCTTACCCCTTGTAGTCTGCTTGGTCCTATTTCTTAAATAATGGCCTGACATAAAAGCAGAGTAGTTGGCTAAGATAACAGGTGTAGTAGGTGCTGGCTGGTGGATTTGAGCAGCACAGCTTTGAATTCTCTTGTAGCTAAAGTTCGACATGTTCACCACCAGTATGTGTTTATAGAGCGTATATGTCTGTCAGACTATTAAATGAAATAGTTAATTGTATCTCAGTTACCACTGTTTTCTAGAGCTCTGTGCTCCTAAACATCCAAATTTTGAAGCTTTATGGGTTCACAGATTCACTCAGGATCAGCCTGTGTTTTAACTATTAACTCATGAGAATTGAGAATTAGCTGTTCTGCAGCACTTACTTCAGACTCAAAAGGCTGATACTGCCCTCGCACTATGGCAGTCTTACATGCCACTCTTTCTGCCAAGGTCAATCCCTTGAGTGAAGTTACTGGAAAAGAACAGGCTTTGCTTACTTTAGTTTCATATGAATATTGCTCCTTAACTCCCTACACATGGTGGTTCCTGATTACCCTGCATTATGAGCTGCTTCTTGTTGACTGTCAGTAGGTAGATACCTGTCTCTTAAAAGTCTGGAGGTAAATGGCTGATCTAGACATGAGCCTGAGTTTATTTAGTGTGCTCTTTCCAATTGTTGCTATTTCTCAATCCCCTTTCCTTGACTGTTCCTCTTCCTGGGCAGGGCTGTTGACTCATTCAGGAACAACTTCTGTTCAGCTCTTGTAAGCGAGTCAGTCAGTCGTCCCTCCTCTCTTCTCTAGTTCCTAGGTGGAACCATTTTCTTTTCAAACATCACTAATAATCTTGAATAATTGTCTAATAACTTTATCCTGAGAACAATTATTTTTTTTAGATAAAGTTTTTTTCTTTGCAGCTGAACAACTTTCCCTCTCATATTTGTCATCCCATCATTGTGCACCCATATCAGAAATCACTTCCATTGTTTGTGTAACTGTGTTCTAGGTTTTGGAAGACTCTGACTGGATTCCCTTGGAGCTGCCCTTTCTTCAGGCTGAACAAACACAGCTCTCTCAACCTTTCTTTGTTATCCAACCTTCTGATGAGTTTTGGTGGCCCTCTGCTAGTCTCACTCCAGTTTTTCAATGTCTTTTATGAGCTGGAGGGACCAAAACTGGACACAGTGTTCCAGGTGTGGCCTAACAAATGCCAAGTAGGGTGGAATAATAGCACCCCTTGGTCTGCTGATTGTAGTCCTACTGATGCAGCCCAGGATGCGATTTGCTTTCATTGTAGCAAGGCCATGCTGCTGACTCATGCCTAGCTGACCCTCCACGAGGATTTCCATGTCCTTTTCAGCAGAGCTACACTCCAGCCACTCAGTCCCCAGCGCATTCTGCTGCTTAGGATTGTTTTATGCCACACACAGCACTTCATGTTTATCTTTTGTTTAGACTTGTGATTCTTGTTTGCCTAATCTTTCAGCCTATCAAAGTCTTTTTGTGGTATGTTTTTTTGTTCTGGTATATCTATTTCTCTTCCCACTTTGGTGTCAGACACAAAATTGGTGAGGCTGTGCTTGAGCATGTCATCCATGTCATTTATAAACACATGGAGTGGCATTATCCTTCATGGCACTTCACTTGCCATGTGCTCTTAGTTCATCTTTCTTTTCTGTTATTTAAGACCTGTATTTATAAAACATTACAAAACCAAGTGAACACTGTTGTAGTGTTAAATCATGCTTTGTTGTGCTCAATTGAAATCATTGCTTATATCTCTGAAACTAATTATATTTACTTAAATTTTGTAGATTTCAGGGAATAGTGTTTTCAGACCATAAAGCTAGATAAACTTGCAGATGCTCAGTTTGTTAGAAACAGTTACAGAAATAGAATAGTTGATATAATGGGACTTGTAGTTGCCAGCTATTGATACTTTTAAATGATGGACCTAAATAAATTATTTTAAGATAAGCTTTGCATCATCATTCATACGTGTGTGATGTTTCACTTGGTAGTGAAACAGATTTCAGTGCAAAAGGGGGAAGATTGCTTAAGCCAGTATTGCTTCTGAAAAGCAGTTCAGTTATGCAAACACTTTCTTCAACTTGAGAAGCTTCTTTTCTGTTGTTAATTACTTGCAAGCTGCAGTTCTGCAGTTTTTTCTCTCCATCTGCAGTGTTGCTTCCAGCAGTCCCTACCCAGCTGCTTGTTCTCTCTGCTTTCTTTCCTTTGTTTCCTTGCCTCTCATGGTGTTGCTGCAGTTGTTCAGCCACGTATAATGAACCTACCTGTGAAGCTGACCTGGTTGAAAAATAGCAGTCTTTTTCACCCCACCTCCTGCACAAAGTGTGCTGTTTTTCATCTGGGTAGGTTTCTTAACCTAGTTTCCTGCAGAGCTGTACAAGCAGCTTTGCCAAGAACCAGTGGGCTGGATAGTGGGCAGAGGCTACTTGGGCTGACTAAAGCAACATTTCTGCCAAAAGCAAAGTGACACATTCCATTGCAACAGTAAATGGAATTATGCTTGTTACAGCTGATCTGGACCTGCAGGTGGCCAGTGCTGGAGAAGGGCTTATGTTTCATACTCTTCTTACATGGGCGCCTTTTTGCCCAGCTGGTGAACTGAATTCATGCAGAAAAAAACTCAGAGGGCTTTTTTTTTCTGGTTTACTCTTTCTTTGCCAGTTCAGTAAGAATTTAATCTTAAGAGAGTTTCAGGAGTGCACAACTCTCCTGCATTTGATCAGCTCATGCTGTTATATTCCATTTTCCTATATGTGGGGCTGTGTTTTAAATTGTATGCCTTAAAGTAATTTCCCCTACCTCTCCCCAAAAGTATTTTAGATATTTCTGTAGTAAACCAGGTCATTTAATTAATTTATTCAAATAGGTCCTGCAAATAGTTCTACTGAAACAGTTGAGGAGGCAAAAGGAGTTTGTGGGGTGGACGGAGAAGAAATGATCATGGAATAGGAACATCTTGGCATTTCAGTCATAAATGTACCAGGAATTGGCTTCCTTATTCAAAGTTCTTGGTGATACTTCATGTAGAAATGTAAAATTTATAAAGAAAGCATGTTTATTAGTATTTGCATATACTGTGAGGGAAAATACTTTTTTATTCCTTTTTTCTTTCTAGGAATTCGAAGACCACAGGGATGCTGATGATGCAATTTATGAACTAAATGGTAAAGAGCTGTGCGATGAAAGGTAATTTCATGAAAGATACCATAATTTCCCTTAAGAATAGAAAAAGTGCTTTGCATCAAAATGCAGTGCATTATCTTGTGCTCTGACACCCATTTCTCGTGGTTCTGTGATGGGATATAACCTTCCATAACTTAAAAGACATGCATTGGGATCCAGTCTTGTTTAAGGCAAAGATTAGTTTGGGACTGGAGGAGGAGTGGTTTGGAGCAGGGCTGACTGTTTTCTCTACTTGCACTTAGTTCTCTTTCAAAGCTAACTCAGGATCTTGTCATTAGGAGTATTAGTAAGAGTGAATTGAGCTTGTGTGTCTGTTGACCAGAAAGTAAGCTGATGATAGCCTATTATCATTTGGATTGTTGCCCTTCAGTTTGCAGTGGTGTGGACTGTAGTCATTGTATGTTGCAGTAATTTTTACTGTGATTGTGGAAGCTGGAGTTTAGGTCATTAGGTTGGTGTTAGTTATTTTAGTACTCTCTTCTCTCTGTGATTACTCCTGGGCTCTGGTTGAGCAAATTCAAGTGTTTCAGTTTGAATTACAGACTCGTGACAATTTTCAGGAAATTTCGAGGGAGGTGAGTGAGAAAAAACGCTCGTCTGGCTCTTTAAGAAATGCCAGTGGTTGTGTTATAAATCATTGCTTGCAAGGGCAAGATAATTCTTGTTTGTGCGCATTTGCTTCTAGTTGTGAAAGGTGTTAAGTCGATGTCAAATACTTAAAAGTTTGTTATTTTATTTTTTTTATGTGCTTGTTTTGTTTTATTCCTGTCATAAGGGTCACAATTGAACATGCTCGAGCCCGAAGAGGAAGGGGAAGATTCTCACAACGGTTCAGTTACTACCAGTCGCAGAGTGGATCTAGGTAGGTGATCTGGGCTCTGTCCTTTTCCTCTTCCAGTAACTGAAAAACTGGAGTGAAATGCTCTTCTTTTTGTGGTTTAGGGATCCAGCTCTGTTGCCTTGCATAGCTTCACAAAAGAAGTTTTATGTTCTCAAACCTTGCAGATTCGTTACTATTATTTGCCTTCTCTGGCTGAAGAGAGTGGATTTTAAAGCTGTTTAACTGTCTTGAAGAGGTTCACAAACCTATTATGAAATGTGCCTTTGTCATGTTGCAGGCACTATGCTGGTCTTGCTTCCTACTGTCACGTAAATTATGTGAAGGAGTATTGCTGCAGTTGGATTGGCTGATTTTAACACTAAATCAAGAAAAATGCAGAGCTTCTCAGTTGCGGCTTTTGTCACCAAACTGAGCTTACATGCCAGGTAGAATTATTGTAGAGAAATAATTCAAGGTATTCACTGTCTAACCAGGTTTTCACATTTCCAGTTGTATGGTTATTGAAATGCTTATTTCAGCACAGCCTAGAAAAGGAGCAGTGCTAGGGCACAAGATAAACACTTCTTCACGTGTTAGTAAATACCAGTTGACTAAATTTGCTGACCAAGCAGGTGCCTTGCTAAGGGAGAGTCTCTCTCCAGTGATGGAATGTGAAAACCAGGACACAGCTCATCACTAGAATACCTCTAGAAGACACACAGCATTTGTGGAGTTGTTCACTTTCAATGATTAGACCCGGTGGTGAACCTTGTGCACCTTGCAGTGAAAGTTCTGCAGATTTCCATGTATTCTGCCAGACATCTACACATTACATCTTTGTACTTTATACCTACCTGTGTGCAGGAAATAACGTGTGGAATAATTTACTCTGTAGAAACATTCATAGCTGTGGCCTATGCAGAGTAGACTTTGGAAGACGAAGATACAAGGGACATAAACCTTCACGTTTGTTATAAAGTCAGAATTGCTGTCAGTTACCAACCATTAGATATTTGGAACATCTAATTTGCATATGCAAGCACGCTAATTAGATTATTTTTTCTTTAGTGGCAGTAGCCTTGATGCAGTATAACTGGTCCGAGGTCCAGGCTAAAAGTGGACTTTAAAAGTAGTAAGTTCAGTTGATTGAAGGTCATGGGCATCTGACGTTGTAGTCATATTTATGATGTCAGACTGCCAGTGCTAGACAGGAAGAGACTGTGGTTTGCAATAATGGAAAAATGAGACTCATCCTGCCAGTTTTGTGACTCTGGGACCTCTGTTTAAATATCTGGAAGATCTGGATGTTCTGAAAAAAAATTGGGACACTTTGAGTTTTGCACTGAAATGAAATTGCCTGTGCTTCAACGTATGAATCAATACACACATTTTTGGACTGTGTTTCTGTGGGAGATGAGAATCATTTTCTCTAAGGTCAGTGCTCTTGATTTTTCAGTCTTTTTTTTGCAGTACAAAGTAGTGCCATTGTTATAGAATCCTGCATTACTTACCAAAAATCTGGCATAATTTTTCCGTAATTCTCAATTCCCTTTCTATTCAGAATGACTAGGATGGGGAACAGAAATTACTTGCATGGGTAATATTCTTTCCAGATGTCTCCTTCTCCCGTATGAACATTTTCAAGCCACACTTTCATTTTTGAGAGGGTCTTTCATTTTTGGTTAAGTGGAAAACATCAGCTTTCATTCGAGGACTGTAAACTGCCACGGTTATTTCAGGGCAATCCGTTGTTTAGCTCTCATTTTACTGAGATAGAAATATTTCTACCCAAAAAAATGTTTAATGCAGATCATAGAAGCATTTATAAATATTAACAAGTGATTTGGAATTCAGAAGTGCGAACTAAGGCACCTTTAAATTGTGCCTTCTAGCTCCCTGACATGAAGCAGAATGCTACCAACTAAAAAAGCGAAAGATAGAAAAAAATTGTCCTTTCTCTGAATATTCCCAGAAACCACATGTGAGCCAAGCAGGTCAAGTACCAAAATGAAACTCAATCTCTGTACATGATTTTTATTTTACCAGACATTTACATAGTGTATCTAGACAAAAATGACAGCTGTGTTGACTGCCTTGGTAAAAAAGTTCTTCATCAAAATCCTTTTTAATCCCCTTTTAACAGCTTACTTCTTCTAGTGGAGTCTCAAATATGCTCTTGACTAGGGAGAACCAAATCTGAAGTCCAGCAATGAGGAAATTACTTAAATCTTTCGGCAAACTGCAGAAAATGTCAAATTTTTTAAGTTTTAAATTCCTTATGCTGGAGAATTTTTTTTTTCTTTTTCCTTTGAATTCTTCCAGCCGGTATGGGCCTCCTGTTCGTACTGAACACAGGATCATTGTTGAAAACCTTTCATCCCGTATCAGCTGGCAGGTGAGTTAGCATCTTACCTTCTTTTTCTAAACCTTATTTTACTACTTCGTAAGTAGACTGCTTTCAGCCTAATTTCTTAATAAAGCCATCATAAATATTTAATGTGAAGAAAAAATAAGAAAAAAGCTTCAGTGATTGCTGATAATTAGCATTCAAGCACTTACAGAAGTCTTTTGTTTCATAGCTGTGCAAATAGTTCTATAACTAGATTTTGTAGTTGGGAACTGAGTCTTTCTTACTACTGTTTGCCAACTGATAAAACTTTGGAAGACTCTAGATTGTTTCTAAAATACTGAAACATTGCATTCATTCAAACTATGTCATCCTTTTGTATTGTTACACCTGGAAGTGCATGCCTTTGTTTTGATTAAAATTTATAGTCTTTTCTTATGTTTTGCAAAATATTTTTGTGACACGATACATGATTGAGAATTCTGGTAATACATCATTAATAGAGGGAATTTTAAGAGGCCTGCTGTGTCATGTATGCTTACTGTAGGGTTTTTTTTTTAAATCCAAACTTTCATTACATGTAATTTGAAGCTTTCTTACCACTTTTCCTTTTTGTTTGTTTTTTCACCTCTCGCTAATGTTTTGCTAATATTTAGCTGGCTTTTAACGGAATAGCCATATAATCAATTCTTTTAGTTGTGTTCAGTATGGTATACAGTGTATAGAAGGTTCACTTTTTAAGGACATAGCAACAGATGCTATTTACAAAAGGTGAGTGAATAGCGGAGTTTAGTCTTGTTCATTAACCTTTATATTCTTTGAATAAAGAGATTTAAATCAGTATACTGAAAGATGCAGTAGAACATGTTGAATGTTCAAAGCCTCGATCTTGGAGCTACTTCCCCACGAGGAGGCTTCTTGACTTGCCAGGAGCTCTGCTGATGTGTTTCATAAGAGTTGGGTGCAATCCATGCAGATAAACAGTTGAACTCTGTTTATCTTCTGCATGACAGGTTCAGAGGGTTTGCAGTTGTGTTAATTATTGAATAACTAAAAAAACCAGCTGAGTTGATATGATGATCAAGTGGATTTAATCTAAATATCTTCTGGGTATGCTACACAGTTACATATATGAAGAGCTTGTCACTTGGAAACGACATTAGGGACCAGAGAAGTAAGCTATAATGGAGTGTTAAGGAGAAGAAATCCTATAATGCTGTTCAGTGTTAAATGCATAACTTGAAAAAAAAATTAACATTTTTGTAACTTTCTTTTACTTGTGAATATTTATCATGGCTTTATGTGTACTTACATTTTAATCTGAAGCCCACCCAATTCAGATTTCATACTAGTGTATCTCTTTGTATTCTAATTAAATGTTTTAATGTCTCTTAAATATTTGATAAGTTAGCATAAGAGACTTTGATACCTGCCTAAATAGACATCATTTGAAGGTAACAACCATATGCAGGCTGTATTTACTTTTGAAGTTGTACTGCTTTGATACTAACTATAGTGTTTTAACTTCTAACTATGCTACTCACACAACACATTAAAATGGCTAACGCATTAACAGTAGTGGAATTATTCTTCCCTTCTAATCCCTGCTAGGAAGCACACTCAATATGAAACCTTGCTTTTCAATTTATGCACATAATTTTATCTTTTGTGTGTTCAGATCCCCATACTTGGAGAACCTCTATCTCCCTTAGAAGTTACTGTGTTGCGATATTTAAACATAGAAAAAGCCACAAAAATTTGTATTTGGATCAGTTTCCTCAAATTGTTGACTATATTGTTAATAGATAATCTCATCTCTAAGTAGTAGACAAACTGTCAGAACTCTCCTTTTTTTTTAGCAAACATATATTTCTGCACATTCAGAGCTTTCCAACCACCCTCATTAGTTTTTCAGCATCAAATTTTCAAGCAGTTGAGAATAGGTCTGTATTACATCAAGATGTACTGTTTATTATGTTTTTCCTATTTATGGTTGTCCTACACCTTATTTCTCTTTGCTGCTAAGGACAACAGCACAAGAAAACGGTTTTCTTGTGCTATTTAAGGTGAACCAGAACAGTAAACTTAAAACTTGATAAAACTTGATTGTTTCACTGGTTAGGTAAAACCAGGTAACTTTTAAACATTCCTCTAATAACAGAATGTTGAGCTTTTATAACACATGCACACTTCCTCTCTTTTAAGCAATAATGTTGGCATCTTAATCATGTTGACATTGCAATTACAAATAGTATTTCGTGTTGATGTTTCTTAGGATTCTGCAGATAGTGTGGCAAGACTGTGGGAGCCTCAATCTTAAAGCCTAAAGTTACTGATTTGGGAAATAATTACATAGATTAACATTTTCTAACTTCCTTTTGACTTACCAGTCCTGGTCTGGTTAAATTTCTCATTGACTTGAGCAGAGCCAAAATTTTGTCCATAATCTCTAAATTGAGGTAAACTGAATTTGAACTATTGTTTTTAATGGTACTATAGGGAGCAATTTTCATTTGCTATTAGGGTTTCTTTATGTTAAGACCCGTGAAACAAGGAAAATATCTACTACTTTGCATATGCCAGTTTTTAACATAAAACGATTGAATTTGAATTAAAATACTAGATAAAACTAAGCTTTCTTATATTCTGTGGCAAATGTTCTAAAGTTTTTTCTTGGCTTCTTGTTTTGTAGTCTTTTGTTCCTTAAGCGTATTTCTAACCAAGTGCATTTTGAACCTCTTCTAACAACCTTGATTTGGTTAACCTTCATTTTTCTTGTGTGGAGGAAAAAGAACCAAAGATTTGGGGGTTTTCTAGTGGCTGAAATTCTAGGGTTTGGCCTGTTCTGAATTTTCCTTTTGGTTCCTATGACACTCCTGTTTTTTGGCAGTCTAGATCTTGGTTTGCCTGGGTTTGATCTCGATTGGCTAGCACAGATCATCCTCGGGTTCTTTAGCCACTTCTGGAGACTGGAGACTATGTCCAGTGCTTTCAGGGCCTCTGGTACCTCCGTGAAGCATATTGCTATGAGCCATCACTGCCTTTCTCATGTAAGAGAGTTCCTCTTGGCCAGCTAGGTATTGGACAAGCAACTCTTTGCTTAAGGTACCTTCTTATATCACCTGCCACTTGTGGCATGTTGCGGTAAGTAGTCTGGGATTATAAAATACCAGATACTGTTGGGTAAAAGTGCTGCCTTAACTTAGACAGATGTTTAGCTTTTTAGTGACCTTTTGCATTATTTGTTTGTGCTTTCTCCTATTGCTAAGCAAGTAATTTTACTGTGTCCACGTTTAGCCTCTAATAAAGTATAAGACAAGGTTGTCTGTTAATGTGACACTGTAGCGTGACGGATACTGAAATGAAACTTAAGAAAAAAATCTCCTTTGTTAAATTTTTAATTACATTGTAATTACACCTTTTTGCTTTTAATTTTGCTTTGAAGCTGGGGGAGGTGAGCATAAAGGTTAAATTTGTCTCCAGTTATTGGATTGTCATTTAACTGGGGTGTTAGTTATGAAAATCTGCATTTAATGCTACTGTGCTTCTCCTCTCCTATAGTTCTGATTTCAGTGGACATGTTGGTACTTTAGGTATTGCATTGTGTTTTCATAACAGCTGGTTTTGGGATGCAGGATTATCTTAAAAGCAGTGTTTTATTCACTGTAGCTGTAAAATGATGGATCCTTTTTATATGCAGCTGCTATTACATAAGCTGTTTCAGAAACTTTTTTCTAAATATATGTAAATTTATATATATATAAATTGAAAAGCATTAAGCAGTTTTAGCAGAGAAAGTTTTAGGGCAGTATTCTGCTACCTGACTGATTTGTGTCCTTTTCAAGACTAAAATGTTAACTTTTGCTGTAGGACTTGAAAGATGTCATGAGAAAGGCAGGGGAGGTCACCTATGTGGATGCACACAGAAACAACAGGAATGAAGGGTAAGTTCATTTTGTGTCTAAATCGATATGATAGGTGAAACTATTAAGGGCATGATTTTTCTTTTAATACAGAAGAAATTAAATATAAATCTATGGTGTGCCTTAGATGCTGAAATTTCTCCAGTTCGAGAACCAAACAATCCAAAACACAAATTGTCAATAAGTGGGAGATCAGTATTGAACTCAGTCTCTATTCTCTCTCATGAAAACAGTGTGCGAAAGCAGAAAAGGAATGGAGAATTCCTTTCAAATGTTAAGTCCTGCTGTCTTTAACTTATTTTTATATAAGTTTATTTATATAAACTCATAGTTCATTTGTGGTCTGAGTCCTGAGGCTAAAACACTTCCTGTCTGTGGCTGCTTTACACTGGTTCAACAGTCAAAGTCATGGGAAATGAATACAACCAACTTCTATGGGGAATACCTACCTGCACATTCTCCACTCTTAATTCTGCAGACTACAAAGGTCCTGCACAACAAAGCAGGAGAGAAGGAAATATTAATAGAGTCTCTGTGCTGGCAAAACTGCTCTAGGGCCACTGCAAACCAGTGCAACTTGGACCTTTTTCTGAGTTCAAAACCATAGACTGGATTTTTCTATTCACTGTTAGAATTCTTAAATAGGGCAGAAGAGTCTGCAAACTTACTTTGTTTCGTGGACAGCTTTGGAATGCAATTTAGTGGAGGACTGAAAGATATTTCCTCAGCTGATACAGGTTTGTGTAGCTTCCTGCATTTTCTCCATCTCCTTGTAGATGGCAGTTCTGGTAATGTTCAAGAAGATGTGAAAGGTATGGATGGCTAGGACTGTTAAGTGTTGTATTTTCCTGTTAACCACGTTAAAAACTAGCTTTCAGAACGTAAAACAGAAAGCTGTGAATCAACAGATTAAAAAGGGCCAGTCTTGCTTGCTCTCCTTGCTTTTCTTGGTTTTTTGAAACTTTTCCTTTTTTCGTGATGGTAAACAGGGTTGTGGAGTTTGCATCTTACAGTGACATGAAGAGCGCACTGGAAAAATTGGATGGCACTGAGCTGAATGGACGCAGAATTAAACTGACTGAAGACCACAGAAGGCATAGGTATGTCACCTGACATGATAAAATTCTGCTGAGGGCATGGATTTGGGTAGTATTGATGCCAAAGTTTGATGATCTAGTTTTTTGGCCCCAAGCTAAATATCACTGCACAAAACCACTTTCTAGCAACGTAAACAGATTAAGATAAGAGCTAACTTGCTGAAACAGGGTAAATAGAACAGTTTTGGATGAGAGTAAGGATTTTTTTAAAGACAAAATGTGGTATTATAAAGAAAGAACTTTTTAAACCCACAAATTTTGGTATTAAAAAATGTTTAATTTAAAGGAAAGCTGTTTCACAGTCCTGTGAAATGCTTCTCAAATAGTTGTGAAAGCCGACTTGTTCATGAGACTAAAAGAAAATCAGTTAGCTTGCTTGCATTATTCCTAAGTAGTTCTGCTGTTTAGTCATTAAAAAAACATGTTGGCTGCAGCTCTTTCATTGCCTCTCTTAAAAATAAATCTATTTCTTTCCGTGAAAAAAACGGATGCATTAGTTGTGAAGGTGTTAAAACTCTAAGGCCTTTAAGTGGGCTGGTGATCCGCACCTTTAGAGACTTTCTTAGCATCTTTAAAGAAACTTACTAATTTGCATGGCATTTCTAGAGAGAATAAATACCACAGGTATGAAGTTTCATTTCTGTGTTTTTCTTGATAAATTAAATGATATTTCAAGGCAGGGTGTATGCCGACAAAGAGTTCTTCTTTGATAGAAACTACCCTGCTTAAAAATTGGTTTCTCTCCTCCTGGCAGGAGCTGGGGAGAGGCATCTTGTATTAGGTGGTTCATATTTTGCCACGCTAGGAGAGAATGTCAAGGCCAGAAGTTCCTGATAGCCTTGACCTAAGAAGATACTGTCATGATGGAGCATAACAGGAATCTAGCAGCACTGTGAAATAACTGAATGCTGTGAACAGCACTTTCAGATGTTCAGATGGATGTGCTATGCATACAAAGTAGTTGAGAATTTTACTGATTGTTTTAAATTTAGTAAGAGACAAGATGAGACTACAGTTTTTAATTATGTTTCTCTAGAAGCAGATCTCGATCAAGGAGTTACTCAAGATCTCGGAGCAGGTCCAGGTCTACAGGATCTTCCAGATCGGACAGCCGGTCCAGGTCCAGGTCAAGGTCCAGGTCCAGGTCCAGGTCTCGCTCTCGCTCCCGATCTCGCTCTCGATCCCGCTCTCGTTCTCGCAGTCGTACTCCTAAAAAGAGTTACTCCCACAAAAGCCACCGCTCCAGCTTGATAGCTTCTTCCCCCTCTCCCTCTTCTTCTAAAAGAAAATCTCGTTCTAGGTCGAGCTCTGCTCATAGCCGTAGTTAACCTGCTCTGAGAGATGTATTAATGAATTTAATTTGATTCAAGTTTCTTGAAGACTTGAGACAAATTATATATGAGAACTGGGAGGGGAAGAGTTAACATGATGAAAGGGTGACCTCCTCTTACATTGCCAAAGTGCCTGTCATCAAATAGGCCATCTCTGTGAGGAGGGGCTGGCTGTCAGCTTTCTTCTTTCAGTGAAGTCTGGAGTGGGAAGTCTTTTTTATTTTTTTCCCTGCTATTAGTAAACATTTCTATCATAGATATATTATGTACACATAATGCTGAGGTAATGGGATGAGACAATACGCTGCTTTCTCCCTCTTTTGCCCCTACTTTCCCCTCCACCTCCAAGGCCTTTGACTTCCAAAATACTATGTTAGCTTTTGTCCTTGGTATTAAGTCCGAGAACAGGAAGTAGAGATTTTATTCCTTTAAGGTTCTGTGGCTACTTTTCTGTGCAAGAATGAATGGACCAGATGAAATTAGTTTAGAGTTCCCCTTTTTCCCCATTGCTTGGCTTAACAGGCTGTTTTAAGTTCCAGCTTTACATGATGTTGACAATATGCTTAATTTGCAAAAGACTTTCAGGAATACACATTGGTTAGTTGAATATTGCTCACTTGGATAATGAATTAATACAATGTTAAGCAGTAACGAAAGCTGGAATTTTCTGTTAAAATGAGACATACCATCCAGATGTCAGGATTATTGGGAATCCATTATAATAATTTTACAGTAATTCACTAGTATGTGGTATTGTATGTATAGGCCTTATTTGACAGGTGACTTCATAAAACTGCACAGAAATGTCAATATGCATGTCCATGTTTTTGATGTTTATAAAAGTGACATAGCTTTCATACCCAAAAGTGTGATACTGAATAACATGTGTATGACTAGCAATAGTCTTGATGGAAAGGAAGGTTATTTTAGTAATGAGAGCAGCAAAAAAAATCCCAGGAAAAGTGTAGTCAAAATCTCTGGAATGCACAGTTGTTTTGATTAATAGAAATTTCCACTGCAAATACTGTTGTTCTTACAATTTGGATTAGATTTTTTTTTTAACTTCTGTATCGTTAAAGAAGGGAAGCATTTTTGGAAAAAATATGTAAATTAATCCCAAAGTCTTACATGTATTTAAATGTACCATTCCTAATAAAATCAAACCTTTTTCTGGCTTATTTTGCAGTTTTGTTTAGTTGTTGTTGCTGTTGTTCACTGCATACAATTTTTCTGACATGATCACAAATTTATTTGAAGGTATACCTGTATGGAAGCAAGAAAATGTGAACTGGAAACCAGTTATGATATGTAAGTGACCAGATGCTGACTAACAGCAGGATAGGATAGGATTTGGTGTTGGAATCTTTCTGTAGGTAAATTCATTTGTCACTTTTGAAATATTGTACTAGAGATTCTTACATTGCCCACACAACTTGTGTGCATATAAGGCTTCAAGGCTGACACGCTTTATAGAGCCAAGTTACTGGTGACCCTGCCCATGGCAGGGGTTTGGAACTAGATGATTTTTAGGGTCCCTTCCCACCCAAATTGTTCTTTTAATTCTGTGCATGTTTGGCATGGTGTGATCTGAATACGCTAGCAGTTCAGAAGGAACACATTAGAAATTACTTTGCAGAGGAATCTTTCTAGATATGACTGTTGGGAAAGCTGGAGTATGCTCAGCTGAGTTAAATGTCAGTGTTGCTGGCTTTGCTAATTTTGTTAGGCTACCCAAGAAAACCAAAAAATGTCCACTGCCTCGCCTAGTACCTTTGCGATTGGCAAGTGCAGTATCAGAGACCTTGAATGCTTCTGAACACAGCATGCTTACCTTGCAAATTATTTAAATACAGAGCTAAAGTAGATCTCACTTATTTTATTAATTCTTGATTCTTTCTTGTACATCATTTCCCTTCCATAAGTTTCCATTGATTCAGTCAGCAGTGACAACCGTCAGATGAATATGCCTGGTCAGTTCCTGAGCAGCAGCCCCTGGTCAGCTTTCCCCACAATTTATGTACTGAGCTTGATGCCATGTGGTATGGGATATCCCTCTGGTCAGCTGTCTTGGCTATGTCCCCTCCCAGTTTCTCATGCCTTCCAGCCTCCTTTCTGGTAGGCCATGAGAAGCTGAAAAGTCCTTGATAAACACTACTGTGCAATAACTGAAAATGTCACTGTGTTATCAACATTATTCTCATCCTACATCCAAAACACAGCACTTACACCAGTTACTAGGAAGAAAATTATTCAGCTGAAACCAGAACAACTATTAATGTATTTCTGAAACCTAATTATTTTTAAAATAGAGTATTTTTAGACTGCCTTGGAACAAATTACCCATACCACGTGCCTTACTTCCAACTTTATACCGAGCACAGGAATGTAAGCTCCCCTTTAAGGTAACCATAAATAGGCTTCTTTAATGCATTAAAGTCCTATCTTACTCAGCAGTGTGTTCCAACATCTGAGGCTTTCCCTGAGAAAGATGGGAATCATCCCTTCTAGTTGGTAGAAAGCTTCTGCTCTCAGCCCTTTCAGCAAAGCTGAAAGGAACAGAGCTCCGAAGTCATGATACATCTGCAAGTATATCTGCCATTACTCCTCCCCTTATTCTGCTAACCTGATCCTTGAGAGCCATTTTCACAAATTCCTCCTCAGCAAATGGAGGCAACATAAGACAATACAAATGTTACATTTATATTAAGAGTCAAAGGTTCCACTCGTCCCTTGGGGATGCAACTGGGCAAGAGGGCTCGGGTTGTTTAGCAGTTTGCTGCTGACAAGACAAGCCACCATCCCTGTGTCTCCTCCTTATCTTATGCCAGTTCTGATGCTCATCTGATTCTCCAGAAGCCAGTTCAGTGACATCACAAAAAGTTCTCTGGGTCTCCTGCAGAACTGCTTTTCCCAGCATTCTCTGGGAGGGAGGAAGCGGAGCTATGGCCTGGGGTGTAACTCTCCTCTGATCGTTCTGTTTTCTTCCCTCGCAAACACAGCTATCATATTTTTTTCTAAATTTATCCTCCCACCTGTTCTCAGAGTAGGCAGTCTTCAAACAGAGCCCTGTCACTGCTCCTGTCCAACTTTTCTTGAGCTTCTCTTACCACATGACATTTTCCTCCTAAGGGAAGGAAGCCTTATGATACAGCACGCAACTGTTTGCAGCACGGGGCACACCTGGAAGTCGAGCACTGCGATTAGTTGCATTTCAGCAACTGGCTGCATCAACCCCCCCCAAAAAAGAGCACATTTTCTCTGATGTTTATGGCACTTCTTTATTATTAATTACGTCTTTGTCAGTTTAACACACGGCTTTTCATCCAAGGATATCCCAGTGGTTTGTGAAGATAAGCTTTACTGTACTTGGCTACATCTCTGCTTTATTGATGAGAAAAGGAAAGCAAGTGGTGCGCGTGCTCACCTGTGGTTGCCAAACAAGGAGGTAAGGAAGAGGAGAGGAGGAATATTCCCGCCGGGAAGGCCAGGATTCCTCCAGGATTCCTCGCCGGGCAGGTTGGGCTCCGGCTCATGCCATCTACTGGCTATCCTTGTGCCGCTGCTCCTGGAGCCGAGAACGGGCTGAGAAGGATGTGGGTTGCGCTCAGGGGAGAAAACGTTTCTCTTTCAAAACCGCGGAGAAGGAGCGATGTGATTCCGAGTAGGAAGAAGTGCCCCAAGATCTGTACCGGCAGCGCTCTGCCCCTGCTCCAGCAGAGGGTCGACGGCGGTGCGTGCCGCGGAAGGAATTTCTCCGCTCTGCCGGCTCCTCCCGTCGCACCCCGATCTGAGAGCTGAGTGCTGCACAGTTCCTAAGTGGAGTCAGTCTTCTTACAAGGGTTTGGAAGCTTCTAATTTCCCGTCTGATTCCTTCATTCCCACTCCATAGTCATTCTTTGCTGGCAGACTAAATGCTCTGTGCGTCCAGTACCTGAGGGCACGTTTCCCATTTCACCAGCCCTGCAGTCAGTTCCCCCTCCACCTCCTCTCTTTGCAAACGTGCAGGAGAGTTGTTAGGCTTTCACTCCGGGTGATTTACTAGGACAATAACGCTGATTAGCCAATAGTTAACCTGCAGAGGGCTACGGCAGAGTGCTCCATACGTGCCAGCTTAAAGGAGGGGATACAGCAGAAACATAAGGGAGCCATTCAGGCCTTAGAGTCAGCACAAAGAGGAAAATGCAAGGGTTAACAGGCTGGGGTTAGAAACAAGGCCAAATTATATGCTGTAGTGAAATACTGGCTAATGGCAACTCTGTCTGGGTAGTCTCAAGATGTACAAAGGACATTCACTACTCTTGATTTGCTGGGCCTAAGACCACGAGGGAGTGATCAGGGAGGGAAGAATGTATGGCAAAACTTGTTTTTCAAGATTAACGAAGGACTTAAGACAGAGTTTCACTGGTAATGAATGATACTTTTGTGTAGTGTGATGGCTTTTTGCTGTAACCAGGGATGAATGTGGTCTTTCCCTGTTCTCTCCTTCTCCACTCTAGAAATCTCTTGTGCCATGTGGGCCTTTAGCAGTGGCAAGTTGAGCTGGAAAGATCCAGATCAATATGCTTGGAGCAGATGTGTTGGTTCAGACCAAGAATTTCTGTCCGTATGTGTGTATGTAGGTGTGATACATCACTGGAGACCCTGAGATCAGGTTCAGTAGGCTCCTATACACACACTGGATTTCTTTTACCCAACAGCCAGCGCTCTGGTGTTCTAAGGCAACTGATTTCTCATCGATCAGAGTCCCATGGATATTACTTTGTGGTTCATAGAGGTAGGATGCTGCAGGACACTCTTCTAAAGGAAGTGAGCACCCACTGGTATAGCTGAAGTTAAAATCTGAAAAGACTCTCAGTCCAGAGCCTTGAAAACAGAGGTACCCTAAACTTGTTAAAATTTGAGCCAGAATTTAGTCAGGGGACAGACTGACAGTGGTGCAGCATATGCTGGCACAGCAATGACAAGAAGGAGACGTTAGGAAAACACACAGAGTAAAAGAAAAGAAACTGGATGAAGTCTTTGCATTCACATCTACAGCTGAAGGAATTAGTCCTCAAACTCGGTGAATGGGACTGTGGATGTAGGCCCCGCTGTGACTTCTGGTTGGGATTTTCCAAGTGCCTCAGGCTATCAGGAGTCCAGGCCAGCAGCATTCCACCTACCAGACAGCTCTCTCTCCAAAGCAGACTGTGCTTAGGCCATGGGCAATCTGTCCTTGTGCTGGTACTGACCATCAGACAATCAGTATCTGGACTCTCTAGACAGCCTATCCCTTTCATGCCTCTGGCCAAAGATGGAATTTACCAGAGATGGACTTAAATACTACATCTAGTGCTTCAGTCTGAAGTGTTGGTATTGGTTGCACTTGGCTTTGTCCCTTCTATGTATTTTTCCCAGTAAAGCTTCAGGTCACACACTGGCTGTTTAACAAAACGTATAAGCAAGCAGCTCTGCTGTCTCTTACATATATGGCCGTTGCTGTGTTCCCTGCATCACTACCAGTTCCTGTAAATGCCTAAACTGAAAAGTGATGTGCTCAAAAACCTCCACGTTTTCTTATATATTTTAAAAGTTCCCTTGTTCTTTTCCTTCAAATTGTCACAGCCTGTTTCTAGCACTGTGCAAGAACCATTACTGATCATGTAGACTGGTCTTCCAGGTTTGCCCAAAATGCTTGCTGCAAGATTTCTGCCCACACTTGCCCTCTGTTTGCTTCAGTTTGCTTTATCTTTCCCCAGTTCTGGCACCTGGATGGTCTAAAATCCACATCTGCTTATTCACTCTCTTGAATTTCCTTTAGTGCAGTAGCTTGTATCTCTTAACTGTGAGCACAAAAATTATCACTATGAAATACTATGCTGTATTTCCCAGGGACAACTGATGACACTCAGTATATTTTGAGACCCCCAAATCTCACATCACAACCTGTGAGTGAATTTACTTAACTCTGCTAAGACCTCACAAACCTGTGTTGTGCACTCTCCTACCCTCCTACGAGTGTCTCTGCTACCTGAGCCAACAGCAATGGGTGTGTGTGGAAAAGGAGCCTGCTGAGAGCGGGTTATGCGTGTGCTTACGGTGAAGTTGTGGTGTGACACAGCAGCCAGGGCTGCCTTGGGCTGGGCTCTGGAGCTGCCCACGCTCCTCCTCACCGTGACGGTGCTGTCTAGGTGACAGCGGGGTTTGCCCGGCGCGTCAGCAGCGCGATCCCAGCGGGAAGTGTCATCGCTGCTTCCCACGGGCCGGATCACGGGAAAAAACGAGCTCGAGCCAGCCGGCCCGCCAGGTGGCGCTGTGGCACCGCCTCACGGAAACGGCTTTTCTAGAAACTCCCAAATCCGCCTCAAAAGCGCGCTGGTGACCCAGAGCTTTGCCTTTGCGAACCACCCCCCGAGCCACACACACACCCCCTCACACGCACACCCACCCCCCCATCACAACACTCCTGACGAGCAGTGGGCACTCTGTCCTCGTCCCCCACGCGGTTTTCGGCACGTTCACCTGCCGGGGGAGCGGAAGGAAAAGGAGGGGGAGGGGCGCGGAGGGGCTCAAAAAACAGCCACGGAGGTGATCCATGTGCAGGTGTCCTGAAGGACCTGTTTGTTGGAAGCCACGTCTGTGTGTGCAGATAATCTGGGTCCCATAATTTTAACTCCCTGGCACTTCTTCGAGCCCTTGGAAGGCTTTTTGTCATGATGGCCACCGTGAGAGTTGCTCTGAAGGGCTGTGGACCTGTTTCTCCAGCCCAGTGGTGGTCCCAGGGTAGCTCCTCCGAACCCCACAACATCATCTGAGCGACACAGACTGACAGCTTCACCAAGGGCCCGGGCTGATCACCTTTGTGAGCTCTGGCAGGGTAAGGGAGGGAGATGGAGAGGTTGAATTAAGATCCAGGTATTAAAAGCTGCAGCCACCCAGGAAACCTACACAGGCTGATCTTGAGACGAGAGTGGTTACAAAGGCTTAGAGGTAGCGAGAGCTAACAGATAGCTCTCTTCTGCACTAGACTGAGAAACAAAACTGTCTGCTGAGGAAGCCGCCACCCCCACCCCCATCCTCTTCCTCCTCCCCTCTACGTGTATCCACAGGAGCTGCCCAGAAATGGGGCTGCACCCTTTTGCCAGGGCCTGTTTCTAGACAGTGTTAGGCATACACTGAATATTGCCACTCCTCCAAAGGAGTCTGGTGACAAAGAGCCTTTGGGAAATAACTTCTGGCTTGGTCTGGAGAAAATTTCTTGTTGTCTAGGTGTGACTTCTGAGCAGAATGGTTTTCTGCTATGTTTTACCACCCAGTGCCTACAGCAGCGCTATTACTCCTGCAGGCTGGCTGGGGGCTCTATCCCTGGGTGTGCCTTTCCCTCATGCACCCCAGAGACCTCTGGCCCTTACCAAGTCAACTCCTCAAGGCAGCCTCTCCACACTCCAGTCCTCTGCTAGTCAGTGCTCCACAGAGGCTACCCCAAGACAACATCCACTGCCCCTTGGAGGAGGGGTTCAGCTCTTCTTCATCATCGGTCTTTTTACTTCAAGGGGACTCAGCTGGCTTTCTTGGTTCACCCTTGATACCTGGAAGCAGAATCAGGGTCTGTGAAGTTTCAGGACCCGATCCCTCTGCTTGAGAGCTTGAGGCCAGAACAGCCAGACTCCAAACTCATGGAGGAGTGAATCAGCTCCCAGACTTTCTGGACCCCTGCTCTGGCAGTGTGGCAGCAAGTGGTTAGATGCTTAATCATCTTGTGGTCCAGAGAGGAAGGCAAAGCTCTGGCCTTGGATTTCCCTGATCCCACTGGTCTCTCAGGAGTCCAGCATGTGCTCCCTTGCCCTTTCTGGTACCTGCTGGATTGAAAAGCAGCGAAGACAGAAATCTTAATGATCTTCCTATTGGCCCAAAGTCCCATCGGCATTACTTTCCCAGGATTTGGAAAACCTTGGGCAAACAATATGGGTAATTTTCAACAGTCTCTATTTCATCTGGCTTCACAGACTTCGTTGCTTTCTCCTCAGCTTAACAGCGATGCCATCCACTCTGAGTTCAGTTCTCAGGAACAGCACTGGCAGAACTGGCAAAACTCTTGCTCTTCCTTCAGTACATTGCCAATGCACCTCCATGTGCCATCATCCAGCATGCACACAGCATCACTGGCTGGCTAACAGCCACCTCCCTGGCTCTAGGGATGGGGGCACCTAAGCCTCAGATCACACAGAAGAGCTCCCCTTCACATCCTGTCCTCTCTACCCTGGGTTCACTTGTTTTCCTTTTTACTCCAAGAAGCAGGTTCCAGTCATTTTCAGCTCCGAGTCCTCCAAGAATAAGTACCACAGTCAAAAGGTAGTGTTTGGGAATATCATCCCAGGGTATTCAAACAAACACTTTCCACCATTTCATTTACTGAGAAAACACTCCACTGTGGAAAGCTTTTCTGGTCTTCAGTATCTCTGGGACTTTTAGCATCGTCTTAGGGTGAGACCGTCACTGGGACTTCCCCACTTCTCCTTTGAGGGACAGGTAAAGAGGGCAGGGGAAGTGTTTGCTTGCAGCAGGGTGGGAAGGAGCTGCCTGCACTTCAAAGCTCCTGAGGCTGTCCGCAGGCAGGAAGGGCTGTTGGTGACGCTGGGGCGTGAGGCAAGCCCCCTACAAGGAAATGGCAAGGCCAATGGGATGTGAAAGCTGTGACTGTGTCAAAGGCAGGATGGAAATGTAGGGGCAGCCCTATTTTTAGCAGCTTCTTGCAGAACTTTGCTAGAGCTTGCTGGAGTCAGTGGCTACTTCCTCTTTCCTTTATGTAAGCAACACTGGCAAGGTTCAGATCTGTTTTTATTTAGCCACTCACACAACAGTATTGACTGAAAGGTCCCTCCAGCCCCTTGGACACAATCACCCATGGTCAACAAGTCCTAGGTAAGGAGAAGAGAAAACGAATCACACATCCCTGTCTCCATTTTAGGGCTGTGAGAGGTGGAAACCGATGCTGAGGCTGCGGAACGTGACTCTTAGTCACATCAGCGGGGGATTTTGCAATGTGGAGGGTGCAGGGTGCAGGGCAGGCAGCCTGTAAGCAAAACTGAAGTGCTTTGTGAGGGCCTTTGGTTGAACTTCTCCAGCTGCAAGAGCAGGGTATCATTGCCCTGCAACCCTCACCTTCCTACTCCAACCTCCTCGTGTGCTCAAGGTGTGTGGAGGTGGCAGGGTTTAACACACCTCAAATTAGCATGGGGCACTCTGGAGAGCAGTAGGCTGCCATGAGAGTCCTCTGCTTGTTTCCCTTTAACATTTGTCAGTACTAAATGACTCCTACACCTGCTGTAGGGAAATGCATGGGGCAGAGGCCATTCTTAAGCCAGATGAGAGAGAAGACGAGGTAGCAAAGGAGCAGCCATGGGAAAGAAGCAACAGCTAAGATACGACTTTTCTGAACAGGCTGTAACCACCAAAACATATTACTGACTGGCTCCAGTTGCCAGGGGTTCAGATCAGTTTGACTCGAAGTATTCAGTTTAGGAACAGGTTGAGAAGGACAGTGTCCAGGCCTAGACACCCAGAGCTTGCTGCTGGTCTCAGCAGACCTGGCCCATACCTTATTGTCAAAGAGGAAGGAGATCGCTGTAGGGATGGAAGAAAAGCACATTCTGAGACAAACTAGATATAGTTCTGGGCCATGTTCAGAGCAAACTCTTCCAAAGCCTGGCAGTAGTGAGGAGTAGCAATGGGATGAGCAGATGATAATCATGCTTACTCTGGCTATAGAGCTTGATGTGCCTAGTAGGCAATACAAACCCTGTCCCATGCTTGAGTCTTCCTGCTAATAATCTTTCAATACCACACATTTAACACCACTCCCAGAAGCCTAGAGCTCCTCAGAGCCTGTCAAGTATTTTTGCAGGACTCTGCTTTGTATCTCATATTTCATACTGTCCTTCATCCCCGTGGTATCCATTATCTACATAGGCCATTCTTAAAATGGATTGATTAAGGCAGCATATGCAATTCTTGAATGAGAGATGTGGATGGAGAAATGCTTTGTAGTATGGCAATTTTATTTAGAAATGAGGAATCCTTTATATGTAGGCAGTGAGGAGAGCAGGTCACGGCCCGTGCATTGCTGTCCAAGGGAATGTGCTGGAAGGTCACTTTAGCCTCTAGATGGCAGCCCTATTGCTTCTCCCCAACATGCTGAGAGGCAGAACCACCTTCCTTTCAAAAATGGGACATAAACACAGGCCTCACACTCCACGCTTCAGACTCAAACCTACGGGCAGTCAAGACTGCATTGCAAACAAACTCTTTTGGTTTTTTTCTCTCTGGAAATCAGAGCAATAGCAGCTCCATTACACCTCACACTTGCACACGCTTGGTTTGTGCTCTGCCTGATGCACTGGTAGCTCTCCTGGGGGGAGAGCCAGAGTCTCCTCAGCATATTGTACTTGACCTCTGGGGATATAGGGCTGTGAACCTAACAAGAATCTAAACCCCACTTTGCCAAAGCTACCTGTGCAGTAAATTGCTTTAATTGTTTCAATAAAAAACTACAGCCAAGCATTTAATGGCTCACAGCCGCTGCAACTCTCTGTGATTCCATTTTAAGGTTTGCATTCTTCTCTTCTTTTTGAAGCATGGGGACAAAAAGGGAGACTTAACATCACTAACACTGACAGACATATCTTCATGCTCTATTTTAGATGAGATTAAAACCAGCCTTTTGAAGGAGAAGGGTCTTAAATATTTCCTTATTGGAGATGTTAGCAGTGGGAATCACGGGAATCTACAAAGCTGGCTATTGGCAGAAAATGTTACTAAATTGCCTTTCTGATTAAAAGTTACTTAGTTTACTTGCTTGGAAATAACCCATTTCTGTATTTCCTGAAATAATCATCACTTCTTGCATCCTCACGACAGCCTGAGAGCTAAGTGCTATATTCTAAAAGGGGACTGAGGCTGTTACCCGGACTTGAAAGGTGTTTGGTACCTAGAGATGGGGACTGGGATATACGTGCCCAACCTGCACTGACATCAAAAGGCAGCAGGAGCAATGCCCTTTTGAAATCCAATTAGACACTATGACAGCATCTTCAAGTGCCTTGATACCTACTAGCAACAGTACTCCTCAGATGATTCATGGGAAGTGTGTGTCAAAACCCTGCATGAACAAAGTGTGCAAACAGGCAGATGACATCCACAGGGTACAGAAATGTGACATTTTTTAATTGATGGTTTGGGAAGGTGATAATACGATAGGAAGAATGTCCTCTTGGTGTGTAATTCTCTTGTGCCGGTGCCTGGTAGGAGTGACGGGCCTGGAAGTGAGCAGGGCTGAGGCAGTTGTTCTCCAGGGCCAACAAAGCTGAGGGGCTCAGGAATGCATTTCTCATGTTACATGTTACGGGAAGTTCTCAGATCACGGGCTTGTCAGAGTGGATATACTTTGCCCAGTGCCAAGAAGAAGCATAAAGGAGAATAAATATATAAGAAAAAAGGGAAACAACTTTTAAGATTTTTTTTAGTTTGGTTGTTTGGGGTTTTTTTCTGCTTTAATAAAGCAAAAGAAAATTTGCAAGAAATTTATGGTCTGATTTGAATTCTACTGATGCTTGTGGAAATCCCTTTAGTGAATACTGGACCAGGTCCAAGAAAAGCAGGTTATTATTCCCTTAACTTCTATTCATCCATAACTGTTCCCTTCTGCATGCAGTTTTGTTAAATCTTGCTAGTAGATTTAATGTGAGCCTCATCAGCAGTGGACCTGGATAAGACACTGGGATCAGCTGCATCTTAACTCTGAGCCAGTCTTCCCAGGACAGTGGTGGTAAAGGAGGATGCCTTGACTACAAGGCAGGTAGCCATAACCTTGGCTGGAGCATCCTGGTAGGATCTTTTATGGTAAGACCCAACTGTCAGGTATCTGACTTCTCTCTGTCTTGCACTGAACTGCTCTGCGAGGTGGGTGATTTTAGCACAGCAAAACCAGAACAGCTCAATAAAATTGTTTGGTTGTAGTAAAAAAAAGTGCAAAATAAGACCCCTTTGGAATAGAGAGAGAATGGACCAGAAAATGGCCTTAAGTTACCAAGACTAGAACAAGGCCAGGCACCTGGAAGCAATCTTTCCCTCAGTCTGGGAGACTGGAGATGAGAAGAAGCAGGTTCCAATCCCAGCTCTGCCAAAGACTGGGTGCTCTTTTTAATGTGCCATTGCAACAAAAGAGTTAAATGAGAAAACTCAGCTCTTGTTTCACTGCCCTAGGGACAGGGGAATGCTTTTGGGGAGGTTTGCACTTGCATCACTCTACATCTGTGCTGTCCTTAGCAAACCTGTTAGAGTTTGCAAAGCCAAGAGATTTGAGCCTGGAGTACTTGTGCTGCTGGTAAGGACATAATTTCTACATGGAGCAGGATCTTCTCTGCTGTTTGGAGAGTAAGTCTGTGTATGGAAGAGGTGTATGAAGAGTGAGTTTGGGCTTGAAACTAAGACTGAACCCTCAGTTACCCATATAAATATCTATCAACACTTGGGAATTCACACTGAAGGTTATACTTACAGTACCTCCACCCATATTTAAAGGTTGGAAATATAATTTGGGATAATTTGCTAGCCTTCCTTTCTTTCCCTCTCCTGTCTCTCTGCTCTGTGACTGGGATTATCATAGGGCATGTAGGCTCAGCCTAGAGTGAATATGTTTTTGGGGACATGGTTTTGAGTTTTGAATCACAGGGTAGCTATGACGGCTCCCGGTGAGGTGGAACAGCCCTCACACATCCCACCAGCTGTCTGCCCTTCTGTCATGCTGGGGTGCTTTTCAAGGTGTAGAGTGGGAGCCTGTCATGCGTGAACACAGAGGTTCCTGTTGAGGCAAATGGCAAGGAAGCTAGTGGTGTGCCACCAAAAATAGGGAACAGGAGCTGCATCCTCCATCCTCTTGGGCTATAAACAAAAAAAACCCCCACTTCTCAGGTTCCAGGAAGCTGAAAGCTGCTCCAGATCCACCCCTGTGTGAGAAGAAAACACACCCCATGCTTTTGCCAACATGTGGCTGCAGGTTCCTTGCCACAGCCTGAACCAGCCCTCCCCGATGATGTGTGGCCCTAGGGTGGTGTGACACTTGGGAGCGGGGCTGTCCAGGCTGGTGCTGGAGTAGGCTTCCCCAGCTTCCCTTTCTGCTGGGTGCTGGCCCTGTGAAACAGCCTCCAGCCATCTGAAAATTCAGTATGGCCCTGTATCTTCCACAACAAAGCTTTTGTTAAGCAGTTTTATATTTCTAAACATTATGCAGCTATGTTGCAAGCTTCCCAAAACCTGCCTCAAGCAGCTCATCTGAGCTGTTCCTCCCATGCCAATCTCTGTGATCTGTGGCATGCATACAGCATTGATGAGAACAGGACCTCCCCTCTGCTGCACCATATTTGCCAGAACAGGCATAACTCAAGATAACCAGATCTGAAACAATCAGAGGAGGAAGCAGCAATAACTGGCCTGGAGGAAAGGCGGGGAGTTGCCCACAGACAGTATTTAGGGGGGTGCCTGATTTGTGGTATCTGACCTCTTTCCACACTCTAGCCTCACCTACAAAGGCAGGATGTAAAGCTTGCAGGATCATCCCTCATCTCCCTGGCTTAAGCACTGACTTTAGATCTGCACTATCTTCTGTTTAGCTGTAGTGTTTTTTGTGTGGTGACACGGATATTGACCTATGCATGTGCGTGACAAAGATCTACAGACCTGCATCTGGTTTGACACCGGTCTCATCACTGAGGATGGACAAGGTGGTAGATGTCCATGTTATTTTTTCTCTAGAGTACATGGACCCGAAGGCTGGTGCTGGTGCAGCTGATGCTTCCCAGGATTTGCACCCTGCAGTCTGTACACAGCAAACACAGCCAGCCTCCCAGCCAGGACTTACACACCGTGGGGGTCAGGGCAGGCCGAGGCAGGCCTGCAAGCGCCTTCGCTGACAAGCTGACGGCTTAGTCACCGGTGCTCTCCACAGAGCCCGGTAAACACCACCCACAGTTCCCTGAAGGAGTCCCTGCCATCGGGCTCTGCTGGAGCCCTGTCCTCCTGCTCCCTGTGCCAAGGGTCACGAGCTGGGACCAGCAGCTGGGTGCCAAATGTGGGCCGTAGCTCAGTGCAGCCGGTCTGCTAGAGGTCATCACACGCCTCCTTAAGCAAACAGGGATCCACGCCAGTTGATAAATCATTTACGAGAAGTCAGAAGCAAAGAACTAGATTAACCAGGTCACTGGGTGTCCTGGGGGAATGACGTGTCAGTGGAGCTGAAACAGCAGATCCCACAGTTGCAATCTGTTGCCTTCTTCTGTCCTGACAGCAATTCATGGAAATCCCTGGAACTAGACACCAGATATGGAAAAACCCATTAGCTCATCCCAGTCAGCTCACTAGTTAAAGCAGTCACTCCCATTGTACGTTTTCTGGCAAAGTTAAAAATGTCTCAGGAGAGGGGATTTCCACCAGCTTCTTCTCAAGGGGAAACTATTCCACCTATCAGGAAGGCTGCCCTGTGGTGATATTTTTGTAAACCAGAAGTAACTCCAGAACCCATGAGAGAAAAAACAAAAAAGGATTCTGCTGCCAGAACTGGGGCAGTGATGTTTTTCTGCCTGAACAGATACGTGCCACATGGAGCACGTCTCCCAATGGAAACTCCGTGGGTACACGTGTTTACACACAGCCACCGAGGTGTGCTCCTATGTGTGTATATACACCCATGTCCTACCTCCCCTTCCCAAGGGTGGGATGACCTTGTGCCTTCAGCACAGCCAATGTGCTGTAGTGTGATATCACACCTAGCTCACATTTGTGCAACTCCACTGACATAAAGGTACAGCACATTGCTCTGAGGAGGGAAGACACGCATGAAAGACAGGAGGCAATAGCTGATGGTGGTGCTCCAGCACCCACTCCCTCTGTGAACAGGGAGAATTTGCTTCTCCTCGTTGTGTTGAGAAAAGAACAGGCCCCCCCCCCCCCCCCCCCGGGGGCTGTGAGGCTTGGCGCATTAAGGGTTGAAACCCAATACGAATAGGAAAGATGGTGCAATGCAAAGCTGTCTTGCTGAGGTTGACAACAAAGGCCATGGAGATTTTGGCAGCTAAGCTTTTCAGCACCTGGGAAGCACTTTGGGACAGTGGGGAAATAAATTAGCTATGTGATGGCATTTAAAGCCTTATCATTAGTTTCAGAACTAATTCTGCATTTAGATGAATGGGTGTAGCACACATTGCTGAGCTGGAACCTGCAAGAGATAGTGAGGATTGCTCCCTGTTCCTATTTAGAAATTTTTTACTAGCAAAACTGTAACTTGCTGTCTTGGTGGCTTAGGTCTGGGAGCAGGGGTCTGTGGCTGGGGTAGGCACAGCAGCAACACCAGCAGCAAACAAGCCCCGTGCTGCTCAGGGCTCTGATTACTTGTGCCACTGGGTGTTGACTTATGCCACTTAGAAGAAGGTGGGGTATTACCTGGATGTTTGCCCTGAATTTATGACTCCTCAACTAGTCATTTTATTTGTCTCTCACAGCTGGCACAGCTGCCTTCCCTACTGGGGACCCCTGAAATTTAGGCACTGTGTTTTGCACTGTTCTAAGGACTGGAGCTTCCTTTCTCAGCCAGAGGTGCTCAGGCTGCCCTGCCAAGCACGCTGTGCACTCTGTTACTGCAGGACAGCTGACGTGCCGACCATACCTAGCTTTGGCCTGGGCTTTCTTCTCTGCAGGGTTCTTACTTTGTTCTGTTTAGCACAAAACACACTGAAGCGTGAACAGGGCCTATAAAAGAACTATATGAACTGTGGAAAAGGATCTAACCAAGGAGGCACAGGTCACACTCTGGGCCTTGACCAGAGTTGCTGTTAGGTACTAGCCAGCTGACCTACTGAGCCCCTTGCCCCTTGCACTGTGGAAGGATAAGAGCAAGTAGAGCCCAGTAATATTTTAACTAAGAGATTAACTTTCTGCCAGTTCAACAACAATGGATCTTCTGTTTCTGTGGATGAACGGTGCTGACTTGAGGCTCTTCCACATGCCAGCCCAAGCTCTCCTGCCACTGGCTGCTCTGCCTTCAGAGGAAAACTCACATTTAACTCTCAGACAGGAAAAGGAACCTTAACTCCAGAGACAACAGCCCAAAAAGGTGTTGTCCTGACTCTCTACGGCTCATATCTCTGGCACAGTATGGGTAGCACTTAGTTCCTAAAGGAGGACCAGAGGAAGAACTTCCCATCTTCCTTCTAGATGCTCAAGACTCACCCACTTCCCTACAAAGTCCCAGTGCACCTCGAACCCACACATGATGGATCACATATGATGTAGAGAGGCCTCTGAACAGTCCTGGCACTCAAATGCATTCCCTTCCCACTCCCAAGTACTTTTGAGACCCTTCATCTCTCACACCTTGAAATCTGTGGATGTTTTGCCATTGGTCTCAAGAGGAACAGTACCAGCCCCTGAAAGACAGGTCCAAAGCCCACAGAAGTCAAGATGGATCTTTCTGCAAACTTCATCATGGCAATGGAAACAAGTTTTGCATGTGACAAGGCAAAAAGCAACACCAGATTCATTGGAATGACCTATTGCAAAGGTTATGTTCCAAAGATGAAAATACCAAGTGTTTTATTTTAAAATGGAAGTTAAGATTCATGCAGGGAAAGCTGACCTCCCCTTCAGTAGCGTGAAGCTGGCTGCAGCAGTATCCTGTGGGGCCCGAGCCAGCCAGCCAGACCAGCCAGTCTCAGAAAGTGGAACTGACTAATCTGAGTCGTCTGCAATGAGCTGGGCATGAGTGAAATCATGCCCCATGTAAACAGTGTGAAAAGCAAAGGAAGATGATAAGGTGCTGGGGTTTTTTTATTGTTGTTGTTCTTGATTCTGTGTGGGAGAGGGTAACAACATAGGTGAGGATTTTAAACAGCAAAGCAAAATCAAACAGCAGTGGCAACAGGTGGCCCTGGATGTTCAGCTGTGTTGAGACACTGAAGGCTCTGTTTCCCAGTGCTTGTAGTGAACCAGTTTTAGGACGCTTAGTTTCCAGAAAGTGCTCAGCACTTAAAAACAACTACCCTCACAAAGAACTGGGGCCATGATCTTTATCTCCTGACCATGAGCTTTGAGAACCATTTCCACTAGAGGCAAACATTTTCCTTCCCTCTCCTCACAGAGCCATCTTTCCTCCCTCAGACATTTGCACCAGGACTGTATGGCAGAAATTAATCCAGGCCCCAAAAGAGAAGGTGGGGAGACCCTGCCCAGCACGCAGATTGTTTGCAGATCCTTGCAGTGTGGTGGAATCAACCAACACCCTAGTACAGGGTGTGTGCGTGTGATGTGGTGGAGGAGCACGTGGTCGCTGATTTTCAACTGCCTCCCTCTGTTCTGTGCGTGGCCTTGCATTAGTTTCAGGCATAATAACATCATGATATCATAATGATATATCGCACTCTGATGACAACACCGCATGCAGTAAGCCACAGCAATCTGATCTCATTCTGCAGACGTGGAGATGAGTATTACTGCTTCACAGGACAAGTGGGTGGCAGGTAGATGGAGCTGGCACTACCTATATTGTCAGGCCTGGGTGGGAACGTGACCTGCTGGGTTAAATTAGGTGGCTGGGAGCTTAACGCCTCAGCTCTAAATCAGACTCAGCGGTTGCGGGTGAGTCACCAGACCTATCTGCATTCACTTCTTCCATCTGTGAAATGGTGACAATAATATTTCCTCACCTGATGGGGGAGGGAAGGGAGCGTGTGTACAAGAATGAATAAATGTTTACAAAGCACCTTGTGAGCAGTGCACAGGCTCTGGCTGTGCTTAGGAGGAACCTGCGTTTTTCCCTCTGCTCTGGGTTGCACCATACTGTGAGGTGTAAACACTCCCTTCAGAGTCAACAGTTTCAAATGAGAGCAAATGAGATAATTCCTCAGGAGAGAAACAGAGAGTGAGGACTTCATGTGTTACCAGCAATTTCAATAAATTCCATTCAAGGAAAAGCAAAGTAACCTTTTAAAAGATAATAATAAAGCAGAAAAACAAATGAGCTGTGACCAGTATTTTTTTTTGTGATGGTACCATGATCTTAGGTTTCACTTCCCAAATGGGAAACAGAACAGAGAAGTGAACCCCCTTGAAATAAAAGTGAAGTTAATAACGGGATACGTTTAGCTCTTACCACATCCTGTGTATGCTGATCACTCTGCTTGTAGCTGGCAAGAGCACTTCTAGATCTTTCTTTACCATGTTAATTCTTTGCTGAGTCAAACCATGTTGTATAAACAGTTGGGAAAAAGCCTTCCTGCATCCCGTCTCCGGCACTGCAGTGCCACACGCACTGTCCTGCTCCCTTCCCGTGCGCATGGGTGCCTGTGACCACAGCACTGCCCCTCTGCCCTGCTGTCAGTACAGACCCACGCTCCCCACAGCAGCAAAACCACTCAGTGAGCACTCAGAGTGAATGAGCACTTACACAGCCCTGCCCACCCTTGCTCCCAGTCGTAGCACACACTGCTTCTGCCGCAGTTTCGAGCGCTCACACGCAGATGTGTAATGGCCACTCTGTGTCTTGCTACGTGTTCACTAGCAGTTGTTGTTATGCACATACACAATTCCTTAAGCCAGCACAAACACACACACACAAATACGCACCCTCTTCTTAGTCCAATATATGCACAGAAACAATTATTGTTTAATTTTTCTGGTACTAAAGAGAGGATCTGCAGAGGGATCTGGACAGGCTGGATCATTGTCTGAGGCCAATGGTATGAGGTTCATTAAGGCAGAGTGCTGGGTCCTGCACTTGGGTCACAACAACCCCATGCAGCTCGGGGAAGAGTGGCTGGAAAGCTGCTCAGCAGAAAAAGGATCGGGGGGTGTGTCTTGGGGTCAACAGATGATTAAACATGAGCCAGCATGTGCCCTGGTGGCCAAGAAGGCCAGTGGCATCCTAGTCTATATCAGGAACAGTGTGGCCAGCAGGACCAGGCCAGTGATTGTCCCCTTGTATTCAGCACTGGTGAGGCCACACGTCAAATCCTGTGTTCTGTTCTGGGCCCCTCAGTACAAGAAAGACATTGAGGAGCTGGAGCGGGTCCAACTCCCCAGAGAGGGGCAATGGAGCTGGTGAAGGATCTGGAGAGTAAGTCTGATGATGAGTGGCTGAAGGAGCTGGGGGCGTTTAGCCTGGAGAAAAGGAAGTTTAGGGGAGACTTTATTGCTCTCTACAACCACCTGAAAGGAGGCTGTAGCCAGGTGGGGGTCGGCCTCTTCTCCCAGGCAACAAGTGACAGAACAAGAGGAAATGAACCCAAGCTGCACCATGGGAGGTTCAAGTTGGACATCAGGAAGAACTTCTTCACTTGAAAGGGTTGTCAAGCATAGGAATGAACTGCCCAGGGAGGTTGTGGAATTACCCTCCCTGGAAGCTTTCAAGAAATGACTGGATCTAGAACTTAGTGCTATGGCTTAGTTGACATGATGGTGTTCAGTCAAAGGTTGGACTCAAAAATCTTGAAGGTCTTTTCCAACCTTAATGAGTCTATGATTCTGTGAAAAGTATGCACTTCACAAATGCAAACCAGTCATACACGTATGCAGCTCAGCTATGAGACAGAGCTATCCCTCTCTATAACATCCTCATTGCAACAACCTTGTCCCTGGGATGAGCTTTGTAGCTGAGGGTTCAACCGCTTCAGGAAATGTGGATTAGATTGGCATATTAATTCACCAGCACAGCTATTTTATTGGTCTGGTTTAGGCTGGACATTTATCTTTTGGTGCATTACTCGCTTTTGCTGCTTCTGCTTTTCATTCTGCTTACACTGTTGGGGGCGACTGTAGGATCCTCCCTTCATCAGCAGAATTCCTCTTATTAACAGTTTCACTAAGAAAGCCTTTACCATCCACCACCCCCACACCTGCTCCTCAATGGGTCTTCAGCATTTTAGTGACACTTTGAAATTCTGGTTTGCGTTTTGGAACAGCTTCATTTGCAACAGACACTGTCATATCTACCACAGCTTGAACCTGTAGGGTTTTTATCCATCAACAATATTAGAGGTAACAGACTGGTCATTTTTGAGCTGCACATCTCAAACACATCTGAACTTGGGAGGAGGTGCACAAGTTCGCCCAGCATCCGGGCATTGTACTGGTGGGCCAACCAACTGCAGACTTCAGTAACAATTAGTGGGCATGATTTCTCAGCTCAATATACATGAACTGAAAGGCACTGAAATTTAGAGTCAGAGGACTTTTGAAAAATTATTTTTAATATGTCTAACAATGCTTACTCTGTAGGCCTGGAGATAGCAATTGTCCATCCACAGATAAATGAAGCAGCACAGGCTGTGCATGTGCTGTTAGTGCAGTGCAAAGCCTCAGCTGGAAGGAGAAACTTTGATGGAGAAACCTATTTCCTGATAATTTCAGTCCCCTCTGCTGGGCAAGCAGGAAGAATGGGAGACATGGAGACCAGTCACTGCAGAAATTACATGCGTGGATAGTTGTCCACTAAGTAGTGCCTGTACCACTGGCTGAACTCTCATTTCACACAGGACATCAGGCAACCATTGAACGGGAAGAGTTTCCCACTGCTATGAGTCACTGCTGGACCTATTATCCAGTTGGACCAGCCACATGCCGGAGAGCTAAAGAGAAAAACTGATCCGTTTTTCTCCTTGACCATCTGTAGTGGTCCCAAATTTCTGATTAAGCTCTTGGTACTTGCCAAGTAACACCTCTCCCTGCAGAGCTATGGGCTGGTATCTTGGCATTTCCCAAGTGGCACTAGAGGGCCCACATCTTTGCCCTTCCAAGAGAGCTAATCCCAAATGCTTGACAGAAAGGTTCCAAAATACTGCCAGTCACCTAAGGAACATAACTAAGAAAATACAAAGCAAATAATGTTGAATTCTGTACGTTTGCTTTTGATTCTAGTCTTTGACTCACACTTCAGAGTTTTCATGTTTTCCTCTGTGCTAGCTAACCTGAACACCACGCTTTTCTTAGCTGAAAATTTAGATTCTCTTGTGACCGCATGATGTATGGAACAGAGACTTATAGAAAAAAATGGAGTAGGAAAGTAGGAGGATTAGCCTCCCTCTTTTCTCAGCCCCAGTAGCCAGCAATCAATGTCTCGTGTCTGCAACACTTTTATCCCCTTAGAGAATGCAAAGGATTGGTAAGGAGGTAAGGAAGAAGCATGCTGCTGTGGATCTGCAAGGCTGCCTGGGCTTCACAACACTGAGGAGACTGTTCTGTGGAGCAGGGCATCCTATCATCCCCTCAGTGCTCACTACCTGCACTGCATGGCAGCCCAGACACCAGGCCCAGTGTCTCTCCTCTTGTCAGGAGCATGATTAGCTCCTCTTTGATGACAGTAAGTCTAGGCTTTGCTTTTGTTTCTCAGCCAAAAGCCTACCTCTCTGTGGACCCATGGCCCCAGCACAGCACTGGCAGCTGGGGGCACCCAGAAACCCTGATTGAAATAGTGACAAACATCATCCAGCAAATGATTTCCCCTCCCTGGTCATCCATAGAGCATGTGACAAAGCTCCCACCTTTCTGGTGCAGCCACCTGTAGAATGTGTGGCATTTCTCCCTTTCTGGTTTCTCCACAAAGGTTTCTGTATGCAGGAAAAGTTGGAAATTCAGAAGGCATCTGTCCCCTCCCAGCCTGGCTGCCTTGCCACACAGTGGGGACAGAATGAGAACGACAGTTTAACTCTCCTTTGGCCAAATGTGCCAGTTAAGCTGGGGTGTTCTATGTCACTTCTCAGCCTCTGGTCCCCTAAACTTGTTTCAGAATCAGCATGGTTCTTTACTAACTTCATAAAAATAAACAAGGGCTTGGTAGCATTTAGGTCATACTAGTAAATTATTTACACACAGAACCCCCTTCCATTTCTTACTGCACGGGTCTTGGTGTCACCACACCCTGCCAGGGACCACATTTGTCCCTGCATTGTAGTCCCCACTCTGTGACAGCCGGACACTGATGTGAGCAGGCTTTCAGTGCACCGGCCAGGCTTTACCAGCTGCTGCCTGCCCAGGGCTGGAGGTTGCCCACAAGGCAGCTGCAGCCAACCTCTGCAAAAGTGGGCATCGGCAACCTATCCTGAGCGGGTACACTGCTGCGGGTGGCTCGGCACACAGAGGCAGCTGAGTTCAGGCCAGGTACAAGCTTATCAGCAGATCGCATCCAGCCGGGAAAAGCACTAAGAGGCAGCCCAGTGGCAAAGAACAAACTTCCTTGCAACTATTTTTAAAAGCACCTTTACATCTCTCTTTTCAACTTGCAGAGCACAAATAAACCGAAAGCATCAGCCAGTTGTTGCTAAAGGGAACTATTGTTTTGTAGCCTTCCTCATGCCTGTTGCAAATGAAATAATATTATATTCCTCAACCTCCCTTCACAGAAAAAGTCCCTCACCCAGCTCTGCATTTGATCCTGTTTCTATTCTTCCATGCTGCCATGCTTCCATACTTTTGATCTTGACTCAGCATGGTTCATCTTACAATGTTTCTTTAGGTCCTGCTTCACAGTGGGAAAGTGGGCACGGACTGTGATGGGTCCCCAGGCTATACGATGACATGTTTTTCATGCTGACCCACGGTGCAGGTCTCTTATGTGTAATGCTTGAACAGTCATTGCCCCTGTCCACTGCTGACCCCCACAAGACAGCTTCTAATTCAGAGTAAGAGGCTCGCCCAATTTCTTCTAAAACAGCTTGCTTTGGCATTTGTGTGCGCTGAACTTTCTCCGTCATGGTGGTTTGGTTTCCAAGTTTAGTTAGAATCTTCTGGAGTTCCTCCCAGTCCTGCCAAGACTTGCTTGCATTTACAATGCATGGTTCTCTGTTGGCAGCAAATGCTGTTGCCTTGTTATCCTTCTTCCCCCTTCGCTGATTTTTGTAATAGTATTCAGAGGGCCACTTTCATCTCTGCTCCCACCACCCCCTCCCACCCAGTAAACTTTTCTCCCCCAGCTGGAACACTGGCCTTTTACTTTTAATGGATTTTCCCCCCATTTTGTCAGTTCTGAGTCAATTTTCAATCCATGACGGGACTTTTCATACCATGGCTGACAAGTTTGTTTCATTTTTGGAAAGGCCTTTATCAAAAAACCTTTTGAAAGCATAAATTACTAACTATGGTCCCTACTTGTTCCTGATGAACTTCTTCAGAAGCTCACAGAAGTCAACTGACTAGTGGGACTAGTGGTCTATCAGTGCTCCTTCCGCTGGGTGCTGGTCCACCAGTGCAACCAGCACAGTCCCCATTTTTCTGGAAGCCTCACATTATGCCCTGTCTGGCCTTTCTTTAAAAGGCAGCTTCTCCCTGGGGAAGGGCAGAAGGGAGGAGACTGGGGTTCTGCCCTCTCTACTGTGGGGAGCAGCAGCAGGGCCAGTGATGGACATGAGGGGTGCTGACTCCAAGGCTGTGTCACAATGCCTCGTGTTTTCCTGGTGTCACACAGAGCAATGCCTCGTCACTGGTACTGGCAGCTGTGCTGGGTGTTGAGGACACTACTCTGGACACCATCATCCATCCCTGTGTGCTGTGCAGGGTCTATACAGGGCAGAGGCCAGCAGGAAACACCCCAGACTGGTGTAGGACTGCCCACATCTCCCTGGGGAAAGCAGAGTACTGCAGCTGAAATGCCAGTCCACCATGCCCCAGGGAATGGCAGGTGGCATGTGGCAAAGCCATTCAAAAGCCACCAGAGCAGCAGCCCTGGTCCTCCCTCACCTTCTGAGCCCAGCTCTTGTCCTTTAACGTGCTGGTAGCACCTGCTCACCATGCTGGGTGGCAGCACGGCCCCACCACTGCCCAACCCCACCCTCATCCCAGGATGAGAACAACACAATTTAACTCTCCTGTGGCCAAATGTGCCAGTTAAGCTGGGCGGTCCTCGTCCAGGGAGCTGGTGGGCACTGCCAGGCTATCCCATCCCCAGCCTTTTGCTGCTTTCCCCTGCAGTAACACTGAGATAATGTGTGTCAAGAGACACATCCAGAAGTGGGCCATGGACCAGGAGGTTCAGAAGTGGAGGGGCCAGGATGCCCCCAGGATCAAGGGGTGGGTGCAATTGCCTGAGTTAAGAGCCATGTCCAGCATATTTGGATCCAGGTCTTGCTCTAATAGTAGTTTAGTTTCCCAGTTTACCTGTGAAGTGCTTCAAAGGGTGCTGAAAGAGTCTGCAAAAGGCAGCAGGAGCAGGAGCAACTGCTGAAGCCTGAGGGAAGGCTCCCATGCTGCTGGGGCAGGCTGCAGTGGAATTTTATCACTGACTCCTGGATGAGCAGAACTAGACGAGCACATAGAGCCTTCTCAATCTGAGTTCAAATGTATGAATTTACCATATCTAACGCCTCCCTGAAATCCAAACAGACTCAATTACATTCTCTTTCTGTAATGAATCAGTAATTATATTGAAGAACACTATTATTTGTTTGGCATGACCTATATAAACCCGACTTGGGGAGTGCATAGTTGGTGTGGTGCCAGAGCCCTGCGTATTATTGCCTTATAAACACAACCATTGTTTGAATTTCAGATCAAAACAAACCGAGCCATGTCGCTTGTCAGTTATTAGATATCTTTTTCCCAAATGCTCACCCAGGCCGTATTACAATAACAATAATTATTATTACATACTTCCTTATTGTATGTTTGTGCCGAGGTAGCACATTTGCCTTTTTCCCACACATTAGTTGCTTCTCCTGACTCTTATGATTCACTCCTGCCTATTTCCCAATGTCCATGAGCTCTTTCTGCATTCCCAGCTGCATTTTGTCAAGACCTGCAGATTGGCACAGGGACTCATGGTGCTGTATTGCACCAATCTGCAAAGGGTTGCAAACCAGCACAGGAGCTTTGCTCCTCGAGGGAATATACAAACTGAAGAAAGATGTGGACCCTGCCCCCAGGTGCTTTATAAATATTTAACTTGGTCTGATACTGTGATAAGGGCTGATAATGTGATTTGGACAGACTAAAACCCAGCCCTGCTTGGGCAGGGCTGGAAATGGACCTTCTGTGGGAAACAGGGTGGGAGGGGGGCAAGCAAGAGCAGCCAAATGATGATGCTTTCCACAGCCACTGCCACAGCTGGGAGTAGAACTCACCTTGCCCAACCTGGGACACCCAAAATGTAGTTGTCAAATCCTCAGCAAGTTGCCGATCTGCCTTTAGAGTCACAGAAGAGAAGCGGGTGCTTGGCTGTCAGGTGAGTCAGCCCTTCTCAAGATAAACTTCAAGATATGTGAAATTAATCACACACTAGAGGTGCCTATTTGTCTCCATTGACTGTGCAGGAAGCCTGTCCAACTAATTAGGTTTAGACACCTAACTTTTAGGCACTTAAAAACAGATGAGAGGGATCTCATCACTGACATTCTTCGTTACTGGCCTGACAAAGGAGGCAGTGGGAGAGGCTCCCTGGAAATGCCCGACCAGATTTGGACCTAACCAAACTCCTCTATCCTCTGTGCATGGGAATCTGCAAAGCCTCCATGTCCTCCCCTTGGAGCTCCTACGGGCATAGGGTTCTCCAGCCATGCCCAGCTGGCAGAGATGAAAGCATGTTCCCTGCTGAGGTCTGAATGAGGCAACGGTCTTGTGGGAAAAGATATAATAATGGAGCTGAAGTCTGTATTATAATGTATTCAGAGCAGGCAGGAGGAACAAAAAAAAAAGAAAAGGAGACTCGACCTTGGCTTCCTGCCTGGTGCTAAAAGTGTGTTTTGATGGAACGGGATAGGCAGGAAAGCAAGCTGCCTCCCTAATGCAAATATCTCATGGAGCTGTAAGATGTGTGGAGTGCAACCCAAGTGTTTGGAAATAAGGTTATGACAAGTTCCACCGTGAAGGGACAAAATGGTATTTTTCAGAGGGTTACAGCTGAGCCTGTTGGAGGTAAGTGGCCACCAGCACAGCAAACAGCAGCTTCTGACACCAGCACTACTTGTCACATAAATGTCATGATCCGAGAGGCTCCTGAATAGTCTTAGACTTTCTCAAAAAAGAAAATAAAAAGATGAAAGCATTTAGTCCTAGCACTTTTTTTTTGAGAAGAAAATCATGGGAACATTCCACTGGTTAATGCCTGCTGAGTAATTAGCAGCCAGGGCTGCTGTGGCTGGAAACAGGCAGAGGCAAACAGAAACCACTGTGCTGTGTTATCATCTTGCTGTGTATCAGCTCGGGACCATGGACACAGGATTTGAAAAAAATGAATTTGTCCTGGTTTCTGAGATCTGTGTCTTTCCACATCCCTTACCACTTGTGAAGGGCAATTGCTGTTTTGATGTGCAGCAGGTGTCACTTGCTTCTTTTTTTCTGGAAACTGCCAACAGCCTCTTTAAAGCTTCTGGCACTTCCCTTAACCTGAACAACAATTTATTGAGGTGAGATATATTTGACTTCCCTCTACCCTGGCAGGCACAGAGCCCTGTGTAGATTAGGCCAGGTTAAGGACACCTATTTGAAGCTGTGCCCTTGCTGGTCACCATAATCAGCTCCTGAAGTTGGGCCCAGCAGGGATGCTGGGGACCCCAGGACCACCACGTGCCTGGTTGAGACCTGGAGGAAAGAGGATGTCGGCACCTGGCTGCACAGGCTGTCCCACGCATGTGGACTCTCCACAGGGAGGGGATAGGTGCTGCTCTGGGGCCTGCAGCAGGATAGAGCACCAATCTCCCCAACAGCAGCTTCCTGGCTCTGCTCCACCACTGATGAGAAATACATCTTGCTCCATACCTCACCTTGCTGTAGCCAGGCTGGGCACTTCCTCAGCTCCCATTACCACCCCGGCAGGATGGAAATCCCTCCTCTACCTTCATACACTTGCGGCATGTTCAGGGAGGAGATCAGATGAGTCTTGCGCCTTGCCCTGGCAGGTTTGTAACTTCACTGAGAACAGGCAAACCCCTAAGAGGAGGGAGATTTCTGTGCAGGAGGTGGTGCGTACCAGCAGCAAGTGGGCAGCAGGGAGATCTGTGGTGCCATGTGAGGGGGCTGCTGGGCTTTCCTGCTTGTCCCAGAGTGTCCGGATAGGATGTGCAGACCTCCGCCGGGGACTGTCCTGCCATGGAGCTGGGCTAAAGTAATAGTCCCACACTCAGGTCAGAAGCAGAGATGTAGATGTTCCTTGTTGGGCACCTTCACTTTCCACAACCATGCAGCCGCTGGTCCTGGTGATGCTGTTTCCCTCCATACCCTCAAACCTATTGGCACACTGGTTTGTGTCTCAGCCCTGCTCCCACCCTCAGCACAGGCTGCATGTGTCTGGATGCAGCTGGACAGACCCCAGGATGTGGCTAGGCCAGCCTCCTGAGCAGTCACGACAAACAGCTAAGCACTTGCATGGGCTTGCTGTCCTGCTGTGTGGAAATACATTAATTGCATTAGTATTTCCACTGGAAATTATAACTTAGATCCATTAACTTCAGCCAATTTCCTTACCCTGCGTCTGCTAAAAGGACATCTCTGCTTTTTCCACTGCTGTGTCTTGTCAGTGCCACCAGTGCTAAATTTGTGGCAGGCTACTCACATCCATGTGACACTTCAGAAGAGGCCACACATTACCTCCACCTCCTGTCTTCCCCTCACTTCCCCCAGAGGTAGCCCAGCATCTGAGCTACTGAAAAACAGAAAGTCCTTTTTATGAACAACTAAATCAGATCCCAAACCCCATTACTAATTAGTAATATGTGCTGTAATTTAGATCACCTTGGATGGTCTTTAGGTCATTCACAGGTGTAAAGTCAGGAGGATTAAGGGCTTATAATATTTGTCTGGTACTGTTGCTACCAATTCCAGCAAAAATAATGGAGCTAGCTTCTTGGGTTTCCTGCCACCACAAAGTACACACATGCACACACTCTCTATTTTATGAATGTTTACATACCCAAGCTGCCAGGAATCTCACTCCCATTGCTTCCCACCACCTTAACACACTTTCCTGTATCTCTGTGAATTTGTTTTCTCACGAAGCAGTTGGTAATATCCCTTTTGCTTGGGAGCAGGCAGAGACCTGACTTCCTCGGGTGCCAGAAAAGCCTGGCAGAGGGCGCACCTACAAGCTGTGGTTTCCATCTCAAGCCATTTACACCTCCCAGTGGCTACCCAGAGATGTTCCATGGAAGAAGCACAAGGCCAAAATAAAAGGAAGTATTAAAAAGTTACAGACAAGTGGGGAAAGGCCACGCTGACATCCGCCTACTCCCCCTGAAAGGCCACAGCGTCTGAGGAGGCGCCTGGAACAGAGGAAACATCTACACCCGCTTGCAGAGACCAGCAGAAAGGTACTTCCACACCTACACCTCCAGGGTCACAGCCAACAAAAATAGCATCAGACCCAAAAGATATGTATAGAATAGTGACTGCAGAAAGCCGTGGCTCATTTTACACCCCCAGCAAAAATAAAGTCAGGAGGCTTCTCCTTCCTCTGTTCCTAGCCTCTGTACATTGGAGCACCACTGCAGAAAAGACATGTCTGTTTACCTGAGGATTCCCATGGGAGCAGGGGAGTGAAATGCCCAACTCGTCTGAAACTCACAGGGGAAAACCTCGCTTGTGATGAAAGCACTTCCCTTTCCTACCTTGAAACTTTGGGAACTGAGTGGTAGGAGGGGGAATAAACCAAAACACCCCACCCCCAACTTGTTTTCAACAATTCAGGCTTTTTTGTACTCAAGTTGCTCAGTAACTCTGACGCAAGCAGATTTGCAGGCTTCCTACTGCCAAATGGCTCCAGGTGAAGGGAAGTGCAGGTGTCTGAAGATAGCAACCTTGTTCTTTTGCTATGGGAGCTGTACCATCATCAAGTATATTTGTGGCAAAGCTGGCACTTGGATTCAGTTTACACTCAGTGCTCAAAGCAACCTCTTATTACCCTGACAGGGAGTTAAACTGGGCAAAGAGTGCAGCCACCCCATGAGACTGTTCTCCAGCCTTTAGCAGAGGCCAGTGTGTGAACCCGTGCTCAGCGGCTCAGGGACAAGATAGTGCTGATTTGAACATCCCAGTGCCAAACTGGATCAGACCAAAGGTCTGTTGTGGCCTTCCTCTTACCTCCAAGAGCAGTCAATGCTTATGGCGGAAAACAGGAATGAGAGAGTGATGCTTTTGCTATGCATTGTCCATCAACATGTCGCAGAGGTTTGCCTTTGCCTTTAGTAAACCTCCAGGGATTTTTCCTCCATAAATTCATCGAATTGCTTTTTTGACCCAGTTTATACTTTTGACCTCCACAGCATCATGTGCCAACGAGCCCCCAGTTTACACACACGCAACTGGAAAAAGTAATCCTTTGAACCTCCTGCCTTTATCATTTCATTCACTGCCCCCTTCTTCTTCCCTGCCTTCTGGCCACTCTGACCTGTTTCAGCTCTCGTGCAGGAAAGTGGTTCTTAATTTCTCTGCTAAATGTGTGCACAGGTCCGATGCAGAATCTTATCCCTCTGTATTTTGTGACAAGTTTAGCATCTGCTTGCATTTGACCCAGGGAAGGAGAGGGCTCCAAAAGCAGTTCCTGTGCTGAGGACAAGTTTGAGAAGGGCTTGGGAGGTTCTGGACATTTATTCCTGCTTCCCAGGCCCAGCTGTAGTATCCCAACTGGAATGTGCTGGGCCTGGATAGATTGACCCACACAAGAAGGCTAGTGAGCACGGCATTGCATTCATTCACTTTTTCAGTAATCTTCTTTAATAATTGACTTTCATTTACTCATTTACCTATCTTTATTCATGTGCATCTATCAAAGTTCTGGCACGGCTCTGGCGGGTGGTGTAAGGCTCCAGTTTTTTCATTCCTCTGCTCGGTGTGAATTCATGCCCACACAAATTCCCACTCTGGCCCGGAGGGCTCTGACTTTTAGCCACGAGGTGGGGTGAGCAGCTAAATTCCTGAGCTGAGCATGTGCGCAGGCACTGCAAGGCAGACCACCATGGAGTCGGGGTTTGCCAAGCTAAATCACTGGAAAAAAATTCCTTCTCGGCTTCAGCCTTTGCCGCTTGATCTGCGGAAATGTGCAGCCTTAAACCCCGAGTTTCCAAAACAAATGCACACGGTGCAAGAGAATAACACAAAAGCAGCAGGGGCAGGCGGCTGTGCTGGCAGAGGGGCTGCCGGCCCTGGGCTTGCCGCAATCCCACTCCGAGCTCAGCCCCATGCCGTGGCTGGACGACAGGAGGAACCGGGCAAAAACCAGGCTGGCAGCGACTCGGTAGTGAAATAGTTATCTCGGCTGCCTTTCTCAGTAACTCTTGGAAAGTCCCCGAAATGACGTTTCTAACTAACAATTAAAATGGGTTTAATTATAGAGAGGCTCAGAGCCCTGGGAACAAGCACCATCTACAGAACGAGTAAACAACTGCAGAAAATAACAGGCTGTTCACTCCCCTGTCTACTCCTCACTTCTGGCAAGGCAAGGGGAAAAAACAAGAAACTATAAAGAGAAGGAAATTCGAGGAACCTGATTGCTCTCCTTAAGTAAATAATAATAATAATGATCATACAAAAAAAAAATCTGGAATAGCCTGAGCCTGTGGGCATTTTTCTCGGTTGGTTATTTTGGTTGTTCTTGAAGACCAAAGGAGGGGAAAAAGATCAGCCGCCAGCGCAAAGTCCAGATGCCGCGACTCCAAAGCAAACAGAAGAGGAAGTGGATCATTTGTTTGAAGTTTTCGGTGCGATGGCCGCTCGGGTCAGCGCTCGGCAGCCCAAGGCAGGGGTTTCTGTTCTCCCAGCCAAGCCGGAGTGCAGGGAAGGAGGAAAAGCTTGCAGTGCCGGGGCAGGGCCCCCCTCGCCCGCCTGCGCGGGGAAGAGGGCCCAGATGCCATTGCTCAGCCTTGGATGAAACACCCGCTGAACTTAGAGCTGGGGCGAGCCTCGCCTTAGCTGAGGCTAAGGGGGATGACTGGGCAGAGACTGAGCGCTGAGGCACCCTGCTATTGACAAGCCTTCAACAGTTTGGCTCATTTTTATTTTTATACAGAAACTGCCACCATCTTTCCCCCTTCTCTCTGCCATACCGATATCAGGATGAATCACTGAATCATATTTTGCTTACTAAAACCTGGAACAGATTACTTGCTTAGAGACCTTCTTTTTTTTCTTTTCAGTTTTACAGTGTTGAGTCCTGAGGACTGGGAGAAAAGGCAGGATTTATCAAACACCCTTTGAAAGGGCAGACACGTATTTTAACAACTTAAATTACTGGGGATGTGAGCTATTTCCCCTTGCAGAGCCTGCCAGGTTTCAGT
>VZRV01007603.1:105127-126513 GCA_013398115.1 Falcunculus frontatus | reverse complement strand
GTTCTCCGAGGCTTGTTTTGATCTTTTTCGTTGTCGTCGTCGCCACGAGGTCTAAATATATCTATTTTTTTGTGTGCGAGCGAGGGGGGGGGCCGAAAAGAAACCCCCCGCGAGGCAAAACCAACCCCTCCTTCCTTGTGAATATTCCTAGTTTGGAAACCGAGGACCAAAAGTCTCGTAACGTTGTAAAAAAACAAACAAACAAACAAACAAACCACAAAAAAAAGGGGGGGGGAAGAAAAAAAACGGGGGGAAAGAAGGAAAAAAAAGAAAAGCGAGAAAAAAACCCGAATAAATAAATAATAATAATAATAATTAAAAAAAAAAAAGGCAGGATAGATCGTTGTAATTGAAGCAAACGCTTGATGTTGCCGAGAGAGTAAAGGACTTGGATGGGATGAATTTCTCGTTTCTGTACGCTTTATTTATGGCTTCGCGCTGTGTACTCCGGTAGCGGGCGGCCGCGGCTGCCGCAGAACTCCATTAAAGTCGTGTTGGCGGTGCTTTCCCCCGCATCTCTGTTCCGCCGCCCGACGGGACCCCCGCCGCTCCCGGCTGGCCCTGCCGGCATTCCCGGGATCTCCGCTAGCCAGCCGGCCCCGGCTGCGACCGCTCCAACCCCCGCCGGAATCCCTCCAACCCCGGCTGGGATCCCTCCGTCCCCCGCTGGAATCTCCGACGTCTCTGCCGCCGTCCCTCCATCCCTTCCAGGACCTCTCCATCCCCGCAGGACCCCGCTATTCCCACCAGAATCCTGCAGTGTCCCTTCCGGAATCCCGCTGTCCCCGCCAGGATCCCTCCATCCCTTCCAGGACCCCTCCATCCCGGCAGGATCCCACTATCTCTCCCAGGATCCCGCTATCCCCGCCAGTACCCCGCAAGCCGGCCAGGAGCCTGGCCAGGATCCCACAATTCGCCCCCATCCCACCCCGACACCGCGGCCAGGGAGGACCCGCTTCCCCCCGCAAGGTGGGAAGCTGGGACCCCTTTCCCAAAGCCCCGCGATCCTGGAAAAATCCTCGCAGCCGCGTTGACCGGGAGGGATTTAGGACTCGCAGGGGCAGCGCATCCCTGCCTTTCCCGGGACAGCATCCCGGTTTTCCCGCGGGCGGTGGGAAAGGCGCGGAGCTTTTTATTTTCAACACCTCCCGGGCTGCGCCGTGCCCGGCTCCTCTCCTTCCATTCCCTTTTCCTCCTCTTCCCAACCACTTGTTGTTTTTCCCACGCGGCGCTGGCCACGCCGCGATGTTGCTTTCCCAACCAAACACCCAAATCCTTCTTAAAATTCCGCATTGTCCGCGGCGAGAGAAAAGGGCAGAAAGGGAACGAGCGGGGAGGGCGAGGGGGGGGAGAGGAGAGGAGAAGGGGAAGAAAAGGAACCTTCCCCAAAAAACAAAACGGGGCTGAAACGTGTCGGGATCTCTCCAAGGACACACACGATGGCGAGCGGGGCGTGCAAGGGCTGCCATTAGCACATAAAAGGCTCCCGCGGCCAGCGGGCACGGGCGCGGGGGTGTCGCCGCTTTGGGGACAAGGACACCCGCCCCCGCCCCCGGCCGCGGGCCCGGCCCCGCTGGGGTCCCGCTCGCACCGCGCTCCCTCCGCGGGGCTTTCGCCTCTTTTTCCTTCCTTTCCCCTACTTTTTTTCTTTTTTCCCCTCTTTTTTCTTCATTTCCTCCCTTTTTTTTTTTCCTCTTCCCCTCCCCTTATTTCTTCCTTCCCTTCCTTTATTTCTTCTCCTCCTTTTCGTTTTTTTCTCCCCTTTTTATTTTTCTCCTCCTTTTATTTACTCCCCCTTTCCCCCTCTTTTCTTTCCCTCGCCCCTTTCGTTTTTCTCCCCCTTTACTTTTCCATTTTTTCCTCGCCCCTTTCATTTTTCCTCTGCTCCTTTTCATTCTCTCCCCGTCTATTTCCCCCTTCATTTTTTCTCCTCCTTTTACTTTCCCGTTTCCTTTTTATTGCCCTCCTTCCTTTTATTTTCCTCCGCCTTTTATCCCCCCTCTTATTTTTCTCCTTTTATTTTTCTCGCCTTTTTATTCCCCCTTCACCTTTTCTCCCTCCTTTTTTTTTCTCTCTCCTTTCTCCCTCCTTTTATTTCTTCTCCCTGTTTTCCCCCCCTTTTCCCTCCCCACTTTTATTTCTTCTCCCTCCCCACTTTTGTTTCTTCTCCCTCCTTTTTTTCTCCTTCCCTTTTCTTTCTTTTCCTTTTTTCTCCCTCTTTTTCTCCCTGCTTCCATTTCTCCCCCCTCCTTTTTTCTCCCTCCTGTCTTCCCCTCCTTTTCTTTCTTCTCCCTCCTTTTTTCCTCCCTCCTTTTCTTTCTTCCCCCTCCTTTTTTTCTCCCTCTTTTCTCCCTCCTTTCGTTTCTTCTCCCTCCTTTTTCCACCTCTTTTCCTCCCTACTTCCATTTTTTCTCCCTCATTTCTTCTCCTGACTTTCTTCCCTTCCTTTTCTATCTTTTCCCTCTTTCCCCTCCCTCTTCCCTCCCCACTTTCATTTCTTCTCCCTCTTTTCCCTCCCTTTTTTCTCCCCCCTTTTCTTTCTTCTCCCTCTTTTCCTCCCCTCTTCCATTTCTTCTCCCCGTTCTCTCTTCCCTCCCCACTTTCCCCCCCTTTTCCCCTCACTTTCCCTTCCCCTTCCTCTGCCCCGCTTCACCCGAAAACGGTGAAACGACCCCCCAAAAAAGGGGAAACAACCCCAAACCCCTCCGGGCGGGCATTATTCCTTCCCTTTCCCTCCTCCCCTTGACATTTTCCCCTCTCTCCGCACCACCCCGACCTCGCAGCGGGCGCATTCTGCTCCTGCCTGCTCAAGCAGCCGTGAGCTGTGAATAAACAAAGTCAGTAAACAACAAAAAAAAAAAAAAAAAAGAGGAGATAAAAAAAAACAAAAAAAAAAAAAAAAGAGGAGCTAAAAAAAAAAAAGGAGCAGGAGCGGCGAGGGGGGGGTGTGTGTGTGGATGGATGGAGCTCCAAATTCCAGGAGGATAAACTTTCCCCACCACGTCAGAGTTCAGCAAATTTACACAGATCTTACATGGCGGCCCCTTTCCTGCCGCCCCCCCCCGCCCCACGCCGCTGGAAGTGAATTTTCTGGGAGCTGATCGATATCGCGGTAAAATATTCATTTTTAACCGCGCGCCCGGCGAAATCTTTGCTTTGTGCTAAAGTCAACACTGGCACGGTTGGAGCTCCAATAAATTCCGGGATGCTCCCGGCTCCCGCGCAGCCGGGCCGGCGGCCGGGGCGCAGGTAGGGGACACCCGCCGCTCCTTCTCCTGCTTTTCCTGCCCTTCCCGCTTCGTTCCCCGATTTTCTTCTCCAGCCTCCTCCTCCTCGGCTCGCCCCAGAGCCGCCGGGGCCGAGGGAAGCGGCGCGGAGGCGGCGGGTGGATGGATTCGGGATGGATTCAGCGGGGGATTCAGGGATGGATTCAGGGGTGGATTCAGAATGGATTCAGGGCTGGATTCAGGGGTGAATTCGGGGATGGATTCAGAATGAATTCAGGATGAATTCAGGGGTGGATTCAGGGGTGGATTCAGAGTGGACTCAGGATAGATTCAGGGTGGATTCAGGATAGACTCAGTGTGGATTCAGGGATACGGCGAGCCCCCGCGTTTTTTTGGGTTTCAGTCTCCCAGTCCTGGAGCACAGGAGGAGTTTTGGGGCGTGGGAGCCACCTCGAGGCCCCGATTCCGCCCAGTTTAGCCCCAAAAACCGTGGGACAGGCACGGGACGTGAGGGCCCCGCTCCCTCCCTCTTCCTGCTGCTTCCCAAATTCCCGACCTTCCCTGAAATTTGAGAGTTCCATTTTAGTTTTAGCGGATTTCCCCCATTCCCCCTCTATTTTTCCTCCCAGTCTTTTGTCACGGGAGGGGGTTTTTCCCGGGAAGCGCCGCTCCCGGTGCCATTCTCGCGGCTCCCTCTTTCCCGCACCCTGCGTGGGCCAAAAAAGACGGGATCCAAACATTCCCGCGGGCGTGTTTGCCGGGTACACCGGGAATTTCGGCGTGTCCCTGTCCCCGGCCGTGTCCCTTCACCCGGACAGGTGATAATCGCTAATGAGCTCCCGCTAATTACCGCTGCCAGCTCCAATTAGCCCTCCGTGTCCGCCCGTGCTCCCCCCCCCCCCCCCGCGCACCCCCCCCCCTNCCCCCCCCCCCCCCCCCCCCCCCCCCCCCCGGCCCTCCCCCCCCCCCCCCCGCCACTCCCGGCTGCTTTTCCCTCTTTTCCCGAGCATTCCCAGCTCCCCGCAATCGCCGGGATCGCTGCGTCCCCGATCCGCTTTCCCGTTCATTCCCGTCAAATCCCGGGATAGGGGTTTTTTATTTTGGGATGTGATTTGGGAATGCGGAGCGGGATCGGGCAGGGCCTGAGCTCCCAAATCAGCCCCGCTCCAGCCGCTTGCCTTCCCTCCGTTATCCACAGTTTTCTTTTCTTTTTCCCTGACCTCTCCCTCTAGGAAAAGCGACTTTTCCCTTTTTTTTTTTTAAATTATCCCGGCCCTCAATGACATTCAGGGGTGGCTCCAAGGACATCCGAGCACAAAGAGGACGGGGAAGCCCCGGTGGGATCCCAAATTCTCCCCCCCCAGGCCTTTTCCCCCGGGATAACGCTGGAAGAGCCGGCCCTGCCTTCCCTGCCCGCAGCATCCAGCGCATTTCTGGATGATCCCGAGGAAAAAAAAAAACAGGACAACTCGGGGCTGCGATGGGACTAATTATTAGTGGGGCTAAAAGGAGCTGGAACACCCAAGTAGGGCTTATCCCGTCTCCCGGGAAACTGATGGAGCCTTCTTTTCCAAGCTGTAATTCCGCTCAGCTCAAGGCAGTTCCCACTATTTCTCCCAGAAATTGCCCTAATCCTGGATTTTTTTTGTGGGGGGAAAATCCGCTTCAGTTAATCCAAAAAACCCACAAAAAGCAGGTAGGGAAGAGGCTGGAAAAAGGAAGGAGGGGAAAAAAAAAAAAAAAGGTTGGAAGTTTATTCCAGGGGAATAGGAGAGGAAATATTAAGGGGTGATGGGGAATCCGCCGGCTCTGCATTTCTGGGAATGTTAAAGCCGGGATTGCGGAATCGCGGGATGCGGGAAGAGCAAAAGGAGCTGGAGGGGATTGTTTGGTTTTTGGAGGTTTTTTTGGGGGGTGTTGTTTCCATATTGAGCCGCGGAAAGGTGGATTTGGGAGCGGTTTGGTTTCTTGGAATAAAAGAAAATAAAATTAAATTAAATAAAGAAAAGGGAATAAAATAAAAGGGAATAAAAGGGAATAAAGGGGAATAGAAGGGAATAAAAGAAAATAAAATAAACCAAAATAAAACAGAATAATAATACAAAAAATAAATGGGAAAAAGAAAAAGAAGATTAAAAAAAAAGGAAAGGAAAAGATAAGGAAAAAAGAAAAAGGAAAAGAGAAATAGGGAAACGAGAAATAAGGGAAAAGAAAATGAAAAGGAAAAAGGGAAAGGAAAATAAAGGGGGAAAGGAAAAAAAAGAAAGAAAAGGAAAAGAAAAATTCAAAACTTCACAAAAGAAAAATAAAAGGAAGCAAAAAACCCAAACACGGGAAAAATGGGGAAAAAAGGAGAAAAAGTGGGAAAAAATGTCCCCACAATCAGGTTTTTCCCCCCCAAATATTCTGGAAGGAGCACTCCCATTCCGGGGTGTGCAGAGGCTGTGGAACACTGGGAAAATCCCAGGATCGGCTCCAGATGGTGGGGAAAGCGGGATTGTGCAGGGATGGATCCCAGCAGGATAGAACGGGCAAGAGGGAATGGGAGAACGGGAAAAGCTGCCCCGAGCCCGGGACGGGGATTTTTTGGGGAAAGAGATGGATGGAGGGGTGCAGGGATGGAGGGAGGGATGGACGGAGGGATGGAGGCTCCCCGCGGCTGTTCTGTCTGCAGGGACAGCTGGGAGTGGAATTCAAGGGAAAAGAAAGGAAAAAAAATAGGGAAAAAAAAGGAAAGGGAAAAGGAAAAGCAATTAAAACCCGGGAATGAGGCAGAGGTGGCTGCAGGGGGAGCGGGGCAGGGAGGGCTCCAGCTGGATTTTCCCATTTCCTCCTTTCCTTTCCTTTCCTTTCCTTTCCTTTCCTTTTCCCCTCTTTTTCCCCATCCCCTTTTCCCATCCCCCTTTTCCCTTCCTTTTTTCCTTTTCCGTTTCCCCCTTTCCCTCCTTTTTCCCCCTTTTTCCCTTTCTTTCCTTCCCCCTTTCCCTCCTTTTCCCACCCCATTCCAGCAGCTCCCCCTCCTCACATCCCACCTCATGCCCACTCCACCCTCTCTGCTTCCCCCAGACCACGGAGCCCTTTTCCAAGGAAAATGTGGGAAAGGCAGGGATCATCCGGGATGAAGCTGTGCTTTGGGAATTCCCGGCACTCCACTGACTCCCACATCCGGATCCTGGGAAAGGCCGGACAAGGAGCTCTCCCTTGGGAAGGAGCACTTTTCCACGGGGTTTTCCTCCCACCAGCATTACAAGGAATGCTCCTTATCCCTGTTGGAAAACAGCTGGAGTAGAAAGGTGGGGATTTGATTCCCGCCCCGCTTTCCGAGGCAGCGCTACTGAGGGATTCGGGAGCCCTTGGAATGCTCTGCTTATCCCTGCTCCCTGCTCCAGCTCTCCCTTCCCTCTCCTTTATTTATTCAGCTAATGGATATGGAGCCAGAGGCAGTGGGAGTTGGGATAAATCGGGATTCATCCATGTCCTCATCCCTATTAAAGGCCAAGATTCCCATCTCCGATTGCCTCTTTGTGTCTGTCCTTGGTAGTGATACCTGGGTCACGCTCCAGTAATTTCCGGCAGGAATGGGGACATGGCCTGGATATGGATCCCAGATGGGATATGGATCCCGCCGGCCTTCATGGAAACAGTGGCAAAAACAGCAGCACCTCGGGAATGCTGAGCTTCCCAGAAATCTGAGGGATGCACAGGGGGGTTTCCCAAGGGAGAGCTCAGGGAAGGCTTTGGAGAGGAGGAAAAATTCTGTCAGGAAAAATCCCGGCAGGAAAAATGCCATAAAATTGGGGTTGATTAAACCCCTTCCAAAGCCTTCCTGAAATGTCCCACCTTGGAGCTCCGGGATCCACAGTGGGAGGGAAACAGGGAAGGGATGGAAGTTTGGATGCACAAATCCATTTTGGAAGCACTCCTGGGAATTGGTGGGGGGGGGAACAAATCCAGCAGCCCTGGGCGGGAAAAGGTGGGAATTGCTTCCAAAGAAGGTGGAATTGCTTCCAAAGGAGAAGGTGGAATTGCTTCCAAAGGAGAAGGTGGGAATTGCTTCCAAAGGAGCTTTTCCAGGAGTTTCTGTCCCCCCGGCTCTGATTGGAGCCATCATTCCCAAACCCATAAAATCCTTGCAGATGTCGAGCCGACGGCAGAGTCGGTTTTTTGGGAGCATCGAGAGGAAATCTCCCGTTTGGGAAGTCGCCGGCTCATCCTTGCTTTTCCCTTTGTTTCCTCTCCTTCCCCACCCTCCTCTCCCATAAATTCCCAGGGTGGATTTCTAGGGGCAGAAGGAAAACCACCGGAAAGGGCCTTTTCCATAGGGAAAGGCAAAAATCCGCTGCCTGACCAGGAGAAATTCTCATGTGGAAAGATCCTCCAAGGAATAAATCCAGCGGGAAGCAGGTGCCGGAGCGGGGCTGCTTTTGCCGGCACAAGGACGAGAGGGAAAAAGAGAAGGAGGAGGGGGAGAAGGAATTCATCACTTGGGATGATGGGAGCTGCTGAAACGGGATCGGGAATAAAAACCCCGGAATGGGGTGGATCTCCTGAAGTGCCTCTTAACCTTTTCCCTATCCTGTTCCTGACGGGAAAATAAATCCCACCAGGAGCTCTCCTCACAAGGGGAGAAAAGAGAAGGGAGCGTGATCCAACTCTCCAAGGTGCTGGGATTCATGGAAAAGGAGGAAGGGTGGGAGAAGGGAGAACTGGGCAGGACAGGGAGCTCACTCCAGGCTCCAGATTATCCCATGGATAGGGCAGGAATTTCAGCTGGTTTTAAGGCAGGAATATTCTTCATCCCACTGAAATTGGGGATATTCAGGATCAGGAATGGCTCCTGCTGGGATGAGGGGAGGAAGAACCACCTGGATGTGCAAGAGGCTGATCCCACGGGATCGTATCCATGTTTGCAGGGATGAGCAAGGGGGTAGGCAAGGTTTGAGAATCAGTGGGGTTTGGGAAGGGTTTGGGATGCACCAGGCTTTGGAATGGGGGAGGATTCGGGATGCATCAGCAGGGTTTAGGGTGTGGCTGGTTTGGGATGCAGCAGGGTCTGGAATGGGGCAGGATTTGGGATGTAGCAGGGTTTAGGGTATGGTAGGGTTTGGGATGCAGCACATTTGGGAAGCGGCAGAATTTGGGATACCGTGAGGTTTGGGATATGGCAGGGATTGGATTCTGGTAGGGTTTGGAATATTGTAGATTTGGGATTCAGCAAGGTTTGGGATGCAGCAGGATTTGGGATGCAGAAAGCCCTGAGATTCCAAACACCCTGGAATTCGGGGTCTCCCTGTGGGATGCAGGGCCCTATCCCCCTTCTCCCTCTGCTCCACCCTGTGCCAGGCTGCGCTCCCGGATCCAGAGGGGCCCTGGAGCCGTATCCATGCTCCGGCCAGGAGCCCAGGCAGATCCGGCATATTTTTCCCGGTTACTCATTAACTGCCGTCCCTTTGACAGGATCAATATTCCAAGCAAACACTTGAGCGGCCCCACTCCGCTTCCCTCTCCTTCCCTCAGCAAAATGATTTATTCCTGAAAATGCAGCTGCCTGGAAAAGCGGCTCCGGGGAAAGGGGAGGGGGGCTCGGCGGTGGGATATGCAAAGCACATTTATTCCGGCTTTTATCTCTCCCATTCCGTGTTGATCCCATCCATACAGATGGATTTGGGGCAGGTACATAATGAAAAGTCAAGTGGGAAATTTACACAAAGGCGCTCCCGGCTCCCGTTTTTCCAGCGGCGCTGGAATTGCTTTATTCCTCCACTCCTCAAAGCGGGATCACCACGCTCCCAGATATTTTGTGTTTAACGCGAATCCATTTAATTTCCGCCTGGAATTTTTTGTTTTCCCGGCGTTAATTTCCTCGTTAATTACCGAGGATATTCGCGATCCCGCTCCTTCGTCTCCATCTCCTTCCCGGCATCCCCAAAGTCCTGCCACCAAAACCTCGGGAGCCGTTCCCTAATTCCCTGTAAGCAGCTTTTCCTTGGACCGGGTGCTTAATGGAGGGCATGGGATGGGAGAGCACAGCTTGGAACAAAAAAAATTTCCGGAAAAAAGCCGGGAGAACCGTTATTAATAAACATCTCCCGGCCATTTGGAGGCTGCTCCAGCTTAAAGCAATTAATTCAGGATCCGGACAGAAACTCTCCAGCTCTTTGACAGCTTGGAGCTGGAATAAAAATGCCAGTTCTCCAGGGAAAAGCCGGGATAGTTGGCTCTTTTCCGGACTGTTTGCTCACAGGCCCAGGGAGCAATCTTCCCGCGGAATGAAATGCAAGGACACAAACAACGTTCCAGGGAGAGAATGGGAGATGGGAATGAACAGTTTGGACTATTTGCTCAGCAGAAGGGCGGCCACAATGCCGGGCCCGTGGATTTTCCATGGATCACCCGGCTCCCCAATCCCTTTTGTTGCCAAGCCCCGGCCTCCGGCCAGATAAGGGCACAGCTGCAGCCCTTCCCCGATTCCCTGATTCCCTTATCCCACCGATCCAGGAAAAGCTGCCTCCGCTGGCATTCCCGAGCCAAGATCCGGGCTCTGGGATGATGCCTGGCCCATGGATTTTCCATGGATCCCGAATCCCTTTCGTTGTGGAGCTCCTTCCTCCTGCCAGGTAAGGGCACAGCTGCAGCCCTTCCCTGATTTCCCTGATTCCACTTATTCCCAAAATCTGCCGCCACTGGCATTCCCAAGCCAAACTCCAGGCTCTGGGATGAAGCTCCATGTGCCCCTGGATGGTTCATACCATACCCCTCGGTTGGCATCTTTGGGAATGGCCAGGAAATCCTTGTGGGACAAGGAGAGGTTTTAGGGGCAGGGAAACCCTTTTGGGCAAGGAAAAACTCTTGGATAAAGGGAAAGGAAAACCTTTTGGATAAGGGGAAAACACTCTTGGATAACGGAAAACCTCTTGGGGAAAGGAAATCCTTTTGGGAAAGGAATCCTCTCCTCATCCCAAGCAAGCTGCTGGAGCACCACATTCCAAGAGATATTTCCAGCTGCCCCCAAAGTCCAAGGAATCACTGGATTTTTGTGGTTTTTTCTCACTTTTCCCACTTTTTCCTGCAGGGTGGTCAGGTCGGAAGGCAGGAGGCTCCTGTTGTTCCTGTGCTGCCCAGGGCTCATCCCACATATCCCTGAAATCCCAGAGCACCTGGATATTCCCTGTTCTGATACTGCATTCCCAGGATGGCCCATCCCAAAATCCCTCAGGAAAAGGGTTTTATGCCTTTCCCATAGTTGGGCTCCTTAATTCCATGAATTCCCATGGAATAGCCAAAGCTGGAAGGCATGAGGTTCACCAAGCCTATCCCAATTCCCATTTTCAAGGCAGATCCAGCCGGATTTCCATTCCTGGGATGGTTCATCCCAAAATCCCTCAGGAAAAGGGGTTTTATGCCTTTACCATGGTTGGGCTCCTTAATTCTATGAATTCCCAAGGAATATCCCAGGCTGAAAGGGATGAGGCTCACCAAGCCTCTCCCAATTCCCATTTTGAAGGCAGATCCAGCTGGAATTCCTTTTCCGGGCTACAGCAGCTCCAACCTCATCCCAAAAGCGGGATGGGTTAATTAATGAGACGTTAAAGAGGCGGAATGACACTTCCCGGAGCTCATTCCCGAGCCACTCCACCGGAGACAAAGAGAAGGTGCTGGCGGTGCCGGGTAATTTGCGTGGCGTTCCCGGGGAATAAATTTAGGGAAGCAAATATCGTTATGCGGGATTTAAATTAAAGTTGACACGAATGTAAATACAGCCGAGCAACTCCGTGTTTAAAAACTGGGATGAGGCTCCCGCTTTTTAATCAGCTCCTCTTAACTCCGCTGGCATTTCAAATCCAGCGGTTAAATTGGATACAAAGCCGGGAGAAGGAGCTGCTGGAGGGAGCGGCTCCTTCCCGAGGGATGCACGGGCTCCAGGGGTGGGGTAAAGCAGGGAGAGGTGGCCAGGAAGCACCTGGAGATGATCCAACATTCCCGTGTCCCACTGGAGATCCCCAACGGCCGATCCCGCTGCTTCGATCCCCATAGCACCTGGACCCTCTGGAATCCATTGGTTCCCACCTGTGTCCAGCTCATCCCAAACTCCAGAGCCAAAGCCAACATTCCTGGCCCTGGGAGGTTCTGCCCAACTTCCCACCACGTCACTTCCAGCCCAAATCATTCCATGATTTGGGTTGGAAGCGACCCTAAAGCTCCTCTCATTCCAAACCCCATTACTGATAAATCATGGAATTTGGGCTTGGGGGAAAAAATCGAGGAATAAAAGCAGCGAAGCGGAGAAGAGCCACCTAGACCCTCACCCCACATTCCCATGTCCCATGGAGATTCCCAACGGCTGATCCCGCTGCTCCGATCCCCATAGCACTTGGACCCTCTGGAATCCATTGGCATTTGGTGCTTCCCACCTGTGTCCAGCTCATCCCAAACCCCAGAGCACCTGGAACCGGAGCCAACATTCCTGGTCCTGCGGGGATCCACCCAACTTCCCACCACACCGCTTCCAGCCTAAATCATGGAATGATTCAGGTTGGAAGCGACCCTAAAGCTCCTCTCATTCCAAATCCTATCAAAGATAAATCATGGAACTGGGGGGAAAAATCAAGGAATAAAAGCAGCAAAGCGGAGAGGAAGGAGTGTTCCTGCCTCAGCTACTTCAAAGCCGGCTGATCCCGAGCTCTGGAATAACAATGGGAGCTCTGTAACCTGGCAGGAGCCGGAGTCATTCCTGTTCCAGGAACAATGGATTTGGCACTGGAATTCTGCTGCCTTCCTTTCCAAGGGAATAAAGTGCCCCTGGCAGCAGTGCCAGTGCCGGTTCTGTGCCATGAGATAAGGCCTTGGAATGAGAGATCATTCCAGCACCATTCCAGCACCATCCCAAAGTTTTCCAGGTCCAGCTGGGTGGGCTCGGAGCCCCCCATGCCCTCCTTGCACTTTCAACATCTGGGGTTGTTTTGGGAGTCAAATCCCACCTGAGGCGGGGAAAAAACCCAGCCCAAATCCATGTTTTGTCAGTGCTGTTTGGTTCCAATCCCAAAATAATTTTGGGAATAGTGGGAATAATAATAAAAGGAGGAACAATATCAGCAATCATTTTAATAAAAACCTATAAAAATATAATAAATCTTTTCCTTGAAATTTTTGGATAGCCTGCGTGGAATTCCTGGTATCCTGACTTTCCTGGACAGTTGGAGCTCCCTGGATGCAGCCTGAGGGATGCAGAGGGAATTCCCATGGGGGTGACGTATGTCCTCCATGCATTCCTGGGAAATGCCATGTGATGGGATTGGTGTTATCCCAGGAAGGTCCTGCCTGGAAAAGATGATTCCCACAAGGCATCTCCTGCTCCTGGCCTCATCCCAAGCTTCCAGAAATCTGCCAGCTACCCTGGCAGAGGATTTCATATTCCCAATCCCAAGCTATGACTCAGGATGTCAAAGAGAGTCATAAATTCCATTAATTACCCCCCCGGCTATCCCAGGGATTTGAGGAGCATCCAATTGAGGGAAAAACACTGGGAAAACTCCCTCAAAAGTGCAGGGAAAAGCCTGGGGGGATGTGATCCTGCTTTTCTGGGAAGGAAGGGGTGTCCCAGGAGCCAGTTTTTCCTGGGAGCCATCCCCCAGCATCAGGGCTGTGTCCACAACCTCCCCCCTTCCCGAGGAGTTAAGGAGCTTCCAGACACCCATTGTCTTGGAAAATCTGATGGAAAGCAGAGGGCTCCAAGGGCTGGGAGAGGAGGGGCCGCCCCGGCCTCCTGGAAATGGGGATGGATGAGGCTCTTGGATAGGTGAGACCTTTGGAGTGGGATAATGGATGGAGGGGAGCAGCCAAGCGGCCCTGACATCCCGTTCTTTCGTGGCTCGTCTCCGCCGGGAGACGCTGAGAAGGGATTTGATGGAGAGCAGGGAAGAGGATGGAGAGGTGGAGAAGTTGATGGGATCTATCCTGATTTTCCCCCCAGGCACAGCTCTCACCCGGTGGGAAAACAGGGAAGAGGCTGCCTGGGAATGTTGTTGGAGGAGCCAGTTTTAATCCCAGTTTTCCCGGTTTTTAGGGAGAATTGATCCCACAGGCTGGATGGATCCCGTGCTCTGAGATGCAGCACCTGGGGAGGGTGAGAATTCCCTGATTTAGAGGCTGGAGCAAATTCCAAGCTGACCAACTGGGCACTCCTTGGACCCTGTGGAAAGCGTTTGGAAGGGGGAAACCCACGTGGAGGCACCGCTACACTCCCAAATTCCCTCTGCTGGGAAAACTGGGAGCCCCTGGCATGGCAGCCTCCGCTGGGTGGGGAGGGTTTGGACACCTTGAGACAGCCAGGAATGTTTTCCACATCCTGGAGCGCCTTTGGAATCCCGAAATCACCCCTGTGTGAGCCAGAGACAAGGAAGAGGGTGGAAGCTGGCGGGAATTGGTTGGATCCGCCACCCCAAATCCCGGCTGCCGCTCCCGGTGACCCGGGAATGGCTCCGGCCAGGTATGCTGACAATGTTTAACAACCCATCCGTCTTTCCCTGCTCCCGCTCCCAGATCCCTTTGTTTGAGCCACAGGGCCCTCCAGCCTCACTGTTGTCCCACTTATCTCCGGGATTAATCTCCCAGGAATCCCAGTATTAATGTTAAACCTGGGTTTTACCATTCCCAGCCCGCTGGATCCACGTTGGTGGAACTCATCCCATCACCCCAGCCCCAGAATCCTGCTCATCGTCCCAACTTTTTGTTTAGGGGTGTTCTCCCACATCCCACCAGTTTTTTGGGATGCTGCATGCCCATCACCATCTCCCCAGCACAATGTGGGATTGGGAACAGCATGGAATATTCCCAGTAGGAATGGGAAGGGTGAAGGTGCACAGGCCAGTGAAGCTGGGACATGGGGAGGGAGCCGGGAGCAGGTGGATGTCGGGAAGGGAGGTCGGGCTCAGAATTCCTGGTGGAGAGCTGTGCACACAGCCCTTATCTCATCCGGCCATGTTTGCCCAGCGGGAGCAGGGAGCCGGCTGATCCCGCGGGAAGGGAGCGCAGCTGGAGTCCCCAGCTCCCGACTTTCCGCCACAGACGGGCTACGAGCTGTTCCGCTGGATTTTAAACAAAACCTTGGAGTCTCCTGGTGCATAAACACCCTGGATGGATCTGTTCTCCATGACTCCAACAACATCCATTGGTCCCATCCATAATCCAACCACATCCATAACTCCAACCACATCCATAACTCCAACCACATCCATGCCTTGGTCCCATCCATGCCTTGGTCCCATCCATAATCTGACCACATCTGTAACTCCAACCACATCCATGCCTTGGTCCCATTCATGCCTTGGTCAATCCATACTTCCCACCACATCCATACCTTGGTCCCAAGTGTCACCTCCAGCCTCTGGAATATCCTCCCTGGAAGGGATCTGCCATGAAAATGTTGGTGCTACACATCAGGATGATCCATGACTTCCTTGGTTTCCTGGGAGTGAGCCCAGCCTGTCCTTGTGGGATCCAGTGGGATGACAGTGAGGGGACACATGGAGGGTGGGAATGAGCTCTGGGTCTGCCGGATGCAGGGACAGCTGGCACCAGTGTTGCCAGGATGAGAGCAGGAAGGAGCTTTATTTGGGAAAAATCAGGATCTGTGCCACTCACCCTCTGCTTCCTCCTGGCTGTACGGAGAGCCTTGGGAATATCCTGCTCCTGATTAACAATGGAAAACAGCCCTGGAGCTGCTGGTGGCTCCTTCTGGCCTCCCCTCTGTGGGACGAAGGTGTTTTTCCATCCCATTAATGGAATGGAGATGCCTGGAATGTGCAGGATGGGATGTGCAGCAGCATCCCGGCGATCCCAGCCCTCCAGAGCATCCCCTGGAATTCCGTATCTCCCCACTGGAGACTCATTATTCCATTAACATCGGGGTGGCTCCGGGTCACCGGGAATGTCACCAGGAAGGGGCTGATCCATGCCCTGGAGCCGAGGGACTGATCCTAAGGGGGCTTCTCAGGACATTCCCGGCGGGTTGGATGTGATCCAAGGGGCAAACTGAAGATCCTCACCCCCCTTCCCTGGAATAACCGTCCTGGAATAACCCCATATTCCAGCAAATATCTGTCTGATTCCAGCTCCAGGAATGAGCCTTTCCAGCCCTCCCAGACAGAGCTGTTATAGGAACGACCTGGCTTTTCCATGGAAACCTATTTTCCATGCCCACAGCCCACTCCTCGGAGCATTCCCTTCCGTGGTCATCCATCCAGGGAGTCCTGACTATCCGGTCAGTGCGGAGCTTGGACAGAGCTCCTCGGAAAAAGCAGGATTTCCACCCCGCAACTGGAAAAGCGGCCCCTTCCCTTTCCCTGCCTAATTCCGGGCGGAAACCCAGCCTAGGCTGGCAAGGGACAGAGGCTTCCCTGTTTGGATTCGGGATGGGGATTTCTGCGGCTGAAAGTGGCTTTGTGATTTTTCCAGGAACGCTTCCTCCCTGGCTCCAGCGTGGGATGCACACGGCAAACGGGCTGTGGCGGGGAAGGAGCAGAGAAAATATTTAAACAAGGATTCGGGAAGCAGCTTGGATTGCTCGCCCCGAGAGTTTCCGAGGCCGGTGTTAAAATGTGCTTTTCCCTCGGAGCCTCCAGAGTTTTTTAAGGAGTGGGATTGGAGTTCTGCGGCTGGAAAGGGCCGTAATTAATCATTTGTGTTCCCAGCGTGGATGTGCTTCCAGCAGGTCCTGTTTATTTATCCCATTTATCCCATTTATCTTCTCCCTGCTGGATCAAAGAGCCTTTTAGCACCCTGGAGTTTTCCCCCCAGGAAGCTGATCCCACATTTATTTACCCATGATCCCAGGCAGCCCCTGCTTCCAGGTTCTGTGTGTTAAATTCATGGATATCCCCCAGGGCAGAGGCACATCCGGCTCCCAGCTAAAGCCTGTGGAAAGCAAGGAAAATCTTCCCTCTGGGAATTCTAACCGGGAAGCTGCACCCCTCACCCGGAAGGAGGGTGCAGCCAGGTGGGAATCAGGATATTGCCTCGGGAAACAAGTGATGGGATAAGAGGGAACGTCCTCAGGAGAGGTTCAGCTGGATATCAGGAATTCCTTCATGGAAAAGCTTGGAGTGGGACACTGTTGGAGTCGCCATCCCTTGAAGTGTCCAAGGAACAGCTGGAATTGTCACACAGTGCTCAGATAAAGTGGGAAAGGGACAAAGGTTGGATCTGATGATCTCCGAGGCCTTTTCCAGCCGGAATATTCCCATAATTCCATGATTCCACAAGGACTGAGCAAAACAAGGGCTTCATGCCTCATCCTGCTGGAGGCTGTGGGGAGAAATCCAGAGGCTCCTTCCCACCTCCACAGTGCCGGGATTTGGCAGAAAGGAGGGAAAATCCTGCTTCCCATCTTCCTTGTGGGATCCCAGAGATCCCCACCCTCCAAAGGGGTCTGGCCTCCTTTCCCAGCCAGAATCCCCAGGGAGCTGGGATCTGCTCTGAGGTGGGAAGGAGTAGCAGTGGGCTCTGGAATTTGGCCTCTGCTTCCCAAATCCTGGCTCCCAAATCCCTGTGTTTCCCTGGCTGCTTTTCTGAGGTTTCAAGGAGTCAATAACCCTGAAGGATTGGAGCTGGAGGTGCAGGAGCTGCGGCTCCCGGAGCGTTCCAGCCGTGATGTGAGCACAGAGGCATTTCCAAGGCCTGGAGAGCCCTTGGAAGTCTGGCCGGGGGGTGGATCCATGTTCTCCAAGGGCTGGAATCCCAGCTCTCCGGCTCTGGAGTGGTTTAAGTGGAATTCTTGGTCGGAGTTGCAAAAGAGCGGAGCCTCCCTGGGTGTTCCAACAGGTGAGGGGATCAAAGCTCTGCCTGGCCTTGGAGCTCCAACGTTTCCCTGGATTTTAGGAATTCTGCCCTGGGTCTGCTCCCAGTTCAGGTCCCGATCCCTGAATTCCACACCGGGATATTCCAGCCTGAGGTTCCTGGGGGGATGCAGCAGCTCCAGGGATTGCTTGGAATTTGTCCAGGCACATCCCAGTTGAGCAGGGAGCCCGTGGGGGAGAATTCCAGGTTTCCCAGCTCCTTCAGTGACCTTGGGAGCTTTATCTCCATGAGTCACCAGGAGCAAATCTCGGACATTGAAGGGAGTTTCCTCTCGGATCTGAAAAATCGGGAGCTGGCCCCACATTCCTTTGTGGCTTTGGGGTGTGCCAGAATCAGGAGGGGTCCAGGGGCAGAATTCCCTGGGCAAAAGTGGCCTCAAAACTCTTCCCAGAGGAATCCCTGGAAAACTTTCCAAGAGTTCCCCCTCAGGCATTCCAGAGGGAGCAGTGTCAATCCATGGAGCCACTGTGTTTTCCCGCCCAGCTTCCAGAGGCAGCAACAGAGGGGCTAAAAAATTGAGGAATTGATGAATTCCTCCTTAAATTTGGGATTTGAGGCGCTTTCCACCTGCACTGGGAGTTGGGATGGAAGTTCTCCAGCTGGGAATGTGTGGGGAATCAGCAGAGCACCTGGAAAACCTGGGAATCTGCACCTGGAAAACCTGGGAATCGTCAGGAAGGCGTTGGAAGATCTCCAGCTGGGAATATGGGGGGATCCAGCTGGATTTATATCCCTGGATGCCATAAATGTGGGATCCAGCTGGATTTCTATCCCTGGATGCCATAAATGGGGGGATCCAGCTGGATTTCCACCCCTGGATGCCATAAATGGGGGGATCCAGCTGGATTTCCACCCCTGGATGCCATATATGTGGGAACAGAGCCCCAGGAAGCCCCTGGCACAGCTCCCCCTCCATCCCTGTCCCGGCAGCTCCGTGGAGGAGCTGTCAGAATTTGACAGAGTCAAGGAAAAGTTCAGGAACCTTGGAGTTTGACTGTGCCTCGGAGCTCCAGGAGCACAAATCACATTCCCAGCAGTTTTATGGGATGCCTCCTGGCCTTTGAGGGGGCTCCTGCTCCAAAATGATTTTATGGGAGAATTCCAAGGAAATGGAGCAAAGTTCAGTGCCCAGGGAGAGTTTTTCCCTCTCTGTTCCCTCCTTCCCGCAGCCTCTGGAAAAACAGGGCCTTCCTTTGGAGGGGATTCTGCTCCAAAATGATTTTATGGGATAATTCCAAGGAAGTGGAGCTGTTTTGGACCCCCTGGAACAACTGGGTCCTGGGCAAACAATATGGGAAAAGGAGAGGTAGAAAGCTGGGAAGGGACAGTGGGAGCAGCTGCATTCCTGCCCATCCACGCAATTCCCAGCACCCCCCAAATTCCTACGAGTCCAAAAGCTCAGGAGGCTATCCCAAAGGATTTTTATCCCAAAAAAGAATGAAGTCGGGACAGAGGGTTGGATGCGCTGCGGGAAAACTCATGGATGGGCACAGGGGTGCATGGATCACCCCAGGAAGCGAATCCCAAGGGAAAGGCCAGCTCCAGGCAGGCTCCTCAGTACCTGGCTCCGGGCGCTGCTGGAAAATCTGGGATATCAAAGGGCTGGCAGCCTCGGGAACGGGACAAAGGCCGGCGCATTAATGATTAACTCCGCTAAAAGCTGCGGCTTTTTCATTCCCAAGGCGCCGGGAAGCTCCAGGCCCATGTGACAATCCCGGGCATTTTGTGGCAGATTGGGAAAAGCTCGTGAGCAAACACAGGTGCTCCGGAGTCAGGGACAACCACAAACAGCCACAGCTATTCCAGCCCAAATTAACTCCTGTGTTTGCCTCCCGGTTTTCCTGCCGGGAGATTTTCCCTGGTTTTTTGGGGGCTTTTTTTTTGAGGCTTTCAGTGCTCAGGGAGAGGGAAGAAAAGGGTTGGAAAAAAGGGTTGGAAAAAAGGGAAAACTGCCCCCAAAGGCTCCTCACGTGGAAAAAGCTGAGGGAAGTTGTTAAACAGGGAAATAAAATGCCCTCCCGGGTTTTCTAGGAAATTATTGGGAGATCCCGAGCCAACACCCGTGGGATGTTGTGGGATGAGCCTGGAGCAGCGGGAAGGGAGGGAAAAGGGGAATTTGGGGATGTGAGCCCCCCGGAATCCGGGTGTGACCTTGCCGTGGCTCAGCGCGAAGGTCCCTCTAGTGGCTTTCTCTGCTTCCGTGAGGAATTGCCAGGATTTTATTCCATGTTCCAAGATTTATCCCGGCTCCCGGCCACAGCGGTGAGTCGCGATAAAGCCACGGTGAGCAAGCAGCCACAAATCGGGATCAAGCCCCAAAAAGAGGAACTTTGGGATGGGAGAAACGGTGCAAAAATCCTGGCACCAGCCTCGGGAATGAAGAGCAGCGCTGGGATGGGGAATGGGAATGCTGCCTCTTCTCCCGGCTGGAAGGAGGAGGGAAGTATCCCACTTTTCCGAAGGAGGGATTTGCTGCCTTGGGCTGGAATAATTCTGGGGATGCTGCAGGAAGGGCTTGGCTCCCACAGTTTTATCCCTGTGGAGAAAGTGTGGATTTGCACCCCCAAAAACTGGGATAACTCCCCCAAAGGGAGGAGGATTCCCATCTGCACCATCCAAGGGTTTTTTCTGGGATGGGGCTGAGTCTTCGGCACAAACAGGGTGGGGTTTTGGGATAAGGGATGGAGGGATGGGATACAGGGAATGGCTTCCCACTGCCAGGGATAGATGGGATTTTGGGAAGGAATTCCTCCCTGTGAGGGTGGGGAGGCCCCGGCACAGTTTTCCCAGGAAAGCTGTGGCTGCCCCAGCCCTGGAAATGTTCAAACCCACATTGGACAGGGCTTGGAACAACCTGGGATATTGGAAGGTGAATGATCCATAAGCTCCCTTCCATCCCAATACATGTGATGGATCCATTGCCTCGGTGACTGAAGCACAGAGTGGATTTCAGGAAAAATCACTCCGATCCAGCCGCTGGATCATCCGGAAAATCCAGGAAAAACAACCAACCTGCCCTGGTGGGTGGAGCAAGAGGAGAGTCGGAATTCCACAAGGAGAATTGGGAAGCAGCATCCAGGTTTTATCCCAAGGACAACGGCTGCAGATGGGGACATTAAAAGGGGCCGTTAAATTCCATGTGTTCAGTGGGATTGTCCTGGAAGTGATTCTGATTTCTTTTGCCAAGTTGAGCTCCGGCCAATTCCTCTCCCAGGCGATGACGGATAAATATCATTAAATTGGGAAAGATGGAAGCGAGCGATGCCCTTGGATCAGCAGGAACAAACGCTCAGGAAGGGAAGGACAAAGCTGGGAAATTGGGATGCAAATCATCCAAATGAGGCAGATTAAACATGAGGGAAAACGGGATGGAGGCTGGGAAAAGCGGGAAAACTGTCAGGATGTCTTTGGAACTTTGTTTTCCAGCAGAAAAAAAAGGGGAAAAAAATACAGGAATGGGTTGGGAAAACTTTTTGGCAGGTTTCTTGAAGAGGGAAATATTCCTCAGTTTGGGAATGCTGTTTCTAATGGATCTGGGCATTTTAGGGATAGCAGGTTTTTGGGATTGAGGCCAGAATTCCTGGGAAATGAATTTAAGTCTCACAAGAAGGAGGAAAATCCCAAGCACTTCCACTTATCCCGTGTGGTCTCCCATTCTGAAATATCCCCCTGTTTCCGCGTTTGGAAAAGCCAAATCCCTGGATTCATCTGGAATACATGGAATTTAACTCTTCCTTTGCCTCCTCTCCAAATAAAGGATTTTAGCCTTCGATTCTTTTCCTAGTTTGGAATTTCTTTCCCATATAAATTCCCAGAATTTTTAGGGTGGTAAGAGACCTTAAGGACGATCCCATTCCCACTCCCTGCCATGGACAGGGACAACTTCCCCCATTCCCAAGCCCCATCCAACCTGGATTCATTCCTTGGCCGAATATTTCCCATTGATCCACTGCTTTTGGTTTCCAGGGAGGGAGAAGGTGGAAAACTGGGAGCTGGGATGTGCTGGGCTGCTCTGGGACAGGGACATCCCTTGGAATTGGGACAGATGGAGCAGATCCAGCTTTCCCTGCTTGGAATTATCCCCTCTCCTTTCCTGAATTCCTGGTGGTTCCAGACCCTCCGAGAGGGTTTTCCTTGGACACCAAGGGAGCTTTATCCCAGCATCCACAGGGAAATTCCAGGGGTTTCGTGGGTTTGATCCCATTTCTCCTGTGGGACAGGGATGACTCCTGGCAAAGCTGGATTGCCAATCCCAGTGTGGAAAAGCAGAGGGTTTGGGCTGCATCCAGGTGTATTCCCCCCCCC
>VZRV01007603.1:92308-105082 GCA_013398115.1 Falcunculus frontatus | reverse complement strand
CCCCCCCCAAAAAATAAGACTGAAAGAAGGGAAAAAAGGGGAAGCGACCCCTTTGGCATCAGGATAAAGATTTATTAGGGAGAAAGCAAATGAAGGGATGGAAGGAATTCCTTTATTCTGCAGATCCCGACTGGGTGTGTGATCAGTGACCTGGAATATGCTCAAATCCAGGATAAATTAAAGGTGGAATTCCCGCCCCACACCCCCCCTCTCCTGCCTTTTGGGCAGCAGAGGGAGCAGCCAATTCCTGGCTTTCTCCAGTTCCTGCTTTTCTGGGAAGTCAACACCTTCGAAAGGTTTGGGACTGAGGAGCTCGCGCTAGTTTAAGTGAGGTCATCGGCAGAAAAATGGGATAAAAGCGGGACTTGGGAAGGAGTTGCTGTGCCAGGCTCATCCCAAGGTCAATCCTTTGCCTTTTTCCAAGGCTTTTCCAGGTAGAAGAGACAAAAATATCCCAAATATCTCCCAGATCCCACAAAGTCAGACAGATCCAATGCTCCGTCCATTCCCAGTGGGTTTGCACCAACGTTGGAATTAACTGAGGTCAGTGGTGGAAAAATGGGATAAAACCAGGAATTTGGGAAGGCGTGGATCCCAAGGTTGATCCTTTACCTTTTTCCAAGGTTTTTCCAGATGGAAGAGACAAAAATATCCCAAATATCTCCCAGAGCCCACAAAGGGATCCCAAACCCGGAGAGATCTGATGCTCCCCCATTCCCGACGGATTTGCACCTTGGAGAGCCCCAAATCCCGCCGGCTGCACCGCTGGAATGGCTCTGGGAAGGCTGGGAATTATCAGCTCCAGGTTTTCTCCTCCTGGGGGTTCATCCATCCCCCAGCTCCCTTTTCCTTTTATCTCCAGATTCCCTTTATCCACCTGGATCTGCCCCTGGATTGTCCATTGTATTCCAAGGAATACAAGGAAAGGTCCTTTCAGATAAAAACAGGGAATTAGCACCTCGGGATTTATCGTGGGAGACGGAATTCCTGCTGGGAAGAAAAGCTGGAGGTGATTTCCAAGGAAATTTGCATTTGGAGGCGCCAACATTTGGGCAGCAAATTTTCTTGGAATCAGGAGTTTGAATTTCGAAAAATTGAGGTGTTTTAATGGGAGAAAAGTTGGAAAAAACTTCCCCAAAATGTAAAAATCCCAGATTTTCTTGGATTCCCGGCAAGGTGGGAAGAGGGAATATTCAGCTGTGTTTCCCTTCTCCCTTCCAGGATTATCTGTGGCAGCGGGAAGCGATTCCTGTGAATCTCCAGGAAGGGCCATGGATCTTCATTCCCAGGCTCATTTCCATGAAATAAATGTCACCATAAAAAACCGGGATCTCGGGAGAAGGCGGAAAACATATGGAGCTGTGCCAAGCGGGATCATTAATGTCCCACTTCCCAGCTGGAGTCCATAAAGGCTCCATTTCCTGGGATAATCGAGCTCCAAGGGAAGGCTCCATGGGGGAGCCATAAAGCCTTGGAATTGCATGTGGACGCTGTGGAAAGCTGGGAGCAGGGCAGGGCTCTGCTCATGCCAGAAATGCTTCCCAGAAAACCTGGGAGCAGCCAGTGTTGGAGGCACAGAAAGGGCTCTGAGAGGGAGCAGGGAACTTTTCCCAGTTGTCCTGGGAATGCCAGGATGGGTGACATGGAGAGGAGGGGCTGGAATTCCATTGGGAAACGGCTCCTGATCTAGTTTTTAATTCCACGTCTCCCTTCCTGAATTCCTGGTGACTCCAGAGGGTTTTCCTTGGGATCCTCCCATGTTGGCACGGAGGCAGCTGGATCCTGGCTCCAGCTGCATCCAGGGGGATATTCCAGGGATTTTATGGGTTTGATCCCATTTTTTCTGTGAACCAAGATGACTCCTGGCGAAGAAGAAAGTTTGGAACGTATCCAGGGGTAATTTTCCTTAAAAAAAAGGACAGGAAGGGGGAAAAATAAGGAAGTCCAGCTTGTGAGGTGGGATGCACATGGAATATCAACCTCATCCCACTTCCCAGCCCTTCATATTCCCAATTCCACCCCCCCACGTTCCCATTCCCAGCCCCTCACATTCCCACTTCCCAGCCCCTCACATTCCCACTTCCCAGCCCCTCACATTCCCACTTCCCACCCCTCTCCTAGCAGCTCCCAACCTTCCATCCCGGGGTTTTCTGTGCCGCCTGTTCCCTTTTTCCCACCTTGTTTGCTTTTCCCACCACTGGCCCCTCTCCCTTCCCACCCCGGCGTTTATTGGATTTCTCCCTCTTCTCTTCTTTCTCCCTTTCCATCGCCCTTTTCCAAGCAGGAAAAAAACTCCCGGGAGTTCCCAGGGCCTGCATGAACTTTTGACCCTCCTGGGTTTGGATTTTGGAAGGAATTTCAGCCTGGGTTGTGTCCCTGCTCCAACACCTGGATCCCAAATTTCCTTCTCCCGGCTTATTTGGGCTCCAAGTCACATCCCAGTGGGAAGAGAGCGAGGAATCTGCTTGGAGATTCCTGGGAATGATGAAGTTTTGGGAGTCTGGAAGTGAAGGAAAAGCAAAATGGAGCAGGTGGGACTGTTTGGGAATACTGGGAATGCTCCTGGTTTTTCGATTTATTTCAAAACATCATTCCCAATATCCCAGTTTTTCCAAATCCCACAATGTTTCCTCCAGGAAATATTTTAAACACCCCAGAGTTTTTGTAGGATCTGGGAATTCTCCCTGGATCCTGGTCAGCTCAGCATGGAAATATCCCTGAAAATTGCTTCCCACAAATCCCCAGGAGTTCCATTCCCAAGGATGTAGGCCCAGCTGGAAAAGACCCAAGCAGAGCCCTGGTTTTTGGGATGGGTTTCAGGAAGCAAAGAGCAGTTCAGGGTCATTCCCAAAGATTTTTGGAGGGAGATTTTGGGAAGAGGAATTGCCAGGGGGTTGTTTCTCCTGGAAAAGTTTGGGAGGCAGCTCCATGGGATTTTCTGGTCCTCCCCCGTCCCAGAAAAGGGGGGAAACAGGGAGAAAGGTGGAAATACTGATTTTTTTCCTGGAATAGGAACAAATCCAGGAATTTTGGGACACAGTGCTGTTTCCCTGGACTTTCCCAGCCCCGGCTCGCACCTGCCACAATTCCCACCTTCCCAAGGGTGTTTTTCCCACTAAACAAATGGCTGGATTTAACCCCGGAGTGGATTTTTCGGGATATGAAACCCTCTGGATATTCCAACCCCGCCACCATTCCTGCTCCGCCCAAGCCCTTCAGGGAGGCCTCGGAAAAGGGGGAACGAAATTCCATCCATTGAGCCAATCCTGCTCCTCCCGACGGCCTCCGGATTCGCATCCCACTCCGTAAAGGACTTTCTATCCACAGCAACCGGGAAGCAGGAATGTTGTCCATGGTTTATGGTGGCTCCCGGGATAGGGAGCAGCTGCCCCCAGCCGGCTTGATTGGAAAAGAGGGAATGAGCCATAAATTAGGGAAAGTGGGAAGGAAAAAACCAGGACCCTCTGGGACTCTTGTGGCTGTAGGGTCAGAATCAAAGGAAGCCTTGATTTGATCCCATAATTTCCACCAGCTCCCGGTTTTTTATGGGAGCAAGGACAAGGCCAGGTGAATTCCAGTGGTCATAATTCCCGGAGAAATACTGTACTTACACCAGGAAAAAGCTGGATAAGCTCCCACGGCACTCCGGGTCCTCCTGCTCTTGGAAAACACGGATTTGGGAGTTTGGGGATGTTGGGTGCCTGTGGTTTTGTGGGAACTGGGAATTAAGGTGTGTTTTCCATTGGTTCCAGGTGGGATGGGGAATCCAAAGCCATGATCCCAGAGATGCCAGGGAGACGCTCTTGGGATGCTCCTACAGGGAATGAGCGCCCAAAGCCAGGAAGGATATTTGATTCCTTGGGAGCATGGGGATGGAAAATCCCAACAATCTCGGATTCCCAAAGGCAACATTGGCCACGCTTCTCCCGAGGAACTCCAAACAAAATTCCAGTGGCTACACATTAAAGGGATGATGGTACTGATGGAGATTCCTGGGATTTGTGGTGCTGGTGGACATTCCCAGCCCTGGGAATGCTGTTTTAGGGATAATTCTCCTCCTCCCACCTTGATCCAGGTGTCCATGGAGAGTTATCCCAGAACCCCACATCATCCCGCTCCCAATATTTATGGGATATCTCAGCTTGGGATGTGGTTTTCCATGGTTTAGGGGCTGGATTCTCCCATATCCAGAGGGACATCTGACCTCTCCTTCCCCTCATCTCCCCCAAGCACCAGGAATTCATTCCTTAAGGGAGATGATCCCGGGAAATCTCCCTTTATATTGGATAACGAGCCTGGCATTTTGGGAATGGGAAGAACACCGCTGCTGTGGAAACGGCAGGAAAACATCAGGAAAAGCCCCATCCCTAAGGAACATCCTAATTGTCCTTGCTCCCAGGCGGTCGATAGCATCCATCCAGCTGATCCTGAGTTTCTGGGAGCACTTGGAATGCGCTGTTTTCCCCAGGATCAAGGAATTAAGGTTGGGGTTATTTGTATTGATTCCGGAGCCTCCGGCTCTGTCAGTCACGCTCGGATTTGTGGAGCACAAATTCCTCCTTTAAATGTCACTGCGCCTCATTCCTGCTTCCATCAATAATTCCGGAGCCGGGAGTTGCTTATTAACCCCCGGCGTTCCCTTCCCACCTCGCTCCTCCTTCCCACACGGAAAAAAGGGGGAATTGGAGTTCATTCCAGGGAGGAAAACCTTCTGGTCAAATTTTTGGGCCCTCTAGCGGTTCATGGGAATTTGGGATGGAATTTTGGGATGGGATGGAATTTTGGGATGGGATGGAATTTTCGGATGGGGTTTCCTCCTGGCAATGTTTGGATAATGGGAATTTGGGATAGAATTTTGGGATGGGATGGAATTTTGGGATATGGTTTCCACGTGGCAATGTTTGGCTAATGGGAATTGGGATAGAATTTTGGGATGCACTTTCCTCCTGGCAATGTTTGGAAAATGGGAATTTGGGATGGAATTTTTGGGATATGGTTTCCTCCTGGTAATGTTTGGATAATGGGATTTTGGGATTTTGGGATGCAATTTCCTCTCAGCAATGTTCGGTTAATGGGAATTCAGATGGAATATTGGGATCCAGTTTGCTCCTGGCAATGTTTCGATAATGGGATTTGGGATTTGGGTGAGGATTCCTCCCAGCAATCTTTGCTTAATGGGAATTTGATATGGAATTTTGGGATGCAGTTTTCCCCCAGTAATATTTGGTTAATGGGATTTTGGGATGAGGTTTCCTCCTGGTGATATTTGGATAATTGGATTTGGGATGGCATGGAGTTTTGGAATGCAGTTTCCTCATGGCAATGTTTGGATGGAATTCTGGGATGCAGTTTCCTTCCAGAAATGTTTGGTTGGAATTTTGGGATGTGTTTTCCTCATGGCAATGTTTGGTTAATGGGAATTTGGGATGGAATTTTGGGATGGGATGGAATTTTGGGATGCAGTTTCCTCCTGGCAGTGTTTGAATAATTGGATTTGGGATGGAATTTTGGGATGCAGTTTCCTCTCGGCAATGTTTCGATAAAGGGATTTTGGATGGAATTTTGGGCTGCGGTTTCCTCCTGGTAATGTTTGGACTATGGGATTGCAGAGGAAAATTCCAGCCGAGACAGCTTCACTGGGAGCCTGCCCTGCCCGGGGATTCCCCGGAAAAGCGGGAGCGGTGTGGCTGCTACGTCATGCCGGGGCTGCCTCCCAAGATTCGGGATAAGGGCAGTATTTATGGAAGTTCTTTGGGATCCCTGGGCAAACAGCAAACATTCCGGGAGTCCTGGGCGGGCGCTTCCTTAAGCTCTGGCTCTGTTTGGCCACGGGCCATTTGTAAACTTGCTGATGATATCAGGGAGCCATTTTCCAAACAAAGTCCCGCTCCCGCCACCTTGAAATTCGGGAATATTGACACTGCGCTGGCCGCACGCTCCACAAACATTCCCGCCAAGGCCGCGGCCAAATCCAGCGGCGTTGTTTGGAAAACCTTTCCCACTCATCAGCCTCCCCTCGCGCGCTGGCACCGCTCAATTACCATCACTTCCAGAGCCTTAGGAAAACACCCCGTGTCCATGTAAATAGAGAGATCCGAAAACTCCCCGGAATGTTGGCTTTTCCAGACTGGAGGTGATGTTTTCCTTCGCTCCAATTTGTTCGGGAAACTAATCAGGCCGGGATAAAGCCGTGGGCAAATATGGCCAAGATTGACAGGCACATGTCAGAGTTTACACAGCCTGGCCGAGCGCACAGATCCTGCGGGATCGTACACCGGGAATGCCGGGCCGTGCACCAGGAGCCTCCGGAGCGGCTCACGCAGCCTGGAACGTGGAGGCTTCCCAGGGAGGGGGGGAAAGCTGGGGATGAGGATGCTCTGCTGCATCCTGGATTTTACTGAGGGGCTGGAACTGGGATGTGCCAGCCCTGGGATGCTCCTGGACTGGGATGCTCCAACTCTGGGATGTGCCAGCCCTGGGATGCTCCCAGATTTGGATGCTCCAGCCCTGGGATGGTCCTGCACTTGGATGCTCCAGCCCTGGGATGCTCACCACAGCCTGGAATGAGGAGGCTTCCCAGGGACTGGGGGGAAAGCTGAGGATGAGGATGCTCTGCTGCATCCTGGAATTCACTGAGGTATCAGGGACTCGGATGTTCCTGGACTGGGATGCTCATGGATTTGGATGTTCCAGCCCTGGAATGCTCCTGGATTTGGATGTTCCAGCCCTGGGATTCTCACCATAGCCTGGAAAGGGGGAAAAGCAGAGTTATTCCAGTGCAAACAGCAAGGACTGGCTTGGGATTGGGATGTTCTGCTGAATCCTGGATTCCACTGAGGGATCAGGGACTGGGATGCTCCCAGACTGGGATGTTCCAGCCCTGGAATTCTCCTGAACTTGGATGCTCTGGCCCTGGAATTCTGACCACAGCCTGGGAATGACAGCTCAGTTATTCCATGAAAACAGCTCAGCCCAATTTGCATCGGGATGTTCTGCTGCATCCCTGATTTCACTGAGGGATCAGGGACTGGGATGCTCCCAGACTGGGATGTTCCAGCCCCGGGGTGCTCCTGGATTTGGATGCTCCAGCCCTGGAATGCTCACCACAGCCTGGAACATGACAGCTTCCCAGGGAGTGGAGTGAAAGAGGAATTATTCCAGTTATTCCAGTCTTGGCTAAGCCTGGCTGGGATGGGGATGCTCTGCTGCATCCCTGGCTCTCCCAAGGGACCAGGGACCTGGCACAGGGATGCTCCCACTGGGAAGCTCAATCCCTGGGATGCTCCAGCACCCACCTGAACTTCCCTTCCCCATCCCAGTTAGAGGAAATTCCTTTTCCAGGCAGGAAATAAAGCTCTTTTCTCCCAGAATTTTTCCCTGTGGGAGAGGGCATGGAGCTGGTCTGGGAATGCCTCCAGGAAAAGTGCATGGCAAGAAAAAACTCAGGAAAATCTTCCAGGCAAAGGTCAGGAAAAGGTTTTGCCACAAAACTCATTGTCCTGCTGGAGCAAGGTTCAAAGGCCGGATTCCCTTTGGATTTCCATTGCTCAATCCCACTTCTGTTGACTCCAACTCTGGAGTTGGAGCCGGCCCTGCTGGCACCTGGATCCCAGAATCCCGACTCCAGGAGGAGCAAATAAATCCCTGATTTCACTCCATCGTATCCTGAAAGAAAGGATTTAATGGACTTCCCAACCTTCTCTTAATCGAGTGCAGTATCCCAGAGCCTGGATACTCCTGGATATTCGCCTGGAGCGCATGGAGAGGGAGCCAACTTGGAATGTGTGCCGGGGGCAGCTGGAAAAAACCCCGGGCTGGGAGCCCGTGGCTCAAATCCTCATTTTTCAGCCTTTCAGGATCTTAGGATTGGAGCCGCTGCTGTGATGCCCATTCCAGCCCTCGGGATACGGGATTTGTGGTTGCTGTGGGAATTCTTGATGGAAAAGAGGAATTCTTGGAGCAGAGAGTGGGAATGCCACCCCCAGCACAGGGATGTGGAGCTCCTCTCCGGCGCTGTTCCCAGGTGGTTTTTTTTGGGAGACCATTGCTCCAGGGTGCTCAGCTGGAAGTTTGGGATCCTGGCTGATCCTAAAAGCCATGGATGGGTTTTCCCATCCGGCTTTGCCTCTGGATTTCCAAGCTAAAATCCTCTGGGAGAGACACAGAGAGATAAAGAGATATTAGAGGAAGATTCCTGCCTTTCCCTATCCCACTGCTCCCACAGGCTGCTCCAACATTCCCAAAGGGGAAAAGCAGCCTCTGGAAGGACCTTTAAGTGAGCAGATGGAAAAGTCCAGGGATTGCAGGTCCATATGTGCCAATGATTATGGAGACTTGCTTGGAATCACATCAGGAATCAGGGTGGCACTTCTGGGAATGGTGGGGATCCAGTGGGAATGGTGAAATACTGGAAGGGATAGAGGGGTCCTGGTGGGAAAAGTGGAGTCCTAGAAGGGATGGAAGGATCCTGGAAGGGATAGGGGGATCCTGGAAGGAATAGAGGGGTCCTGGAAGAGAGAGAGGGGTCTTGGTGGGAATGGTGGGGTCCTGGTGGGAATGGTGGGATCCTGGTGGGAATGGTGGAATTCTGGAAGGGATAGAGGGATGCTGCTGGGAATGGTGGGGTCCTGGTGGGAGTAGCAGGGTCCTGGAAGGGATGGAAATATCCTGGAGGGAATGGTGAGGGTCTGGCAGGGATAACAGGGTCCTGGCAGGGATGGGAATGTTCCAGTGGGAATAGAGGGATCCCAGCAGAGACACTGGGATCCCAGGGGGGTGACGGAGATCCCGGCCGGAGCTGGGGGCTGCAGCCAAGGGCACCTTGTCCAAGGGGAAAAGCAGCCTCGGGATCAATCCATCGGGTCCGGCCTTTCAGGAGCCGTGTTTGGGATCGCGGCGCCATCAATCACTGCCGGCTGCTCCCGGCTTTGTCCCGGCCCCGCTCCCGCCGGGATTTAATCAGTCACGGTCAGGGGGTGCCATTCTCGTCCCGCCATTCCCGATTGTTCCCAAAGCAAACAGCGCCGGGATGCGCTCTGTGATCCTGCCGTGCCCTCGGCCGGGACACAAAGGGAAGCGCTCCCCGCCCGCCCTCCGCCGCCTGTTCGCCAACTCCGGGGTGCAAAAATCCCGGGATTTTTCACCCCCGCGCAGCGCCCGTCAGTTTTTTATTTGAAACCATCGATCCCTGGAATGCCGCAAATCCGCGTCCGCGTGGAATTACAATAACGACGGGCAGCGCGGCAATTAGCCGGGAATAATCGCCGCGGGGTCATTTACATCCCGGGAAAACTGTCCCTCCCGGCTGGAACGGCCTCGAAAGCCATCTGGCCACCGGGCGAGCCGCGGCTGCGAGGGCTGGGGGAACGATTTCCTGCCGGGAAGCTTTCCCGGGAATGCCGCTGGGCTCGCTAATTGCCTGGCACCTCCCCGTCTGTGCCCCCCGCGCCGTTGTCACCTCGCCGATGGCTCTCCCGAGGGGCTGTAACCCCGGAGGAGCCGCAGCTCCGGCCCCTCGCTATTCCCGGGGATCCCGCAGGGCGGGAAACATGGAATTAGCGAAGCGGTTGTTGTGCGGAGTCCGGGTTTATGTGAGAGCTAAAGCCCGGTCTAAAGTAGTCGGGATTAAAGTCTTTCCTGAGGTTTTGGGCTATGATCTCCCGGGAATATTTTTTTCCCTGGTTTTCCAGCCCTCAGGCTTGGCTTCCTGGAAGGATAAATGAGTTTCCAGGCTTGGAAAACACAGCGCTTCCCACACAGCGAGAATTTGGTTGGCCTGAAGTGTTTAACCAAATCCTGAGCTCCTGCTTTACCATGGAATGGTTCAGCTCGGAAGATCATCCATCTCCACCCCCTGCCGTAAACCCAGGTTCCTCCAAGCCCCGTCCAGCCTGGAGCAATTCCAGGGACAGGGCAGCCACAGCTTCTCTGGGAAAACCGTGCCGGGGCTTCCCACCCTCGCAGGGAAGGATTCCCTCCCAGTATCCCACCGAATTTTCCCTTTTCTCTGCTTGAACCACTGCTCCTTTTCCTATCATTCAAATTCCTGATGGAAGACCCCTCTCTGATCCTGGGGATCCCGGAAATTGTGGCGTGAGGGAGGAAAATTCCCTAGGGCAGGGTGAGGATGGAGAGGAGCTGCCTCCTGTGTGGAGGCAGGGAAGAGGTAGTGATGAACCTGGAATCCCGGGATTTTATAAGCTGGAAAAAACCTCGGAGAACATTGGATCCAGCCCTGCCAACCCCAGAATTCCTGACGGAAAGTCACCACCTGACACCGCGACAAAGGGAAAACCGGGAGCCATCCCCGCCATCCCATTGGTATTCCTGCCTTGCCCCGCTCCTCTTCCAAACCCAAAAAGGAGGGAGCGGCGGCGGCGATTCCGAAATGCCAGATGCTTCCCGGGTGTCACTCAGGGATGTCCTTTTCCATAGCGGGATTCTCCCGGCCCCTTGACAGCTTGATTTAGGGCCGCCCTCGCCTGGGGGGTTGACATGACAACTGCGGGATGTGTCGTAAATATCCCAGGAGAGGCCTGGAATTGTGGGGTGGGATTGTGCGGGGGGCATTGTCCGGCATGCGGCTGAGCCGGCGGCGGCGGTTTTGTTTGGGAAAGAAAGCGGGAAGAGTGAAAGGGAAGGGGAATAATAATGGGAAAAAAAAGAGGGAGCTCCATTGGGAGTCGATTTGGGCTTTGGTTGTGGGGCTTGTCGGACCACACGGCATCTCCCGGCGATCCCGAATCCTATTGATGGCAATTAGGCTGGAGAGGGACTTTTGACAAGGGCAGGGAGTGATGGGATCAGCGGGAAGGGCTTCCCGCTGCCGCAGGGGTGTTGGGAAGGGATCCTTCCCTGCGAGGCTGGGCAGCCACTGAGTTTTCCCAGAAAAGCTGCGGCTGCCACATCCCTGGAAGTTTTAAATCTGGGTTGGACAGGGCTCAGAGCAAGCTGGGATATAGCGGGGGGGTGTCCCCGGGAATGAAACCTGGACGAGCTCAATTCCAAGCCAAACCACTCCAGGATTTTTTAAATCCAAATTTTGCAAAGGGATGATGTTTGAGCAGCGAATTGCAGTGTAACAGCAGAATTCCAGGACTTCCCGGCCTTCCCCACTCCGGGGTAAAACACAGCAATCCGCGCTTGGAAAACACCTCAGCCCTGACGCAATTCCAAGGCCTTTTCCCAGCTGGAATTTATAAAGCAGCACACACAGGTTGAGGTCGGTTTCAAATTGAAATGAGACATTCCTGAAACAAAGGAAAACTTTCCTCTCCTCTCCCTCTTTTATTCCCTCTTTTATACCCGGCAAGACAAATGACAGGGAAAAGCTCCTTCCCACTTTTTTTCCTTTTCTCTTTTTTTTTTTTTCCTTTCCCTTTTGTAATTTGGGAAAAAAGAGCCCGACTTGAAAGGAAGATGAGCCCGAGCAGCGAGGGAACAAAACCCGGCAGCGGCTCCGTGGCTGGGGATTTCCAAATCCTGGAATGCGCCAGGGTTGTGAGGGAACAACCCCCGCCATTCCCAACGCTTCCCGAGGTGGAGGAGCCGTGGAAAAGAGGGGAGAAAGAGGGAATGATGGCAGTTAAATAGGGAATATTACAGGGGGAAAAAGAGGTTCAGGGTCATTCCGAGGAAGGCTGATCCCGGGAGATGAGTGGAATTCCCATCCCTTGGGTAGGGCTTGGAGCAACCTGGGATAGTGGGAAGTGCCCCTGGATGTGGTGGGGAAAAACCGGATGAGTTTGAAATCACCTCAGCACCGGGCTGGGAGCTGGGTCCAGGAGAGATCCTGCTCAGGACCTCTGGCATAATCCAGGGCACATCCAGGGCCTGGAATGGGATCAGGAATCATAAAGGCACCCCCAGTGCTTCCATCCCATCCCGGATCTGGGAGGAACATCCGGATGAGCTTTGGTTGCCCATCTGGGGTGCGTCTGGTGTTTATCCTGGTGGAAAAGTGGGATAACAGGGAGGTTTCCAGGAGGAGACGGAACTCTGGGATTTATGGATACGGCATTTCCATTCTCCCCTCAATATCAGTCCAGGCTGGGACGTACCTTATGCAGAAACCCACGGGAAGAGGGAATCCCTTCCCAAAAATCCGGTTGGACCCACTACCAGGTCGAGGGGATGAACCTCATCCCATGGGAGAAGGGGACAGGATCATAGGGAATGCCTGGGACAATCCTTGTCATTCCCACCTCCACCACAGTCCCCGGTGCCAGGAATCCATTCCCCATGGGAATGCCAGGATGGCTCCGGGATTGTGTCACCTCTGCTCCCGGGAATCTCATCCCCGCTCCAGCCCCTCCCGGGAGTTCCAGGTAGTGCTCCCAGAGCACTTTGGGAATTTCAGAACCCCCAAAGTAAATAAAGGCCCAATTTTTTTTTTTTTTTGGAAGAATCCAGACTCACCAAACCAGTCTGGGGCTTTTTCCCTTCGAGGTTTGACTCCAGAGATTTGATCCCTGGGTGAGGGGAAAAAAGGAGGATGAGGCAGGAAGGGAAAAGGGGAATGAGGCAGGAGGGGAAAGGTGACTTTAATTGTCAGCTGTGGGTCACTCCGGAGGGGGCTGATCCCAAATTTTCCCCGGAGAAACACCTCCTTTCCCTCTCTGCTCCAACCCATAAATCCAATATTTAGCTGCAATTTGGGATTTGTGCCTCTGGCTCCCAAATTATCCCGCAAAAGCAGCTCCAACCCCAAAAAGCCGACTGCAACAACACCGGGGAGCTCCAAGCTAAACCCAACACCTCCTTCCCCCCCCCCCC
>VZRV01007603.1:50947-82399 GCA_013398115.1 Falcunculus frontatus | reverse complement strand
AAAGGAAAGGAAAGGAAAGGAAAGGAAAGGAAAGGAAAGGAAAGGAAAGGAAAGGAAAGGAAAGGAAAGGAAAGGAAAGAGGAAAGGAAAGGAAAGGAAGCCCTTTGGAATTGTGCCTTTAGGCAAAGCTTGGGAATCCTCTGGGCCGGGATGCACTTCCATACTCCAGGAATTGGAATCGTCACCCTGGGCTGTGGGCACGGAGCCTGGAAGTGCCGGGCCCGGCTGTGCCTTTCCCAGTCTCCATCTGGTTTAAACTGGAGAACCACGGGGCCATCCCTGGAAAACCTGGGCACAGGTGGGATTCCAAAATTCCCTGGAAGCAGGTGAGATTCGCCCCAGAGACCCGCCGGGAGCGGTTCATTCCATCAGGAATGCTTCCACCCCCTCCAGACGAGAGGGAATCCTTGGAGAGCGGGGTCCTCACCTTTCCCTGTCCTTTCAGTTTCCCGGGACAAGCCAGGAATCTCTCTGGCCAAGTGCTCTCCGTGTTTGCTGAGCCATTATCCATCCCCTCCCGGCTCCTGAGGAGTTTCCAGGGAATCCAATCACAGCATTCCAGAGGCTTTCAGCCTCTCCTCTGGGCAAACACAGCCATCCCAGCCCACTCCAGGACTTCTCCTTTTTGCTGGAGTTCAATATTTGTGGAGCCTCTTGGGAAAACATTGGGAGCACCAGGCATGGCTGGGCTTGCACAGGGAAAAGCCTTGGAAAAGGGGGTTGGTGGGGTGGTGGGAAGGGTTTCCCTCATCCCAGCTGGTGGGATTGGTCATGGAAAAGGTAAATCCAATGGAAACCATTCCCCTTGGAGCTGACTCCACAATCCTTAAGGATCCCTTCCAGTTGGAGACGTCCTATAAAATCCTGTAATGGTTTGGGTTGGAAGGACCTTAAATCCCATCTCATTCCAACGCTCTTCCATGGTCAGGGACACTTCCATTAATCCAGGTTGCCCCAAGCCCCATCCAATGGTTCTACAATTCCTGGCACATCCTTGGAAAATTGAACCTCATGGAAATTGGCCAATTCCAAACCAACCAAACTTCCTGGGGTATTCTATCAAGGAATCCCCAGATGTCGAAAGATCCCCTTGGAAATCCCTTGGACACCTCCAAAACTCTGAGCCTGGCAAGGGGCTGGAGCGGGAGAGTGTTGGGAAGTGAATCCTGGAATTCCAGCCCTATTTCATGGAATGCACATTATCTGCCAGCACATTCCCGCCTGGCTCCATCCCAGGGAATTCCAGGGAATTCCAGAGGCACCTCTGGAGACCGAGGGATATTGTGGCAACATCCCCCATCCCAAATAAAACCAGGTTGTGTTAGAATTTCCGCTTTATTCCTGGATAATTTGGAATCAGGGCTATTCCAGCCCAGCTTGAAGCCTGAACCTTTGGAATCGTTCCCTGCTGGCATTCCAGAGCTTGGGATTGGGAACCTTTTGTTCCAGCGGACAATTCCAGAGACAACCTGTCAAAATCCAGGCTGCACATTCCCATCAAATCCATGGATCGAGGAGAGGGCAACAGCCCTGCTTTCCAAAGGGAATTACAGCCCTGGGGACCATGATCCCAGTGCCATGAATTCCCTGGGAAGGTGCCAATGGAGTTGGATCCAGTGGCAGAGCTGTCTCCAGGGAAAAGTGACCTGGAATAATCCAAAGAAATAAATCCCACACCCAAACTTGGCTGTTTCAACCACAAAAAGCTCTTTGGGATTGGGAATGTTTTCCTGAGTCAGGGAATGATGGGAGGTGCAACCCAACTACTCAGGAAGGCCACAAATCCTTGGAATTCTAATAATGGCTGAAGCAGCTTGGAGGGAATTGTTTCCTCTTGGCTCATCCACAGCCAAAGCCAAACCTTCACAGGAAAGTGGGATGGACAAAGGAAGCTGGAATTTCACTCCTAAAATCATGGAATGCTGCCAGATGGATGGGGATCGCCGCCACTTCCTTAGGATCCAATATTCCATATTCCTCTCCCAATAAATGTGAAAAGAGGGATTGAGGCTCTTTCTTTATGAAGGTTCTGGTCACTATTCCCAAACTTTTCCCTTTGCTTCCTCTTCCCTGTGCACATTTGGGGGTGATCCAAGAATTTGGGAGCTGCTGGAGCAGCAGAGGAATTCCTGGAGAGCGACAGGGTGGGAATCAGGGAATGCTGGTCCTCTTCTCCCTCTTTTCCTTTCCCGGGGGGAAAACTGGAGCAGATTTTAAGGTGCGGTTCCAGCAAAATACTGGAATTTTTCCCATTCCCACTTGGAGACTTCCAGGATTTCCGTGGATTTCGTTTTCTCTCCACGGATTTTACTTGTTTAAAGTGCTGAGTTTTAAACGAAATTAACTCTTAAATTATAAATTAATTAACTCTTAATGACCAAGTTATAGCTAAATTAAGGGAAAACTCCATGGATTTTCCCTGCTGAGCGTTTTCCCAGTCGGAAAACTCTTGGAAAGGGAAGAAATCCCAGCCCGGCATTAAATAAATCGCATTTCTCTCCCGTTTTTAATGGATTGAATATTCCTTGGATCCAGTGAGGTCTTTTCCTCAGCCCTCCTTAAATTCCAACCCTTTTCCAGCCCGTGTCCCGAGTATCCAAAGGTTTGCCGGATGCTCCCTCCAGTGGGCGAAGGATCGCAGAGCAGGAAGGCTCCGATTTTCCAGAGGAGCTGGGAGCAGTTTGGGATTGACATCCAAGGGTTCCGACTGCTTTTCCACGATAAAATTCCGCTTTTTTAGGATCTCTCACCCATTTATCCCTATGGAAGTGTGGTTGCCCCATCCCTGGAATGTCCAAGGCCAGGTTGGATGGGCGCGGAGAAATCTGGGACAGGGGAAGGTGTTGGGGTTGGAATAAGATTCCCTTTAAGATCCCTTCCAACCCAATCCATCCTGGAATTCTGTGACCCCCCTCCAAGCTTTAATTGGGAATTTCACTTCCTAAAGAATCCAGCCCAAACGAGTTCTTCCTCGCAGAGCCGACATTCCACTAAAAATCCTGGATTTGCCACCTTGGAACGGCCACGACCCGCCTTGTTCCTCATAAATTCCAACACCGGCGGCTGCCAAGTGGGAATGTTTGGTTAATGAACAATGGGAAAGGCATTGTTTGGGATTTGGGAAGCGGAGCGGCAAGAATGGCCACGGTCAGCAGCATTCCAGATTCCGGAGGAACACCGGGAGAGCAGCGTGACCCATCCAAAGGCAGCCTTCCCGTTCAAATGTCAAGTGTTCTTGGAATGCACTCCGGATTCGGGATTTATGGAGCGCTCCAGGCTTGGGACTGGCCTTGCGGGGGGGTCACGGTGCCTGAGGAGGTTGGATCTATCCCAAATCCATGGATCTTGGGGACGGGGGGACAGTTCTTGGACACGCCGAGCCCGAGGCGTGTGTGGGGAATGCCATCCATGTGTTTATTTATCCATGGATTTATCCCGTCTCCCTCTAACCCTCAGCATTCCGTGCAGCCGTTATCTCGCTCTCCCTAAAAGAGCCAATTTTTCCCGGCTTGGAGGGCCTCAGGAAGGCTGCTTTCCCGGGAATGCCGTGTCCATGTGCGGGATGGCAGCGCCAGACGGGTTTAATTTGGGATCACGGCCTCTGTCATTCCCGCTGGCATCGCATTCCCGGGAACAATGGAGCTCCCTCTGCTCCAACAAGCACTTCCAGCAGGAGCGCAATCCAAGCTCTTTCCCGATCTTCCCCCCTCCCCTTCCCAAGAAAACGCCGTTTTCCCATTAAGACTGCAAGCAATTATCTGGGATTAGCAGCAGATCAAAAGGGATTAGTCCCAGGATTGTTTTCCAAGCCCTCAGGGAAGGCGGGATGCTGATACCGAGCGTGCCGGGACGCGGCAGGGGCGGAGCGGGGGGCGCCGGGATCGATCCCGCTGGATCCAAGGATTTCCAGCAGCCTCTGTCCCCATTTTTGTCCGCTTCCATGGTGATTTTGGGGCAGATCCACAATTTTTCCCCCTCTGGGAAGGGGCATGGCTCCTGCTCCAAGCATTCCAGTGGGAAAACCCTGCCCTGGCTGCCTCAGTTTCCCCATTTTACGAGGGGATGGAATTCCCTGGGAAAACCTTTTGGGAACACTCACCACCGATTCCTTAAAAACCGAATGTTGTGCCTCCTTAAGGAGTAGGAAAAGAGGGAATCTTTGGAGAACAGGGCCAGAGGCGCTCCCGACATCCGCATTTCTCCATCTCGGTGTCCCAAAACAATTCCTGAAACAACAGCCTGGGAAGTTGTTAAAAAAACCTGGATGTGAGGAGATCCCGAGGGTGATTCGCGGGATCTCACAGCCCCGTCCTCACTGATCCCACTCCCTTCTCCCGCAGGATTTAGTGGGATTGGGATTGTCATCAAACCAGGAGCATCCCGGTGCCTGCAGAATTCCATGGATTTAAGCTCCAAAGGCTCCGTGAAGGCTGGGAATCATTCGGATGGAGTGGATAAGGAAGCAGCTCCACTCCGATTATTTGGGAAGGGAATACCAGGAAGGAGCTGGAATTCCAGGAGGGAGCTGGGAAAGGGGCTCAGCCTGGAGAGAAGGAGGCTCCAGAGGGACATTCCCACTTCCCACACCTCCCTGCCAGGAGCGAACAGCCAGGTGGGATCGGGATCTGCTCCCAGAGAATAAGGGGTGGGATGAGAGGGAACGGCCTCAAACTGGGCCAGGATTGGACATCAGGAGGAATTTCCCGATGGAAAGGGAGGTCAGGCATTGGAATGGGAAGGATCCCCATCCCTGGAGGTGTCCAGGGAACTCCTGGATGTGGCACTCAGAGCTCTGGTGGGGATCGGGCACGGCTTGGATTTGATCCTGGAATTTTTTCCAAAATAATTACGCGATTTCCCTCCCTTATCCCCCCTACTATTTCTCCCTGCCTCATTCCCTATCCCACCACAACTGACGATCCCTAATCGTCCTTCTTCTCCCCCAAACCGACCCTTCCTTGGCCAGGTATCCAAAGCCAGGGGAATTTTCCTTCGGAAAAAAAAGCAATTTCCATCAGCGCCGTCGCCGCTAATGGCTCCTGATCGCATCTAATTCCCACAGCAAATTCCCGCTAATCCCGTTTGTCTGGGCTACGCTACCTGAGGGAAATAACATCCATCCATCCCCCTCTTCCCGCTTGTTTGCCAGGACTTCTCCAATAAATTTTAATCCCACCATTTATCTTTGTCAACGGAGAACAAGGAATCATTTGCGGGAGAGCAAACGGAGCGGCGGGAGCCTGGAATTATTAACCGGTGGAAAGCAGGTGTTCCCCAATCCCGCCCTAATTTCCTGGCAAAAACCTGGATCGTTCTCCTGCTACACCCCTGCGCCGGCGGCAGGAGCGCAGGGAAATTCCAGGGGCTTGGATTTAATCACGCCAGGGGCGAGGTGGGAATAATCCCAGACTTTATTTACTGGGGAATATTTTCGGCTCCTTTTTTTCCAGCACTTTTTTTGGAAGAGGTGCTTGATCCATGGGATACTTCTGGGAGTGATGGATCCTGTCTGGATCCACGCAGTTTCCAGCCAGAATCCAGGGAATGAACACCCCTCCCTGCTCCATCCCTGTATTCCCACCGCTCCTCCTGATCCCGCCGGGAGGCAAAGCCCATTCCCGGTGTTTTGGGGACAAACTGGAATTGAAATCCCGCTGGGATCCCCTTGATCAACCTCCAGCCCCTTCCCTGTACTCCCACCGCTCCTCATTCCCGTACTTGGGAGCTTTGCCTGGTTTTCCCCCATTCCCGCTGTTTTCCCGATGCCTTTGGAGACGCATTCCTGCACTTTTTGGGAAGGGCCATCAGCAGCCACCTCTAATTGGGGCTCCTGAGCCGCTCCTGCTTTTTAAAAGGAATTTCTTGAAGCCTGGCTTAAATGGGGCTTTAAATGGGGCGTCCTAATGAGCCTCATTACAGCAGATCCCGGGATTTAATTATCCCGGGAAGGGAAATTCCCGCGGCCACAGCCACCCCCGTGTCACCCCGCGTGTCACCCGCGCCCCATAAAGCATCGGAATGAGGCGAATTCCACTCAGGAATTCGCTTTCCCTCAGCGCTGTCAGCGGGAGCGGAGGGTGCCGGGAGTTATGGGGTGCCGGGGACACGCGCCCCTGTCCCAAATAAATCCAGGAAAATCCCGGGATTTTAATAAAGGCCGCTTTATGGAGCGGCAGAGTCCAGCGGCGCCTTGGAATAACCGAGCGCCGCTGCCTTGGGATCAGGGGGAGTCTCCCGGGAAAATCCCAGAGCTCCCCAATCTGCTCCTTCCCGTGGTATTCCCATCCAAAAATCATGGAAATGGTGCCACGGAATTCCAGGTTCCTAAAAACACAAAGGGAAGCGATTCCTAAAGGAAAACTCTTTCCCAAATCTTTATTCTCGTTTTTGGGCCTTTTTCCCCCAGCTGTTTTCTCCCACATCCCCGGAGTTCGGGAAGGGTGGGAAGCAGATCCAGGGATTCGTGGCTGAGGGGACAGGGATGGGTGGCACGAGGGATATTCCAAGGTCGCAGGAAAACCGGGAGATCCTCGGCTTCCCGAGCTCATCCCGAGCCCAGACTCGAGGGAAACTGGGATTTAGGAGGAGGAAGCGGGATGGAGGGAAGGCCATGGATCGGGACCCGCTCCCTCGGCGGCTTTGGGTGATGGTTTTTTTGGGGGAATTCCAACATCTGGGATGAGCAAACTCATCCGTAATTCCCTCTGGAAGTGCTCTCTCCCTAAAAGTCACTAGATGGCGGCCTAAGGCATCCTTTGCCTTTGGAAAGTCGTGGAAGTTGGGAATGCCGCTGCTGCCTCCCCCCGCTCCCCCGCCTTTCCCGGTTTTTTAAAATCCCGAATTTCTGGCAGACCGACGGCTCGGAGAGGAGGGCGCCTCTGGATCTGCCTCATCCCAGGATTCGTGCCCGGGAATAAAGGTGGGCAGTGGCCACAAATCCCAGGAATGATGAGGGTTTTTCCAAGAGGAAAAAGGTGGCTGAGGGTGGGAAAGGGACTGGTCCTGCTGGTGAGGTAAAAAGGGCTGGAATTCCCGGATTTGGGCCAGGCTGTGGAATCCTGTGGCCACTTTAATGGGAATTCCTGGTGTTTCCTTTATTCCTCGTCCACTTTTTGTGGGTTCTTTCCCCGGGTTTTTTCATGGAATTCTCTAAAAATATCGGGTTTTAGTTCAGTTTAAAAAAAAAAAAAAAAAAAAAAAGAGGAATTTTTTCCTCAGGGAAGGATGTTTCCCATGAACACAGAATTCCTCACGGGTTTTCATCCCATCAAGCACAGGTTTTCCCACCGTTTATGAAATTATCCCTTTTATCCCTGTAAAGGACAAAAAGTTGGACATGGAGAAGGTTTTTCCAGCTTTTCCATCGCTCCAATATTTCCAAAGGAAGAGCCCTGGAGTTCTGTCATTCCAGAACCTTTTGTTTACCGCTAATCCCTCTGGTCCAGGTTGGGTTTCTCCCCGTTGCTTCATTTGAAATTCAGGATTTATCCAGCGAGGAAAACTCACGGAGCTGATCCTTGCAGCTGCCAAAGTTCTGGAGCTCCAATACCACTGGATCATCCCTGAATTCCCTCTATGAATTCCTGCTGGATATAGAATCCTTCTCCTGCTATTCCCAAGGCAGAAGGGAAACATTCCAGGGATGCAGGAGGTGCTGCCCGTCCCAGGATTTGCCTGGAATGGGATGAACTCAGGCTGGAAAAACATCCCCTGGCATTCCCTTTCCTGCGGGCAGGGAAAGGAATCCGTGAACACCTTCCCGTTACTTCACCTGGCTCCCAGCAGGTCGGTTTTATGGGAATGGCGACTCCGGGAACTGGGATTCTGGGGAGGTTTGATTCCCTCCAGATGTTCCCAGTGCCTTTGTGGATGCCAGGCAGGATCCTCCCGTTCCCTGGAATGGGATTCGGGAAGGGCAGCTCCCTCTAGGCCTGGAATATCCATTCCCTGAGGAGAAAATTCCTGCTAGCAGTGGAATATCCCTTTCCTGAGGAGGATTTTCCTTCCCAGCCTGGAATATCTTTTCCTAAGAAATTCCAGGTGATTCCAAAACTTCCTTTGGACACCCAGCTCACAAATCTCAGGGTGATAAACTCCAGACTCCCGAATCCATAAGAAGTGCGCTCCCAATCCTACTTCTGGCACAACCCATAAAGCTGTGTCCTATCCATGACCAAAGAGAGGCTGGAAATGAAAAAAATCCCTCCAAAAAAACTCCGGGATGTGCCAGAACTTTCCCTTTTTATTAAAATCCGGAGCGCGGCTGACGAGGGACCCACCTGGATTTGATTTCTCGTCATAAAAATTCCAATAATTCCCCCCAAAACAATTCCCGAGCACTGGTTCCAATCTCCCGACCCTCAAGATGATTTTTAAAGGCTCTTGTAAAAGGGGGACTATTCCAATGATTCCAAGGTCATCTTTGCCTTTATTGGAGAGGAAAAGGGAAATGTGGAGAGGATTTTATTTCTATTTTTCCATTCTTTTTTTCTGGTCTGGATAAAAGACTTCTTCAGGAGAAGGGAAAAGGGAAAGGGATCCCTGGGCTTGAAATCACTGGGAAAAACGGGCAGGGAGAGGGGAAAAAATAAGAAAAATCAGGAAATAGCTGGAATTTTAAGGATTTGCCCTTAAAAGCCCTCAAAAAAGAAGGGCAAAAAATATTAATTCAATAAAATAATTAATAAGGGATTTTATTTAAAATTGCTTTAAAACGTGGAAAAATTGGAATAAACTAAGGAAATTTAATTAAAAATAATTAATTAGGGATTTAATACTTGAATTCCTTTAAAATATGGGGAAATGGAATAAAATAAGGAAATATTATTTAAAAAATAATTAATAAGGAATTTGGTTTTAAGGGATAGTGATGATTTTTAGTTGGAATAAATCAAAATTAAATTCAAATGAACTTTGAATTCCATTTGAAATGAAATTCAAATTAAATTCACATAAAATATAAATTAAATAGGAAGTAATTTTAAATTAAATTGAAAATTATTCTAAATTAAATTTCATTACATTTAAGTTGAAATAAAATTAAATTGAAATTACATTTGAAATAAATTTTATTTAATTTAATTCTAATTACATTTAAATATTAATTAAGTGTATTTTACTAAAATATTGGCTATTTATTATTTTATCATGAATTCTATTATTTTTATAATAGAAATAATGGATAAATTCTATCATGCTTAACTAATTAATTTAATTAAATTAATTATTTAATTATTAACTTGATTAAATTAATCAAGTTAATTAATTCAGTTCGACAGAGGAAAAAGCCACAATTTAATTTAGACCAAGAGCTGTATTATTAATTCATTCAAATTTTTAAAAATTAATTCCTATTTTCCTCACATTATTAAAATCTGCATCCAGATAGGAGCTACAATTCCCTTTCTGGGAGTGTTGGGATAAATCCCAGTAGGAATTTTAGAGCTCCCCACCCTTAATAAGTATTTATTAATTTAAACTATTTTATTAATTTATTCATTATTGATATTTTTATACTTTAAAGCTTTGTTTTTAATAATTTTGGGATCTGGGAACGGCTCTTCCGTGGAATCTCCTCCTCCCTAAGGAATGAGGAAAGCTGGAATTTCCTGAAAATCTGGGAGTTTCCTGGCAACAGCTTAAACCGTTTATAAATCTCCTGGATTTGGGGAAATTTGGATCAATTTTATCTCAGCCTTGCAGGAACAGGAAATCCGATGGGAAAAGAAATGGAGGGAAGGGGTTTTCCGGGATTTTCATGGAATAACAGCTGGAAAATCTGAGTTAAGGACTTCCAGAGATTTCCATTCCTATAATTCCGCACCCACCAGCCGGGAATCCCTGGGGATTTGTGTCATCCCTCAGGACAATCCCAAAACTCCAATATCACCTGGTGCTTCCAGGCTGTTCCCAGTTAAAACTCTGTCTTTCCAGGAATTCTTAATCCAGAAGACATTGCCACCTTTTTGCCCCTCCTTCTCCTTTTCCCGCCTTTTTCCTCCTCTGTTTTCCCAGATTTCCGTGTCGCTCCCACAGCAAGGAAGCAGAGGGACAGAAAATCCCCTCACACCCGGCTTCAAATCCCCGGGAACGGGAAAGACTGGGAAGAGACTGAAGTCACTCTGAAGCCGTTTTCCCACTAAACCGCTGAGAGAATTCCCACTCCCAGCTGTTCCCCCGCGGGAGACAGCGAGGAGCCCTTTCAGGACGCGTGGCCAGGAGCGAAATGAAGCCAACGTCGTGCCTGAGAAGCGTTTATTGGGAACAGAAAGGAAAAGAAGAAGAGTTGTTTTTTGGGAGGGTTTGCGACTTGAGGCTTTTTGGAGAGTTGGTTTTTTTGGGGGTGGATTTTGGGTCTTCCGCCTTTGGCGTTGTGAAGACTGGCCTTTGGGATGGGTGCTTTTGGACACGGGGCTTCTTTTTTTGCAGGGGGAGGCTGTGCTGTTGCCTTTGAGGCCTGGCGACACGAGGGGTTTCGATGGAGAAGGTTCCAGAAGGAAAAGGCAGAGAATGGCAGCGGGCGGCAGCGCCTGGGGCACGCGGCGCCGGGCGGCGCTCGCTGATGACGTCATCGAGCAGCGACGCCGATCCCTCCGAACCTGGGCTTGCCTCTGCTGCGGGCTCTCGCTCTTCCGGGTTCGGAGGGAGCGGCGGCGCTCGCTGATGACGTCATAGGGGAGTGCCGCCCGCCACCACGTTCCCCACCGGCTGCCGCTCTGCGCCTTTTCGTCCTCGATCCGGGCCGCCGAGCCCCGGTCTGTGGCACCCCGAGCGCCCGGCTCCGAAACTGCCCGGCAGCTCAAGCCAGGGGGAGCACAGGTCTCCGCCCCGCTCCGCCGTCGCAGCGCCGGCGCTCCTCGTGCTCGCGTTTCCAAATTCAGCACCGCCCAAAAACCGCGCCGAAGGCAAAGCTTTGGGGCAGGGTCGCACCTTGTCACTCACTTTGTCTTCGCACGCTGTGACACAAGGAGCGGGACAGCTTCCCGAGGCGGGGCGCGCCCTAAAGCCGCCGAAAGCACTCCCCGGGAAGGCACGGCTCGCGGCACCGAGCGCAGAAAAGGCGCAGAGCGGCACCGGGCGGCGGCAGCCCGTGGGGAACGTGGTGGCGGGCGGCGCTCCCCGATGACGCCATCAGCGAGCGCCGCCGCTCCCTCCGAACCCGGAAGAGGGAGAGCCCGCCCCAGCGGCAAGCCCAGGTTCGGAGGGATCGGCGGCGCCGCCCGATGACGTCATCAGCGAGCGCCGCCGGCGGGATTGCGAAGCTCCATCGCATCGCCAGGCCTCAAAAGCAGCAGTGGCACAGTCCCAAAAAAAAGAAGCATCGTGTCCAAAAGCACCCAGCCCAAAAGGAAGTCTCCAAACCACCGACAAGACCCCCCAAAACGCAACCCTCTGACAAGCCTCGCCCCAAAAAGCCCCCCCCGAAAAGAGTCCCCAGAGCCAAAGAGCAGCGCCGCCCTGGGCCGCAGCTCCCCTCCGTGCCCTCAGGCTCCTCCCGAGCTCCGCCATCGCTCCGCTTCAACTTGTCCCTGCCTCCGTTGCTGGGGACCTCTCTTCGTCCTCACCGGAGAAGCTCCTCCCACCTCGGCTCCCGGGAAATTCCGCCCATCCCTATAGATGAGCCAGCCCCGGCTCTGGAGGTGCCCAATCCTCCTCCCAGGCAGGAAAACATTCCCACTTTTGGAGGGGAATCCTGTTTTTCCCAGGATGGGGAAAAGTTAGCCCAAAGAAAGCTTTGTGCCATCGTTTCTCTCCCATCAGGAGAGGGAAATGTGAGATGATTTTCCCTTGGGATGATTTTTTTTCCCAACAGAAGCAGTGAAATCCCTGGGTACTTTAAAATATCAAATCCAGCTGGAATGCTTGGATTTAATATCTTAATTTCTTTATTCCTGGGAAATCCAGATGGATTGGAGGGATGCTGCTCCCACGGGAGCAAAGCCGCATCCCAGGGGGTGCCACAGCCTCTGGCAGCTGCTGTTCCCTAAAATAATTCCTAATATGGAATTCCCAGCCTTGGGAAGCTGAGCTTTGCTCTGAGGGCTGGGCTGAAACTTGGGATTCATTGGTTCGAATCCTCCAGATTTTATTGTTGGGAATAACAGTCAAAAATGTTCCCGGTTTTCCAGCGGCACGAGGAAATCTGGGAGGCTCCAAGCACCTGTTCCAGGCACCTTGATCCCATTTGTCAGGGAAAACCAGGAGCAGGGTTTAGCTCTGCAAATATCTGGCTGCATCCCTTCGGATATCCCAGGAATCTGCTAGGAAAGCCCCCTTTGGATAAGGGAGGGATCGGGGTGGGATTGGCAGGGCTGGGGCTGTACCGAGCTCATTCCCAGGTATCCCGGGGGCTTGGAATGGGATGATCCCTTCCAAGGGAAATCCTTCTAGATGAATCCCGAAGGAAAAGTGGGAAGGCTGGGTAATGAAGACCTCTCCGAGCATCTGGCTCCCATGTGGAAGCAGCGCTGGGAATTCCAGCTCCGGTGGGATGGGCCGGAGTGTCCGTGCATCCATCTGTTTTCACACGGCTGGGAATGCTGGAAGCCTCCAACCCCAGAGGATCGTAAATCCCGGCTCCGCTTTTCCCGGCCCTCCGCAGACAATCCCGAGATTCAGCCCTGTCCAAATCCCGCACAAAGGCCCGCTCATTCCTGGGATTTATGGCCTCCCGGGAAGCGTTGGGTGATTAAGGTTTGGCCACCAACACGGAGCAAACAGTAGGAGCTCCGACAGCTCCGACTGGGAATGTGGGCCGGGATTTATCAAACAAATCCAGGAGAAATCCATCTCTGTTTGGAAAAGCGGGAGATATATGGCATGCCTGGGAGACGGATCCGGCTTGGGAACATTTGGGAGGGTTGGAATTCCGAGCCGGATTCGAGCCGGTTGTAGCCAAGGCAAATATACAACTCCAGGCAAGGAGCTTTTTCCAAGGGTAACAACAACATTCCTGGGCAAGTGAGGTCATCCCCAATTTTCTAGGTTGGAATTAAAAAAGCCGAGGGGAAGAAGTGCTGGAAAAATACAGGAGGGGGAAAAAAAATTGGATAAAATATGTTGGAAGCGGCTGACAAAAAACCAGGAGATGGGAAGGGAGGAGAAGGTGCCGGTGGTTCACTTCCAGGGATTAAAATTGGATGTTTGGGAATTTTTTTTGCCTCAATCCCGTTTTTTCCCGACTTAATTAATCCATTCCACTCACCAGCATCCCAGTTCTTCCCAAAAATCCTGCTGGAAGTGGAAAAGCAAAGGCGGAGAAGGGAGGGTGGGGGGGGGAAGTCCTTTTGGATGGATCCAGGTTGGATCCGCCTTTCCCTCCGGATGGGCAGGGAAGGGATGCTCCAGGATGGTGGGATCACGGCAGGAGAGGATTTCTGGGATTGAACAGTGCTGGAAAGGGGAATTCTGATGGACCCCAGCATGGAAGGAAGGAATGATGGAAAGAGGGATCCTGGGAAAGCACCTGGATGTGGCTGAAGTGTATCCTGGACCTGTCCTTAGGGAATTCCTTATCCCATGCGTCTGCCTGCCAGGAGTATAGAAGAACCATGGAATGCTTGGAATTCCGTGATTCCTAGGATCTCTCCCAACCCAAATCCCTCCGGTTTCCCCCAGTTTGTTAAAAAACCCGGATTTTCTCTTTGATTCCAGTGATTCCCTGGAATAATCCTGCATTGGGAAGGCACCAGAGCGCCGTGGGTCTGGAATTCCCTTTTCCCAGGGAACTGAACCCCCACGGCTCCCATAAAATTCCTGGCGGCCGCGTTTACGAGGTGTGAAGCCATAAAGCAGCTCCTGAATTTTCCACACCTTCCTCCTGCTCCGGAGGCCGATGGAGCACCGGGAATTTTTCCTCCCAATCCTCAGTGTTTATTTCCCGGTGTTCCAACAGGAGCTGATTCCCAGCACAGGAATCGGAAGGATCATCCCGTGAGGATGGGCAGGGACACCTCCCACTATCCCAGGATGCTCCAAGCCCCATCCAGGGATGGGAATTCCAGGGATGGGAAGAGGCTTAGATGGCAAAGTTATCCCAAAAAAATCTTTGTGCCATCGTTTTTGTCCCATCGGGAGAGGGAAATGTGGGATTGTTTTTCCCTTGGGATGAGGTGCAGCTTCCCGACAGGAGCAGTGAAATCCCTGGATAGCTAAGGCTTTCCAGGAGGGAATATTTGCCTTGGGAATGCTCCTGGGAGCAGGGAAAAGTGAGACTGGGAAGAGAGACAAATGAAATTAGCTGGAATTCTTGGCAGGAGTGGGAAGAAGGAAGCACCGATGGAGATCCAGGCTCCTGCTGGAATTCTATCCACAAATTGATCAGGAAAAGAAGGATAAGCAGCATCCGGATGGAAAACACGGCTCTGCCTGGCTTGGAATTCCGGCTCCAGTGCTTCCAGATCCCATGGACCTCTCTGGGTTGCAGCTCCTGGGATTAGGAGCTCCCAATCCTGGTTATTTCCAGGCGGCCCTGGATCCAAAGGCAAAGCTCCCACGCCTGGCAGTCATTTGAGGATTTGGGAATCCTTGGAAGTGTGTGGGAGCCACGTGGAATCCAAGCTGCCTCAAATCGTTCCCACCTGCACTGACAGCTCCGGGTTTTTCCTGGGAATTCCTGGCTTGGGTGGCACCAAACCCATCCTGATCTAAATTTAGGGAATTTTGAGTGTCTCGCTTATATTTTTCCTTGGTTTTTTCCAGCTCCAGTTCAAGCTGGTGGGAATTACTAGGACAGAGTTCTGGTAGCCACATTCCCATTTTCCATGGAGGAATGGGGTGGGAATCCAAAAATTCCAAATCCCAAAAATTCCTCTTAAAACAGGCGTGGATTTATTTGTGACCTTTCCGTGAATCCTTTGAGGATTTGGCGAAGGAAATATGCAAGGAATTCCTGGAATGGTAAATCCTTTATCTGAGAAATCTCAGGACAACTTTGCTTCCATGTTTGAGGTGATTTGGGTTTTTTTTTTTCCTGGGAATGATGAGCTTTTAGGGTTGTGCTACTGCAGTGTGGTGAGAATGGTTTCCCAAGCCTGGATCCCACGGGATTCGCAGCTCCTCAGCTGGAAGAAAGGAAAAGCTTGGAATGGCTTCCCTTGGAGCATTTTCCATACATCCAGGAGCAGATCCAGAAGGTCTCTCTGCTTCCAGGGAAAAAGGGGCAGGATGAGAGGAAAACACCTCAGGCTGTGCCAGGGCAGAGTCAGGTTGGATTCAGGAGGAATTTTTTCATGGAGAGGGTGGTAAAGCATTGGAATGGGACGGATCCCAATCCCTGGAGGTGTCCAAGGAATCTCGGGATGTGGGAATTGGGCAGAGGTTGTGCTCTGCTCCCAGAGGGCTTTTCCCACCTGAACAATTCCCTAATTGTAGGCTTGTCCCTCCCTTTCCAGGGAATTCCATGTGTGCCTGTGCCCCCTGCCCACCCAGCCAATTAATTCCCAACTCCAGCGGGACAAAACCGATGGAAAATGCTCCTGGAGCTCACTCCAAGCTCTGTTTCTAAAAATTCCCTGCTTTTTTTTACCTTTCCGACGTCCAACCGCAGCCGAAAAAACTCGGGAGCCTCCGGCCCTGTTCAGCTGGAGATGTCCAAACGAGCTCCAGGTTTTCCAGGCAGTTCATTCCTCATTTTCCGTGGCTCGGGTTGTTTATGTTCCCTCCGCTTCCATGAAAAGGACGTCTTCATTAAAGCTGAAAAATGGACCTTGGGATTGATGGGAAGCGCTGATTTCCCTCGGCCACCAGCAGGAATCGGAGTTCCAGGGAACTCATTCCTGCCTGATGGATGGCCTTGGAATGTTATTTATTTCTCTCTGGGTTTTTCAGCTGGTTGGATTAAAAAAAAAAAAAAAAACAGGAAAAAAGCCAAGGAAAAGCTCAGCCAAGCGTTGGGATCGCAGTGAAATAAAATCCCAGGAATCGTTTTAACCCCGGAGTTGAGGGATAGGAAGAGCATTGGAATGGGTTTGGAGTCCTCATCCCTGGAGGCATCCGAGGATTTGGAGGGGGAATTCTGGGGATGACCAAGTGGTCTCTGCTTGAGCATCCAAAGGAGCCCCAGAATCCCAGATGCAGATGTTGGTCCCCAGCCATAGGATAATCCCAATATTGGGATTCCGGCTGTCCTGGATATCCCCATTCCATACCCTTGGAGTGCCTGGATTTAAGGGTCAGGCTCCCAGAATTTGGGATTTATAAGGAAAGGAATTCCCCAGCTCCCAAGTGCCTTCGCTTCGTTCCCACTCCGGATTTGCCATTCCGGATTTGCCATTCCCGGTGCCTCTGGAGCGCTCCCTCCTGTCCCAAATGGAGACCAGAGGAAAGCGTGGAAAATCAGGAAAATGCAGAACACATCCCGAAATCCCCGCCTAAGGAAGCCGTGGCAGCTTTTCCTTCCCCTCACCCAATATTCCCAAAATCCCGGGTGATGATTTCCAGTTTGGATGCCCCTGATGTGCAGTGGGAATTCCACTGGGGCCACTGGAGTCGAGGGAAAATGGGGTGGGAAAAGGAGGAATGCTGCAGTTAATGCAGAACAATTCCCGGTTTTATTCTGCGTTTCCTTAATCCAAGCTTTTCCCTTTTTTTGGTAGGAAAAGGAATTCCTTCCCTTTTCACTTGGCTACAACAGGTTTATCCCAAGCTCCTCCAATTTTCTGGGATCCTGGAGGCTGGAAAAGAGGGGGAATGGGGTTTATTTTGGGCCGTAATGACAACTCCAAACTGGGATTTGATGGGATTTTCCCCCTTTTCCAGGCATCCACAACCTCCCTAAATCCCCCCCTTGGGATCCACCTGTATTCCAAGGCTGTTTGAGTCCCTTCTGGAACTGCTGGATCTCACTAAAAAAAGCTGGATTTTTTTCCTTGCTTTCAGGTGCTATTCCCATATTTATGCAGGTGTAAATATTCCGTTTTCCCAAAAAAACTGAGCTCAGAACTGTTTGGTTTTTCCTAACCGGTAATGATCAGGGATGCGGGACAGGGAATGAGTGTTGCATCCATCAGCTGGGGACAGGAATATCCATTGGAAAACTGATCATTAAATTCCCTTTTCCCAAGTTTTGGCATCCAGGTATGTTTAACCCAGAGAGTTAAAATCATTTGGGGTCAGGGGAGAATTCAGGTTATCCCATTTCCCTGTTTCCTCGGTGTGGATTTGGTTCCATGGGATTTTTGGGATTTGAGATTCCGTCGCGCCAAAGGAAATGGGATGAGGGATGCATCCATCTCGGCTTTCTTTGGGAAAGGCTTTTCCCCGCCTTGCAATGAAATCTGGGATTGCGCTGCCACCCTGGGCCAGGGATCCAAGGGGGGGTTATTCCCAGGATTTTTCCTTTGCCTGGCAGCAATGCCTGGAAGCTCCGTCATGGCACATTGGGCTTTGTTTTTCATTCCAGGCGCCTTGGATGGAAAAATAAGGAGAAGGAGGGGGAATCAAAATCCAAACAAGCCGGCAGCTGGGATTTTGTCTGGAGCGAGGCAGGGAAAACTGATTTATATCGGCTCCAGGAGCAGCTCCGAGATCCTGGGAGCTCCATCCCTCATTGGGATGAGGGCTTGGGGTATTTCCTGCCTTTGGAATTCTCAGGTGCCACGCTCCAGAGGGTGGCTGTGCCTGGCTTTTCCCTGATTTACGGCTCCTTCTGAATCTCCCGGAGCTGGAATGGGTCCTGGCAGGGTGTAAATCAATCCTGATCCCCACAATCCCAGCATTCCCAGGGTTGTGTCCCTGCCGAGCCCTTGGCTTTCCCACTTCTCCCGGGTTTCAAAAAATCTGGCGGGAAGCCGGAATGTTCGGCCGCTCCAGAAATGCTTCCGACAGGCGAAGCACTCCTTAACTCCATAAAGGATGGAAAAAGCTGGATTTGGGATGAAAAGTTGGGAGGGAGGAGGGCGGATCCTTCTGGAGTCAGGGATTTAAGATTTTTTTAGAGCATTCCTGCTAAAAAAACACTCCCAAATCCAAACTCTGCCTCTCTTCTTCCAGGTCAATGGAATTTTTCCTTGTTGAATCCCTAACCTTCCTCCAATGGAAGTTGGAATCCAGGCTCTCCCTCCTGCCTGCTGGAAAATTGCATAAATCCCAGAAAATGGGTTTTCCAGCGCTTGGGAATTTTTGTGGAAAAGACAGAAGGCAGCTGGAGTTCGGGGATTTAAGGCTGATTCCTTGGGATCATCTCTCCCAGTATTCCTGACTGGTGATTCCTGGAGATTCCTGGAAACATGGGAAATGCCGTTGTTGGGAATGGGGGAGAGAACCACCATGGACAGCAGGGGTGGGAATGGTGATGCCAAATCCCTCTGGAATGCTGCGTCCACCTGGAGGCTGTTACTTTACCCCAAGAATGATGGAGAAGTCGGGAAAATCTTGGGATCATGGGATGGTTTGGGTTGGAAGGGATCTTAAAGCTCGTCCCACTCCATGGGCAGGGACACCTTCCACTATCCCAGGTTGCTCCAACCTATCCTGGAATATTCCAGGGATGGGCCATCCATACATCCTTTGGTCCTTCCTGAATGCCAGGATAGGGTGGATTAAAACCCAGATTTTGGGAATGTTTGGGGGTTTTAAAGGAATTTAAAGGCAAAATAATTCCAGTGCCTCAACAAGGAAAGAAGGTTTGGGATGCGTCAGCTACAAAACTTGGGATTTGGGAACAAATCCTGCGCAGTTTCGTTGGATTTTCCTGGAATTTTTATGAACAAAAAGGGAATTGCTCAAAGGACAACAAGAATAAAACATCTGGATGGAAATAAATTGGATTTTTCCTTGAAAATTGGATTTTTAGTGGAAAATGGGCTGTGCTTGGCCTCGGGCCGTGTCGAGGTCAAGGGACACCATTCCAGATGGATCCCTTTAAAAGAAAACACAGGAAAAATGGGGAACAGTGCCCAGAATTCCCTAAAATCTTTGGGAGCAGATAAAAATTCCCAAGGAGCAGCTCAAAAAACGCCTCATCCTAAACTTATTTTGGTCCTATTCCCAAATTCCTCCATGTCACCGTTGTTTTCTGGGGATGTTCCTTCTGGCAGTGTCTCCAGCCCCTCCCGAATGTGTTATCCCAAATGTGCCGGCTCCCGCTCCGGGATTTCATTGGAGTTGAGTGCTGCATTAATCCGTTGGCTGGAGTTCATCCTTTTCCTTGTAAATCCGTCCTCTCCTGCCTCCGGCACGCGGAGCCCAATATCCGGGGGGTAAATGGAGCCTTTGATCTTTCCTTGTCAGAGAGGTTTCCTGGGATTCCAGGCAGGTCCCTTTGCCTGGCTGCTGTCCATAAAAATTTGGGAGCACCAATGGATGGATTGAGGAGGGAGGGGGAAGGTCTGAGGTTTTCCAGGGCTGGAATTAAATATTAATTCGTTCCAATAAGTTGGGTGCTGGGAAGGAGTTCTTCCCTGTGAGGGTGGAGAGGCCCTGGCAAAGCTGTGGATACCTCATCCGTGGAAGTGTCTGATTCCAGGTGGGACAGGGCTTGGAAAAACCTGGGATGGTGGAATGTGCCCCTCCATGGCAGGGCTTGGAACGAGAGGATCTTTGAGGTCCCTTCCAAGTTTTCCCTCTGGCATTCCGCTTCCCAAACTTCGGCTGGCGTTTGCCGCCTCTCCAAGGGCTCTTTCCGTGGAGCTTGGAAGGCAGACGTGGGAGGGAAGCAGGGAAGTGCAGCTGCGGAACACCGGTGCCAAAGGATGCCGGAGCTTTTCCCTGGCTCCGAGGGATGATGGATATCCATCCCAAGGACATCCGTGTGCCAAGGGATTTGTGTTTTTCTGGGAAGCAGGTGCTGTTTAGAGGGAGGGTGGGAGTGCAGAGCCAAGGAATACCTCATTCCCACATTCCTTCCATCCTATTTTCTCGGGAAGCGCGGGATGTGTCCCAGTGCCTGCTTCAAAGGCTCGCATTCCACCGGGAGCTGCGGGTGGAGGAACCTGGAATGCTGACAGGTGCTCCTGAGTCATCCAGGAGCTGGGAATCGATCCCCATTGTGCTGGGTCCATCCATGAGATTCCATGGAGCAGGGACACAGGGAATTTTCGTGGTGCTCCATGGGGATGTCTGCAGCATCCCTGATTCTTGGGATGCTGTTCCAGGGAAATTGGGATTATCCAGACCAGTGCAAACACTAATCCTACAAATCCAACCCCTTCCCATGCTGCAGTTTTTCTGGGAACGTCACAATCCCAGCTTTGGCCACTTTAGCAAATTCCTTGGGTGGGTTTTGGGTTAAATCCCTGATTTTGGGCCATGTTTTTACACACAACCGATTTGAACAGCATCAAACCCCTGGGATGTGGCACTGGAGAGGAAAACTTGGAGAGACCCCGAGTGAAAAATGGGAAGAGAAGCGAGAAGAGTCTGGTATTTGCTATTTTTAGTGTTGTATTTGCCTGAATTCCAAGCTTGCCTTGTGTTTTCCTTGGATCCAGCCGATGCTTTTGGAACTCCTGGGGCTGCCAGGGCTAAACCAACAATCCTTAACCCCAAACGGAGCCAGCCAGGAATTCTGTGGGATGAGGGAGTGGAGCCTGGACCTCTTCCCGGATTATCCAGCAGCTGGGATGTGCCTGGGTTTGCTGGGCAGATTCCCGTGGCACGAGGTGGGAGAACCATGGAATCACATTCCCAAGTGCCATGGAATCCCTGCCAGGGCTGGACAACTTTTTTTAAGGCATTTTCCTAATATCCAACCTGAAGCTTCCCTGGAGCAACTTGAGGCCATTCTCTCCTGTCCTGTCATTCCCTGGGAGCAGATCCTGATCCCACCTGGCTGCACCTGGATTGTGGGAAGTGGGAATGTCCCTCTGGAGCCTCCTTTCCTCCAGGGTGAGCTTTCCCAGCTCCCTGCTGGTGCTCCAACCCCTTCCCAGCTCCATTCCCTTCCCAGGACACACTCCGGCCCCTCCATGTCCTTTGTTTAGTGAGGAAAAGCAAGGACAGACCTGGATTGCTCCTCCCCATCCCCGCATTTTGGGATGAATCCCTATTTTCCTCCATTTCAACTAATGTGGACCTGATCCCAAAAGTACAGAACATTCCCAAACCTGCCAGGAACGCGGGGGAGAAATCAGAAAATCCACAGCTTTTCTCCGGGGTTTTTGCTAGGAATTATGATTACAGGACTGGAAAATCTTGGATTGGGATTTTTTTTGGCGGCTCTGGAAGTCTGGCAAAATTTCGGGAAGGTGGAAGGGTCCAGGTTTTGTCCTTGGCACTGGAGGCGATAAGAGAACATGGAGAAAAATCTTCCCTTTTCCCAGTAATTGATTTTGGAGGAGCAAATCCCAAGCCCGAGGAACAAATCCTCTGGGCTTATCCCAAATTTTATCCTAAACTCCATTTCCTGGCCTAAAAGTCCCCAAATTTTCCCACTCTGGCAAAGTGTCAGAGAAGCTCCTGTTTATCCTTTGCTGCCCTCTTTTGCTTCCCAAGAACTGGATATTTCCTTGGATTTATTTGCCGTGGCTCCCCGAAAACCACTGGAGAATAAAGAGGGTGAGGGAATATTAATTGATTAAATAATTATTTAAGACATCTGGCAAGGCTTTGAAAGGTGATTTTCCCTGATTTTTATTCCTTTCCCGGATTTTCATTCCCATTTCCTGTCCTCCAAGGCTCCACTTTTTCCTTGCAAACTTAAGGATTTGGGCTGTTCTCATCCACCTCTGCCAAGAATCCAGCTTGGAGGGGATGGATCCAAGGTTATGGATGGGTTTGCAGCAGCATCCTGAAATTCTGCAGCAATTCCACGAGATAATTCCAGACTGGATCCATGACTGGCTTGAAAAGAGGGATGCTTCCATTCCTGGACATAACACAGGAGCTTTTATCCATTGGTTTTCCAGGGACTGGGATTTTATGGTGGGAAACCCCAAGCCGGGCTCAGCCAGGATTTGTGACCACTTTCCTGTATTTATTGGAATTATACTTCCATAGATTCCCAGCCTCAGGAGCGGGAAGTGTCTTCACGTGGCCTTTCCTTGCTGGGGCAGCTTGCAAGTTTGGGAGAGGGGAATTTGGGATTGTTGGAAGGATTTGGGGTAATTTCTTTAAAGCTGCAAGTCTGCCAAGGATTAAAATCAAAACCTCCATCCTCGTGTTGGCTTTGGACACTGAAAGATGGATTTTTATCCCTAAAAAAAGCGTGGAATGAGTCTGGAGGTGGCCGGGCTGTGCAACAGGAGCCGAGTGTAACGTTTTTCCGAGGATTCTCCTGGGCTCCAGATGTGCGGGCTGGGAAAGCCGTTAACGGCCCCAATTAGGCTTTAATTTATCTTCGTTTCCTCGTCATGGCCGTTAAAAGTCACACCCCGGAGCCCTTAAAGCTCCACGTTCCCATTCCCGAGTTTTGTCAGGTGCTGGCCAGCAAATCCAAAGTCCAAACTGGACTTTATTCCCAAAAAAAAAAAAAAAAAAAAGGGTTTAAATGGGTCAGGAGCCTCTCCCTGGACATCTGCTTGAGGGATAGCGCAGGGATATTTAAAAGGTTTGGAAAGAAAACAAATAAAGGCTTCCACATTCCCGAGGAATTTCAGCCCCTCATCCAGCCTGTTCCCGAATCCCCCCTTTTGGCAGGAGAGTGATGGCATTAAACATCCGAGGAGATTTATTAGGGATAATTTATGGCCGGAGCAGCCGAGCTGTGGGTTCAGGGGAGCGGAGCTCGCCACGGGCAGTGTTTTCCTTCCTGCACATTCCGATTGTTTTAGTTTATTCCAGAGGCACAGCTCGGGAGCTCATTTATTCCCAGGACACATCAACACGTGGAGTGAGATCACTCCCGTTCCTGGGGGTCGGCGGGCGGGAGGTGATGAAATCATGGATTTATCCACGGCTTATTCCAGGCGTTTGATTGAGCGGGATCAATTTGGGCTGAACTGACAGCACTTCCCGATGTTCCCAAACAGCCGCTAAAATAATTATCGGGATCCGAGAGCGCGGAGCAGCTCCCGACACATGTTGGGAGCGGGGAGAGGACAGTTCCAGGCACTAAAAATACATCCCAGATGGAAAACTCATCCAGCTCCGATGGGGGGAAAGCTCAACCTGCTGGAGGTTGTTATAAATCGGGAATAGGGCAGTGAATGTTTGGGATAAGCTGAGTCCCCAGTAGGTCTTTCCTGCCATCCGTGAACTCCTGACCTTTTTTCCTTGGAGAGCTGTTAAAATGGAGGCAGAGGGCAGAGGGAGTTGTTTTCCAGCCCCTTTTGCACTTGTGTGGTCTGGAAAGGGAACAGATTTTCCCTGCCCTTTTCCAGGAGACGAACACGGGGATGAGGGGGAAGCAGAGACGGCTTTAATGGACCTTCCCGGGGTATCCCAGGAATCGGGAGCTGCCTGGGACACGGCATGGGAGCGGTGTTTCCATCCCACCGGGAATGTTCGCTGTCCTGACAGCACTGAGTGGGATTTGGGATATTCCTGGTGGGGTGGTGGAAAATAGGGAAAAAGAGGGGGATTTGCTGCTCTGGAAGTTTAAATCCATGGTCGGGAGGGGGTGAATTCCCTTTGGGATGCCCCTCACCTTGGAGAGTGGCCCAGAGGGTGGATTGTGGGATGCTGGTCATCACAGGGATGAGGAGGGAATGAGGGATGGGATTCTTTATGGATTAAGACAAGACCTGGGAATATTTTTAATTTATTTGGTGGCTAGACAAGGAGTCAAAATAGAACAAAATAGGAAAATAAGCTGGAATACATCCCGAGATATCAGGAAATCATCCGAGGGCACAGTCCTGTGGGCTGGAGCTGTGGGAAGGAGACATCCCCAGGAATTACCGTACTGGGAATATCGGGTATCCGACACCAGAAGGATGCTCGTATCCATCTAGCCATGGAGATGAGTTATCCCAGAAAACAGTGGAGCATCTTCCCAAAACAGATTCGAAGGGTAAAACCGGGCAGTGGGGTCTCTTTCCCTCCAAACTGCCGTTCCCTCCCAGGCTGCAATTCCAAGGACAGTCCTAGGGAACTCCGAGTGCTTTCAGCTGTGCCGGAGTGATGAAATATTCCAGATGCACGGTCCGAGGGCTGATCCCGAGGTAGACGGTGCCTGGAAACATGGAGAAGTTTTTTGGGAATGAGCAGTGCATGGAAGTGGATTCCCAGAGTGTGAGGCACATGGAGAGCTCTGGGTGTAGGATGGGGAGAAATTCCCATGGGAATTTAGGGATTTTTGTGGCAAACTGGAGGATTTGAATATTGGAATTCCGGACTGGTTTGTGTTGGAAGGGACCTTGAATCCCATCCCATCCCCTTCCAACCCTGACACATTCCACTATCCCAGGTTGTTCCAAGCCCTGCCCAACCTGGCCTTGGACAGTCCCAGGGATGGGGCTTCTCTGGGAACCTGTTCCAAAATACAACCCAGAAGTTCTTCCCAAAAAACTAAATCCCTAAAAAATTAAACCACTTGGAAAGGATAAATTCCCTCCCTTCTCTCAACACTTCATCCCTGGGTCCCTGCAGCTTAAGCTGGAGTTGAAGGATCCACAGGAGCATGAAAACTTCAGGAAGAGTGGGAAAACCGGGCAATAAATAGGATATTTTTTCTCCTGGAATGCTGGAATGCTCCAACGATCCCATCTGGCCCTCGGGATCATTGGAATGGCCTGGAATGGGGTGGGTGGTTACAAATGCACCCAGAGCTTTCCCTGTGCCTTTGTAAATCGCTGACTTCTGTGGCTGGAAGGGCTCGGCTTTGATGAATCCAATCCCTCATCCAGCCCGCTCCGGAGGCAGGGCTTTAAATCAGGAATATTCCTGAGGCTCCTTTAAATCAGCTTTAAGTGACTTTAATTCAGCTCTGGCCGATTCCCGATCGATTCCAACGACTCATTTCATCCCAACTTTCACGTCCATCCATCTTCCAACCACGCTCTCCTCTTCCCAGCCCGGAGAAATGGGATCCAGCTGTCGGTGTTTCGGTCGGGAACGGCTGCCAAAGCGGGGAATTGTGGAGTTATCTAAACATTCCAGAAGGTTGGCTCTCTGTGCGGGAGGCATCCCTGACAAATCGGACTGGAAAGGGTGTGGAGAGGTCTCCTCATCCAGCCCCACCGCAGAGCTCCTTCCCGGGAATTCCTGCCTCCATCGCCAGTGGAAGGAATTAGCGGCAAGTGGCTGGATGTATCCCAGCTCCAACCCCCATTCCCTAGGGATGAATCCCTCTCCATCATCCGTGAGACATTGGCATGGGTTGAGATTGGGTCGGAAGGGACCTTCAGGACCATCCCATTCCATGTCCATGGAAGCAGGGACACTTCCACTATCCCAGGTTGTTCCAAGCCCTATCCAACCTGTCTTGGAACAATTGCAGGGATTTCTGCCTCCTCCACTCACATCCCTCGAGGTTTAATCTGGGTTTATTCCTTCCATGGAGCAGGATAGGGATTTGGAGCTCAGCCTGTTCCTTCCTGGTCCCTCCAAGGTGTCTCCATCCTTCCCAGTCCTGGACTCCATCCTTCCCAAGCCATGGATCCCATCCTTCCTGAGCCATGGGTCCCATCCTTCCCAAGCCATGGATTCCATGTTTCCCAAGCCATGGATTCCATCCTTCCCAATCTTGGACTCCGTCCTTCCCAAGCACACTCCGGGCTGGAGCAGAGCCACGTGTTCTGTGGCCAGATTCGCAGTGATGGATGCAAATGTCATCACTTATTTTTGTGGGAATTTCATTGTTTGTTTTCCTTGGTTTTCCTGCAATAACAACTCCTCTTCTATCCCGCCTCCAGCTTTTCATCCTCTGCCAGAGGCTTCCCCTCCTGATTTTCTCCAAATTATCTTAAAAACCTGGAATAATGGACTTAAAATAATTATTCAAAGGGCACTTGGTTGGATTCTCCTGACTGTGGGATTCCAGCCAAACGGGAGCACAGCCGGAACACAGGAGGTCACTTTATTTTTGGCACAGCCAATTAGAATAATCCATGGAATTCCAGCTTCTCCAAAATATCCTGCGCTGTATTTGGGAGCTCTTCAAATTTCAGGCTCTTGGCTCCCTGGGAAAAGTGGACAGTGTTGGATTGTAGGGATAATTCTGTGAATTTGGAATTTCTGTGGTTTCCTTTTCCTTCTTTTTACTGTCAGGGCCTTAAATGCCCAAGGTGCCAAAATGTGATCCTAAATCCATGGATATATGGATATATGAGCATGGATATATGACCCTCTGGAATATTATCCTGGCATTGTAAATTGGAGTGGCTCCGCTGATTTCCCTGGCACTGTCCAGCCCTGACCTGCCCCAGGCTTTAAATCCAGCTTAAAATCCCTGGAATACCTGACCAACAAATTTCCACACGCTTTGAGCTTCTCCAGCTTGGACTATCTGGGATCAAATCATCCCAACCCCGGCCCTGCTGGAATTTTCCCCCTTCAGCCTCAGTTCATCAAAAGCCTCTGCGGTTCCTTCTTCTCCTCCTAATGAAGGTGGAAATGTCCACGGCGAGGGGAATTTATGGATGAAGGAATTCCAGTGGCCATCATTCCATAATAAGGCTGACAGCTCCGTAAAATATGGCCCAAAAAACCCTGGAAAAGGCTCCGGCAGCTCCCTGGAAGGTGACCCAAATATTTTATGGAGTGGGCTCTGACGACCTTCCCTTATTTATGAATTTTTAAATGAGCGGGATCTGTTTAAAGAGGGAAAAAAAGCCTGGGATATGAAAAAAACCCAAACCCAAACCAACTTCAGATGGCGACTTTAACCTCCCATAGATTAAAAACCATTCCATCTTTTTATCCAAATTCCAATAAAAATCCTGTCTCACATGGATTTAGGGACTGCTTCCAATGCCACTTAAAAGCTGATTATTTTCAGGGCAGATTTTGCACTCCAAAGGTTTTTTTAATTTTAATTATTTTTAAAATCAATTTTAAAGGATAAAAATTTCTTTAGGAGATGTTTTGGGCTGGGATAATTTTACCCAGGAAAACTGAGAGTATTTTAGCAGAAACTCTGATCCATTGGGGATTTAATCACATTATTTTTATACAGGAAAAATGTTATTTTATAAAACAAAAATGTATTTTTATGCATAAATATATTCCATAATGAATAAAATATGGAAAGGGCCCTCAGGGAGAAGCAGTCCCAGGGGTGATGGATTTCAGACCTAGGAAACCTCTGGAGCTGAAGGATAACTCACTGATTAGGAAGGTTCTGAGGGAATTCCGTGCAGATCCTAGAAAAGTTGGGAGCTGGGCACCAACCTGGTGTCATTAGGAGCAAAGCAAGGAATTTCACTCCATCCAAACACAGACATCCTTTTCTCCCATCTTTTTTTCTCCTTCTGGTTCATCCCAATAAATAATTTGGGATATGCCCTGGCTTTCATTTGTTCATGGAAATCCTGGATAGGAGCAGTAATGACTGCTTTCAAACCATTGCATCCCAATTATTCCTACTGGTTTTGTCATGGAACAGCTCCAGGTCAGCATTCCAGGCTTTCCACCCCTGTTCCTTGCTCTGTCCATGGGGTTTTTTTGCTATTTCCAAAAGGCAGTGAATCCTAGAATCCAAGGAATATTTGGGATGGAAGGGACTTTAAATCCCATCCAGCTTCCACTCTCCCAGGTTGCTCCAAGCCCCCTCCAACCTGGCCTTGAAGAATTCCAGGGATGGGGCAACCACAGCTCCATAATCCAAGAGCTAAACCCAGCTCTTTGGAATCTCCCTTTGCTCCAAAGGAAGCCAAAGTTATGGGGAATGCTGAAAATCCTAAAATACTGGGATAAACCAAGCCACTGATATCCAGATTCCTGCTCTGCCCGTTCCAGAAACCACCATTCCAACAGCTCCAGGGAGGAATTCCGCAGCCAGAAATGAGGGGAGAACGCTGCTTTTCCATCCAGGAGAGCATTTAAGGAATATTTTACATCAAAGCCCTTTCGTTCCCGGCTGGAGGGGTTATAAATGGGACAATCCCTCCTCGGGATGGAGCCCTTCAAATGCCACAACATCAATATCCCGGCTCCTGGAAATCCATGGAATATTTCTCCACGTCCACATCCCATTAATCATTTGGAAAGCCATTTATGGACCCAAATTACCAAGTGCCAAAGCGCCCCTGACAGGGAGGGAAATTTATTTCTCTGCTTTATTAATGTTCTATTTATTATTAGAAATCAAATAAATTCTTCCCAGATTGGGAATTTTAACGGGAATTCTTCATGGCCGAGTCCTGTTTGTGCTCTGAATGTTGTGTGAAGAGGGAACGGGGAAGATGAACCAAATAGATCCTTTAAAATCTCCTTTTTTAGGATGTACTTGATGGGGAAAAAAATCCCCTTCCACCCTGGCAGTGGGGTCGGGATCAAACACGGAGATTCCGGGACCCCGATAGGAAAATTTGGAAAGGTCTTTAGCATAATCCTTTAATCTGTTTGCCGAGATATCCGTGGAAAACACTTTATTTACCCAAGTAAACAGCGGCTCCCATTTCTGACGGGAGGTTAAGCTGTTTGGAGAAAGGCTTGGAAGGAAATAATTCCAAGGATTTTAAAGCTTAAGGTGTCATTTGATTTTTTTGGGGGGGGGATTCCTTCCAAGGAGATCGCGGGCAACTTTCGGAGGGAGCGGAATTCACTCGAATTCACCTGGAAGGGCTGAAAATCCTCAGTTACTCTGCTTTGTGGGGAATCTAAGTGGGAATGGGCCAGTTTGGGAATGAGGCTGGAAGCTGGGAGGTGCCTGGAGCAGCATCAGCTCCCACTTTAACCCAACTCCAACGCATCCCAATTTTCAGGAGATGCCGTGATCCCCTTTATATTCCCTTTAATCATCCCAGCCCTTCCTCATCCCATGAGGCATGGATCTCCAGCAGTGCCTTCTCCTAAGGCTGGGATAAATCCCTTCCCACGTGCTGGAATTCTGCTTATTCTGGGGAAAAGGAAGAGGGGACATTCCCGCTCCATCCTTCAGGATTCCCGATCCCTCTTGGGACGAGCCGCTGCCAGGTGAATCCCCGGGAATCTTTTGGCCACCAGATGCCCCCACAGAGCCGTCACGGGTCCCTGAGGGACGCTGGACTCAATCCGTGGATTTTGGGTATCTCCAGCTCCTTTTCTGCCACCCTTTTCCGTTGCCACCGTTCTCCAGGGAGGTAGAGTGGCAGGGATTTCTTTGGAAGCTCCCACCACATCGGAAGTGGCCTCCTGGACACCGGGAATGGTTGGAGATGTCCCAGTCCTCAGTGTAAAGGCTTTTGTGGCAAACTGGGAATTCTCAGGATTTGCACCTGGCACGGCTCTGGATAAGGCTGGGAGAGGGGCAGGATAAAAGCCGTGCTCCCAGTGGATAAAGCATTTTTCCAGCTGAATTTTCCCTGGAATTCTGTGCTTCGGGGATCGGCCCCCACTACAAAAGACAATAAAACCGAGAAATCCTTGGAAAAACATCCCCCGAGTGCTCTCCCTGTAAATGTCCTCGCTCCAAGCTTCCCTTCCTTTCCTAAATCCCCGCTAAAGGCAGCTCCCTCTTCTCTCCATGCTCCCAGTGCCTTTCCCTTCTCCAGAAATAAATCGGGACGTCTCTTGAACTCATTTGTGCTCCTCGCTGCCTTCCCGGCCTAACTCATTCCATATGGCCGCGGCTCTTTCCATGGAGCGCCTCCGCCCGGCTTCCCTCGCTCTCTTCCAAGCTCCTTAATTTTATGAACAATTTCCGAACAATTAGAATGTGGAAAAGTCCTCCGAGGGAAGCCGGAGGATCCCTATTCCCAGGATAACGCAAATGCGGGCCAGACAAAGCCATTCCACCCAGTCTCTGCAGAACAATCCTCGGATGGGCTGAGCTCATAAAGCCAAGATTTTCCATCGCTGCATTCCAGGGGCCGGATCCTCCTCCCAGTGCCACCAGCGTGACGTGGAATCACTTTGGGTTATTCCGGCTTCTTTTCCCAATTAGAGGCGCCGCTTCCCTCCCCTGTTCCCTCTTTCCCGTGTTTTTCCCGAGTAATGCCCGACACATGCTCATTTCATGCTACTCCTGCCCAAGGAAAACATGGGGAATGAAACCAATCCACTTTTAAATGGATCAAATACCAGCCTGCGAAAAGCCACAATTTTCCAATCAGCGCTTGGATTGAGGCAGCCCCTCAGCATCCCGCGGAATCCCGACAGTTTTCCAACAGCCCCTTTCCTTTTCCCATCCCAACCAGGTCATTTTCCAATCAGCCCCATTACACCGAATCCATTTATATTCCCCAAAAATACATAACGACAGGAATTAGCCCCAACCCCAGGGCTTTTTTTAATCCCTCGCCTGTTAAGTGGAACCACATCTATCTCTGAGCGGGAATTCTTCCGGAGCCCGATGGAAATGGATTCCAAACAATGCATTCCTATTCAAATTCTCCTCTGTTTTAATCAAAAAAAGCTTGGATTATCTGCAGCCAATATCTCCAAAGGCAGCCTGGAGTCGGGCCCCTTTGCTACCCCCCCGGTTTTTATGGAATACGCGGAATATATGGAATTAATCCATCTGAATATCCAATGTGATGCCTAATGACTTCGGGATCATAACACAAGTGAGTTGTTTGCAGTCCATAAATAAGGAATGGCTTTTGCCAGGATTTCCCAAACCAAAACAGGCTTTGATTGGAAACAGGAGGCAGATCCAGCTTTTCCCTTTCTCATGGCTGAAGGAATTTGGGCTGGAAGGATGGAGGACCCATGGGCAGTGCTTGGCAGGAGTCATTCCCAATTCCTGCTGTCCCAAATCCATGGGATGATGGGAATATCTTCGCATGGCCGAGACTGGGAAGAGATGGGCTTTAGGTCCCTTTGAACCCAACCTGTTCCGTGATTCCATGATCCTGTCTCCACCTGCCTGGAGCTGCCACTGGATCCTCTCCATCCCTGCTGTGTGGTTGTTGACAGGAATTCTGTCTCCTCTCCCGGCTGGAAGAGAGAACCTCCTTTTTCTGGGATCTCTTGGAGCTCTTCTCAGCCCTGGCTCTGCAGTGGAGCATCCTCACAATTCCCAAATCCCAGTCCCTGAATCCCAATCCCTGAATTCTCTATTAAAGGAAACAGGAATAAAATCTCCTGGTCCCGGGTGGATTTACTCCCCACAATCCATCCCCTCAGCTATCCACCTTTCCCTGCCTGCAGCTGAAATTCCAGCTCCTCGTTCTCACGATTATCTGGATCTCACCTGGCTTTGGCTCAGTGTGAATTATTTGGGAAAGAAAGGTGATTCCATAGGGCAGCTGGGATCACCCCTGGGAGATGCTGGTCTTCCACCAGGACCGTGGGAGGGATCGGGAATCCAGAGACACTTTGGATGGGCACAACTCCCAGGAATGCTGATCCCTGGATAGCTGGCACACAGACAATGGGAAGGGGATGAGGGGCAGGAGCTTTCCCTGCCAGATCCCAGTCTCCATCCCGGGCTTTTCCTGGCTCCTGCTCAGGATGGGGCTGACATTCCCATTCCCCCTTCCCTCCCCT